>CM076581.1:1615753835-1616209853 GCA_034641835.2 Pinus albicaulis
GTGAAAGGAAGCACCATTATCCAAGTACAACCTCAATCCCAATGCACTAGACACCATGCATGAGATCAATGAGAATTCAAGCTCAAATTGTGAGGCAAGAGCCTCACCATCTGCAGCTCCAGCAACCATCTTGTTCTTCTTCCTATTTGCTCATCGATTTTGATGTTCCCAATCTACAAGTTGTATTTTGCTCAAGAACAATGATAGCATTTCTTTAGTCATCTTTTCAAATACTCCAAAAAAGGATAAAGACAAAGAAAAATATTATTGCTCTAATGTAAGTCTAAAGTAGTTTCAAAAAATGAGTAGCTCAACATCTTGTTATAATTTTTAGATAATTGGAATGGTTCTTTTTTGAAAAAAAAATTATTTAAAATTTTATGTCTTTAAATATAATGTATATAAAAATACCATTGACAAAATTATAGATTGTCAAAACTTGATATCTAATATAATACACTACAAAAGCTTCTCAATACTTATATTTTACTTCAATTTTATTTTATTTTTATATAACAATTTTACATTTATTTTATTTTATTGAATATATTTAACCTAATTTTAATCTTAAATTATTACTTGGATCATCCCAATTATAAATATTCTAAAAAAAATTGATAAAAAGTAAATCTCTATTATCTACTTAATCAGATAATCACTAAATTCCATAGCCTCATTATCAAGAATTTGTAAAGAATCTAATGAACACTTTTTTTAACTTCAGCTTATTCAACCATTTTCAAGTAAATGGTTTGTGTGAGCTGATCGGTAGACAGCAAGATAATCACTAAATTCCACAGCCTCATTATCAAGAATTTGTAAAGAATCTAATGAAGACTTTTTTTAACTTCGGCTTATTCAACCATTTTCAAGTAAATGGTTTGTGTGGGGTGATCGGTAGACAGCAAGATAATCATACCTCCAAAGTCATCTTGGGCCCCTGGAGGCCACATTTGAGGTGAAAGGGGTAGACATGAAGATGAGAGTGTTATCTTGAATGTTGGAAGATACGGCAACCACGTTTCGATAAAATTGTGAGTGAGAATTGTAATTAAAAAGATAAATTTTATAATTCTAGACACTATGAAATACTGACCAGTCACGGCTGTATTGAAATAATTCTGTTCACATTCTCGGATATTGACCATTTTATGATGACCGTCCTCCTCGGCTACGTTATTTTACAATACTTGTTAGATGACTTCAGCGAGAAGCTTTCTAGCTAAAGGTCTGTTTTATAAAAATTATTTATCAAGAATTACTATTTTTCTTTGCTTTTTCTTTGCCTCCAGAGTATTATCTTGAATGTTGGAAGACACGGCAACCACGTTTCGATAAAATTGTGAGTGAGAGTTGTAATTAAAAAGATAAATACTGAAATACTGACCCGTCATGGCTGTATTGAAAAGTCTTCTGCTCACATTCTCGCGTCTCTAGGATATTGACCATTTTATGATGACTGTCCTTGTCGGCTACGTTATTTTACCATACTTGTTTGATGACTTCAGCGAGAAGCTTTCTAGCTAAAGGTCTTTTTAATAAAAATGATTTAGCAAGAATTAATATTTTTCATTGCTTCTTATTGTAACAAGTCAAAGATGTTGTATTATGAAAAGATGTTCCATTATAACATTAATTTGAAACTCAGTAGAAGGAATAACATCTTATTATTCAACTAGTTAGTAGGGATTTTTACACTTACGATCTCTTTTTCAAGTTTAATGTAGTTATTATATGTTTTAATTTTGTGTAATATTTGAGTGTTATTGCTTTTACTTGTTTTGTGAAGTATTGTAACTTGTTTTTTCTTTTTCTCTTTTTTTTTTCCTTCATTTTTGCAATCTATGTTATTTATGTTTTTATTGTCATTTCATGATGGTTTACCATTAAGTTTGGGTATGTTAGTCCAATGTTAATAGCATTGAAATTAATTAGTTGAATTTTCTCATTGGGTTTTAATTTATTTATGTGTCAAATTAGTTAATTTAGAAGGAAGGGGAACAATAAAAATATATATTAATTGTATTCAAAAGTTTACAATAAGAATAATAATGTTTGATCTTGCAATAAACCTTTTTATTTGAGTTTGGGTTTTTCTAACCTCAATCGTCCATCAAACTCTCAATTACAAAAACAATGACTCTTAAAATGTAGCCAAGCAGTGGTTTAATGAGCCCTATAAGAATCAATTTATACTTGGATACAAGACAAAGTTTTTCTCAAGAGGAAAGGGACCAAGGGTTCCCCAATTCTAGTTTACAACCTTTACACTATTCTTCTAGTAGAAGGGTATGTGGGTGAATGTTAACCTTCTCCAACTATGAACCCTCTATTTACATTCTTTGGAGTTGGTTCAAAGAATTGGGGACCTAAGATTTGGGCATAAGTTTATGAATTTTGCTTCATAGGTTCAAACCTCATACACTTCATACATTTGATAGTTTCTTAGTCTATTTTGAGTGTCCTCACATGTTGCTCACTGAAAACTACAAATTGCTCATAACTTGCATCTTTGCCAAGGATAAGCACAAGGAAGCATACTATAAATCAAGGTCAGGAATATCAAGTCCACTAAAATAGAATGTAGTAAAGGTTCACTTCAAGTCATAAGGTCAAGGATGTCCAAATTCATCTAAAACATATGCACAACCTACAAAAAAATGAAAAAAAAATAATTATGAAACAACTCTCTTCCTCAATGCATGTTTACTCATGCTCAGGTGGAAAATAAGCATTTCCGCCAAATCAAGTACACCATGAAAATCCCTAGAAAACATTGTCACGTTCTCAGTCTTGGCCACCTAACACAAAGTTCAATTCAAACATTAAATAATGGAGTAATACAAAGAGTGTGTGTGTGTGTTTTGTTTGTGGTCAGATGTGGGGTTGGTGATGATAAGGGGTGAGAAGAAGAGATATGTATATTGATTATAGTCAAAAGTTTATAATAGGAATAATAATACATGATCCTAATACAAAAAACTTTTCATAAAAGTTTGAGTTATTCAAACTTTGGTAATTGATATGGCATCCAAGGAGTGGATCAACAAACCCTAAGATAGTCAAATAAGACTTGGATAAAAACTAAAGTTTTTCTCAAGCTAACTTTTTTATGAAGAGATAAGGGACTAAAGGTTTCCTAATTTCAGTTTACAACCTTTTGGATATTTTCCTAATATAAGGGTATGTGGGTGAATGTTAGTAAGATCCATGGTGCTACTAATCTCTAAGTATACCCTTGAAAGAAATGTGTTGCAATTGATAGGAGGAAACCAATCGAGGAGAAGGAAATGATGAGTCCTTCCACAATTGCACAACAGACAAAACATTGTATGAAACTTAAAACAAATTCACACAAGGAAGGTTGACAAGGATTTTTAAGGTAACTAAAGAATGGTTGGCATAAGGTCATCAACCTAGAACCTCCCTTGAACAATAGAATGACGTAATGATGTCTTGGGTAGAAACTAATTCCAAAAGATACCAATGATATATACCATCATCACAAGAGGCATTGATGCATATCCCCATAACAATTTGAATAGTAACCAATTAGGATGATTTTGAATGAAAACTCAATACCATGGTATAGATCCTAAAGAAATACTAAAACCCAACTATGGATACAAGAAACTCAAGACATTCGTTATCTTAAAAATTGATGCAAACGTACTTCCATTAAATTGTTGTAATGAAAAACATATAGATCTCGATTCTTCCCACCTCCTCTTATAAATATCTAATTTTTAAATATTTTTCATATTATAAAGCTACAAAATGAATAACATAATGATAAAAACACAATGCAGGAGAGAAGTATACTATCTGTGTTCCAAGCACTTGGAACAAACCTATGCAAAAAATAAAACAAAATGTGTTGTACCAAATGTGGACACTCGTAAAGTTATCCTCTAGAGAAAAGTAGTTATGAAATGCATAAACAAGAGATTCAGAGGTAGGAATAGTTAAAAATATAGAGGTGGTAAAAGATAAGGTAAATTTGAATGGAGAATTAAGAAAAAAAACACAAGCAATGGTCACTAATTCATGGACCACAAACTAGTAGTAAGTTATTTTTCCAATCCTTAACCCGAGTATAAATTATAATGTCCTTAGTTCCTAATCCCCATGATTAAATTTAATTAATAATATTTAATATCACTTCCATTGCAACATGAACATTTCATTATCATGCTAAGTTTAATTGGATAAATCAAAATGTTGTTTGCGTTTTATTAGTGAATTCATAAGAGAATGACAAGAACTTTTTCCCCAAGGAAAAATCGTAATTTTCATTAGTATTGAGAAAATTACATATTGTTGATGCTTGATAGCATATGCAACAAAATTGTGACTGAGGTCACATATCAAAATACAATCCAAAAAATGAGTTCCCTGCAAGGAAGTCTGAAAATAGTAGTCATGTACAAAAGTTGCTAATACATATACATATATGTGCAAGATAATTTAACTGAAAATTAGGGGTAGAGGCTTTGAAAAATTATTTTTTCCGAAGTATCCATATGCCCCTACAGATTAGGAGAGGAAGGTTATGGGCCTTGTGAGGGGAAGTTTCATTCCACCAGGATTTCCAAGCTTCAATAACATTTTTTCCATCCCAACAAAGTTCGACATGTATGAGGGAGAGAGTCTGTGTCCAGAAAGCATGGGGGAAGGAAAATGGCTGAAGAAGTGATCAATGCATTCAGAGCTTGATTTGCAGAGTACACCAAATAGGACCATGAAAATATTTCTTGAGAATATTATCACTGGTAGGTGCGTTTTTGTGGAGAACACACCACATAAAAAGCTTGGCTCGCGGAGGGGCTTTTAATTTCCATAAGCTACTCGAAAATTACAGCAACTAACTAAAGCATGAATACATATAGGGACCATAATACCATGAGTGGAGAATATTGAGGAGGCCAACAAGAGGTTCAATATGCCTAATAATCCCTATCCACCTTTGTTAAATTATTTTTGTGATGAAAAAAAAAAATTTGGGAATCATCCTCCACTTCCCTTATTGACTTGAAAAGCTAATCGTCAAATGTACTTAATGGAAGGACCACTTTCCACAATTATGAGACGAATGAGCTAAATACTTTAAGGGTGGGATTGGAGAAAGAGGAATCGTAAATTAACCATATACAAGTTTCTCTCATGTCCTTGGAATTCACACGCACCAATGAATTGGCTGAAAAGCATGAGAGAAGGGGGATTCATTGGATGAGAGTTATAAGAGAAATAGAAGAGATCATGTGCATGGGTTACGAAAATGGAACACACAAGTTGAGTAGTATTTTTTGGGCATATATACTGAGTTGAAAAGAGAGGTAATGTGAATAGGGTGATTTCCATTGAAGAAGCTAGTAAAAACCCCCTTGTTCAACACCCTCAACCATGTGGGGAAATCCTTTGTGAGAACTAGGGAAAAATAAAGTGAATTTAGGGCCTCGTTGTGCACAAAAGAAGGCATTTGGAAGAGGTGATAGTCAAGGGACTATGTAACAACCCAATTTCTCATCCTTATGCACCCAATGTAAATACTTTTGTAAATTAAAAGGCTAAGAGAGGGACGTAGATTCCATTGCTTGATGTAGGAGATTACTTGAGGAAATTTATAATTTAAATACCATTCCTTGGTTGGTTGATGGGATTAATTGCTTGGGATGTTCAAGGTTCCTTGTTGCAGGAATCGGAACTATTTTTGACAGTCATTAAAGGCTGTTTTTTGACCTTTAAATGGATTGGTTCTCAAAATTAAATTGGGATGCAAGAGAAGTACATAATCCATGTTGCCTTGGGAGAAAATTTATAAGCCAGGGAGGACAAAAATTTATGAAGGTTTGGCTGTGTTGGCGGCATGATAGTGGGAGGAAATCATTGTGCATGAGAGAAATAGAAATTGGAGGAAAGGGCAAGAGGCTCTCATTTAATTCTCGTATTCGACTCTCCTTCAGCAAGGGAACAAAGTGGAGGAAAAGAGAAGGGAGTTTGAACTCATTCACAAACTTACGCATTCACACACTTTATCATCATTTAGCAACATACTAAGAGAGGAGAGGCAAAGAAAGCAAGATTTGGATTTGTGTTGCTAAGCTTTAAGGAGATAAATTAACCAGCTAAAGGCAGTTTTAAAACCTGCTAGGAAAAAAAATCACAAAGATCAGTGGTTTTCCTCGAAAACGAAGGCAAGGTGGCCTAGTAGTGCTCTAGTTCAGTTGTGTATTATTGAATATTTCCTTCTGAAACCACTCCACCTAAAGCTTTGGAATAGGCCTTGGCTTTTACATGGTGTTATCACTATAGGAGGAATAGTATTCACAATAAAATATGTTGCATTACTGTTTGACATTTTGTTATCACTACAGGAGGCATGTCTGCATTATTATTATTTACAAGACTACTAATTTTTCTTGTTGATGTTTGAATGCACTGGAATAGTGAGTAGAAATATTGATATGTTATAGCAATGTCTAGCATGAGAATTTATCCTTATCATAGTATGATAACCATGGGAATCTCAAACTTGCATTAGTGTTTCTTATGTAGCAATAGGGTGACTCTGAGGATTCATTCTCTTTTATCTTCATTGACATGTTAGTTTAGATGAAGTTTCTCTACACATCTTCCGATATCTATACCCTGGTTCTAGGTTATAATCCCTTGTAAGAGAGATTTCAAGCCAAAGTAAGCCTTGTATTTAGTGTGGTGGATGGCATTGTTTCATGAACTTTAATAACTTGGTCTCATATCCCCGCACATTTCACCAACTTGCATATTTTTTTTGTAATTATTGTTGTTGAATCCCTCAAGGATATAGGTTTTAGTTTTTTTGTCGTCTTTGTGTTGGATTGAGGCGATAAATCCCTATTTGTATGGCTAGCACAGTCATAGCGCTCCACTAGATTTGTATTTGAATATGGGATCTCTCTCTCTCTCTCTCTCTCTCTATATATATATATATATATATATATATATATATATATATATATATATCCTTCCTAAATGATAGAATAATGATAAAATATGAGCTCATTTTGATAATAAGCTCACCAAGGTGGCAGAGAAGGGTTCTTGTTATACCTGATAATTTAATGACTCTTTTGTCGACAGATATTGTCTCTCCTAGAGACAGTATAGAGTTGCCATAGACCAGTGCCCGGGACATCTTAGCATAGCAAGGAGCATATAATAAAACTTGGGTGTCAATCCAAAGGCTCCCCTGCTATCTCTTGTAAACAAGGAAATTGATTTAAATGGGACCAGAACTTATAGAAACTGCCACAAGGAAAGTAATGTTGCAGAGACAAGATGCAAAGCTCCAACACAAAAGCATCAGACAGTTAAGAGACAATTTACTGTAAAGAGGGCCGATTCAAATAATATGCCACAGAAATCAAGTATCAGAAGGTGTATGCGGTGAAAGAAATATAAGAAGATATTAGTTAAATTTGGTCTGATACCCAGATACACAACAGAACCATGTATGGGCTTATCAATCTAAGAATCCATATATGAAAATGGCATTTTAAAAGCACCCTCCCAAAGCAACTAATATAGCAGAAAGATGGATGAAATGAACATGAAACAGTATATCATGCCTGAGCCATATTTAAAGCGCTTGACTGATCTAAGTATGGGTATCAACTAGGATAAATCCTTACCTAAAATCAGTGAGCCACTCGCATTCCAGTACATGATACAAGAAGATGGATAAAATGAAATGTTGTATTAAACACATGAAAGGAAGTTACATACTGTGGGATACCAAAGACCAGAATCCTCTAATACATATAGAACTCCTCCTCACTGAGACCCTACGGGCTCTGAGCCTTCATACAAGAGCTTTTACAAGATGTATACAAAAAATGCCTTTCACTGCACCATTCTCTGATAAAAATCTAGAACCTTTACAATGTCTTTCTTCCCCCTTTTTATAGAGGAAGGAGAAGAGAAACTAATAAAATAAGTAGGTGACAACAATTAATTGTATTATTAAAAAAAAATGGTGGAAACATTCGTGCCCATATTGCTGAATGACTGGGTAATATTATCTATACTTGACAATCTGCTTGCAGAAATAAATGCACTGGGTAGGAAATCTCTTTAAGAACACGGTATAAAGATGAATTCACATGAACATTCTGTCCTTTCCTGAAGAAAATCTAGCTAAAATAAAACCTTGAAAGCATTGCCTCTTGTGCTTTGTACTCCCTATCTTCCAACTTTGAATTGGAATTTAAACTCTTCAGTGTTGGACACTGCATTCCTTAATTTTTCATTGATATTTCTTCGATGCTCCATTAATTTCTCCATCTGCTCGATCTATGTTTTGAATGGCTCTGGAGGGTCTGATAGATTTCGAACTCTGCTACTTTATTGAGAGTCATGTCACGACAACTACCCAGGGCTTTCCTTCATAAATTCCTCCTCTGCAGGCCGATATTTAGATGCATCTTCGATTTTTGTAATGGAGGCAGAGATTAATGGCAACGTGCAAAACCCACAAACACGTTAAAGAAAAACCAGACACAAGGATGATGGCGTGGAGTGATCCATGGACATGGTGGTGGAGTCAAGGGGGAATGATGAAACGATGCAAGGTGGTGGGAAATGCACGTAAATTATGAAGAAATGGAGCATAGAAAATGAAAAAATACACTGGAATTACGATGGATGAATGAGGCGGAGGTGCATGACATAAACACGGAAGTATGACACATAAACAGGATATATGAAAGGTGGAGGAGAACGCAAATGACACGTGAGCATACAAAAGATTATACGGAAAGGACGTCATGGAATTTGTGACGTGGAGGTGGACCTGGTCAACGACTAGGTAGACAAACGATTTGAGCCACACGATCCTTAAACGAGATCAACGGTTTAAACTCTGTCGGGCGGTGATGCGATGGTGGGCCATGGGCATTATAAGTTTGGTTTAAAACACATGCAGCTTCAAAGAGTGGTCACTGTCGAATGAAGGCCTCAGGATCTGACGGTTCACGTTGATTTCGCTGCGCGTCCGGGATCGAACGTTAATGCTCGAAATGGGGCGGTATTGGAACAGTGGCCTGGGACGCGTGGCGCCTACTGAATGGAATCACTGCGATTTGAGAAAAACCGCCAGCCCTTCAAAAGTGGTGCGGGGAAAACGGGTCGGTTTTTGAGTGGTGGTTCTAGGGCGTGGGGACCACAAAGGTAATGCACTGTGGTGCGTTGATCCGTGCTTAATCTAATGGTTCAAAATGCACCCGATGAATATATATGATTAGCACCTTTGGAATAACACTTGGTCCCGAGCCTTGATCACATTAGACAATAAGATATAGGGGGTCATGACTAAAAGGGGCTGGACCTCTTATGAGTTCGAATACACATCTGTGGCACTTTCTAATGTGTTTTAGGGGGCGGGAAAGGCCACGATATGTGAAAATGAATTTCTCAAGCCATGATAGGGAATTTGAAAGGTCCAAGAGGGGCATATGGGCAAAAATTTTAATAGGAGGCTGACATGGATAACATCGGATCCAACTGGGGATGACACGTTCATCCCTGGACGTGTCAAGAACTTCGCAGACCTTTAGATACCCCTTTGGATGATTCTGCTACTTAGTCCCTCTACATTTTATTCCATGACTCGTTAGCATACATCTTATTTAATAAAAAACAAAAGGAAACTAATATACAATATAGTACATCAGGTATTCTCGGCCTGAATCAAAACTGGAAGTATGGCTTAAGAAATTGGCCATTTACAGGGGCGTCAAGCAGATCACCGTGTAAGTTCTCCAACATAAAAGTATTATTGCCTCTTTGTTACACTATTTTGAAAGGACCAAACCAGAGGGGATCAAATTTGCGATGCTTTCCTTTTTCAGCCCTCCGGACATCCCATCTGAGCACGAGATCACCAACCTATAGCTTCCTATCTTTTGCATGCTAGTCAAATATATGTTTCATTTTCTCCTGATATTCAGTTAATCTTTGATTTACTTGGCCCCGTGTTTCCTCTAATTCCACCAATTGATTGATTCTCCTGACCATATCATTAGGTTCCTCCTGACTTTCTTGCACGAAACGTGCCACTGGTAAGGCCAGCTGCACAGGAAACACTGCTGCTCGTCCATATACCAACTCATATGGAGATTTCCCAGTTGCTCTCTTACTGGTGATTCTATTAGCCCATAGAGAAAATTTCAATTGAGAATCCCAATTCTTTTGATTTTCATTTATAGTCTTTTTCAAGGCCCTCACTAGAGTTTTGTTGGAATATTTTGCCAAGCCATTTTCCTGTGGATAGTAAGCTTTGGAGTGATTCAATGTGATATTATACTGCTAGCAGAAGTTTAAAAATTTTGCAGACTTGAAGGCTTGTGCATTATCAGTCACTATTCTAGCAGGGCAGCCAAACCTGGATATGATGTTTTCTTCCATGAATTTTATGATGACAGTGTCAGTAGCATTCCTTGCAGGTATGGCTTCCACCCATTTTGTAAAGTAATCTGTGGCTATCAATATCCATTTATGTTGTCCACTTGATGGGGGATGTATTTCTCCAATAAAATCTATTCCCCATTGTTGAAATGGCTCATTCACATGAACTAGAATCAGGGGCAGAGCTGCCAACTTCTATCTCTCAGCAAATTTTTGACACTTATCACATGCTCTGACCCAAGTAAAAACATCTACAAATAATTTTGGCCAGTAGAAACCGGCCTTTAAGATTTTATGAGATGTGGCCCTCTAGCTATAGTGTCCTCCACAGATTCCTTCATGAAATTCCATCATTATACTTTCTACTTCATCCTCTATGAGGCACAGGAGTAAGATGCCTGAAGGGTCCCTCCAATATAGCTGCCCATTAGCAACTATGTATTCCTGTGATTTCAGTCTTAAAACCCTGTATTTGATTTATCACAGCTGGGAGGACAGCTGAGTGTCAAAAGATATTCCACTATTTCTTTATACCATGGACTAGTGAGATATTTTATATGTGCTTTTTGAGTGGCTACCTCTAGTCCTTGCTATTCTTCTTCGTTTTCATATTCTTCATTTGAAAGCATAGATAGGTTTATGCCCAGAGCTTGATAGTTAGATTCTGATAAGATCCTTGCTAGCCCCTATCCTTTTATCAGCTTAGTAGGGAGAATATCCAGATCATACTCCTGTATTTTTGCAATCCATCTCCCTCTTTTCCCTTCACTGTCTCCCTAAATCAGAATGTCTTTAACAGCTGCAGTGGGGAAAAATGCAGTAATGTGGGATTGAAAAATGTACATGCGAAATGCTTTGAGGGATTTTAATAGGGCATATGCCTGCTTCTCTAATATGTTATATTTCAATTCTGCATCATGAAGCACCTGACTGAAGAAGGCAATAGGTTGCTCATATCCTTCTTCGTTTTTCTGTAGTAGAACTCCAGCTACTGTATGAGGTGATGCAAAAGAAAAGATCATAAATGGTTTAGTATAATCAGACCCAGCTAGTACAGGGGTTTCAGCAAATGCAGCTTTAATTCTAGCAAAGTCTTCCCGTGATTCTCGTGACCATTTCACCTCATTATTCCTTTTTAGCATATCTTTTATATGCCTAATTGTCTCAGCATAGTTATGAATAAATCTTCTCAGAAAATTTATGCGACCTAAAAAAATTTTCACTTATTTTTTGTTTCTAGGAAGGGAAATAACATTAATAGCCTCCACTCTTTTAGGGTCTATTCTTACCCCATCCTTAGTCACAATGTGCCCTAAAAGCTTGCCTTCCTCTAATGCAAATAAATACTTTTGTAGATTAAGAGAAAGACCATACCTTCTGCATTTTTCAAAAGTTCTTCGTAAATGCTCAATGTGTTCAGCATCATTTTTTGAAAACACTGTAATATCATCAAGGTACACCACTAGAAATTTATCTTGCTCCCCAACAAAAGCAATATCCACGGCCCTTTGAAAAGTGGCCCCTGCGTTAATCAGCCCAAAAGGCATCCTGGCATACATGAATGTTCCCCATGGTGTAGTGAAAGCAGTCTTCTTCTGATCCTCTGGAAGTAAAACTACCTGATTATAACCAGAGAAACTGTCCATCATTGACATTCTAGAGGCTCCAACCACTTTCTGCAGGATGTGGTCCATCTTGGGGAGTGGATAATTATCTTTTAAAGATGCTCTGTTTAAATTCCTAAAATCCACACACAACCTTATTTCTCCATTCTTCTTTCGGACAGGGACAAGGTTCGCCACCCATTCAGAGTACCTCAATGGCACAATTATTTTTTCCTTTAATAGCTTCTTGATCTCTTTTTCAATGGAGGGAAGCAGCAGAGGATTTATCTGTCTAAGCTTCTGTTTATAAGGTTTTGCATCTTCTCTCAGAGGAATTTTATGCTGCATATTACTAATATCAAAATTTTTAGGGTCCTGATAGGACCATGCAAATACGTCTTTATAAGATTGAAATAATTTCAGGTATTTTTCTTTATACTCCTTTGGGGCCTTCTTAGATAGCTTTACAATTTTGGGATCAGCATTAGTACCCAGATTCAGATCTTCTACTTGATTTTCCCCTACCACTTTACTAGGCTGCAATGGGACATCATTTTTATCAAACAATCTCTCTAGAGGCACCAACCCTCTAGGGATGACATTTCCTTTCAGCTGCAGCACTTTACTTCCTGCCATTTTCTCTTCCCACTGATTTTCTGAAATATCTTCAGCCTCATCTTCTTCACAATCATCGATCTCCATATTAGACAATTCTCCCACTATTTCCAAGAATCTCCTCATTTGTTCCTCATCTTCAAATACCTACCAGTTCTTGATATTATCTGGGATAGATGGCCTATAACGTACCTCGATTTCATACCTCAGGAGAGGATTTTGAGGAGGACGAAATGTACTGGCAACTACAGCAAGAGAATCTGCCATTCTATTCTACTCCCGGGGCATGAACTGGATATTGAATGCCAAGAAGAAGTTCTCCACCATGTCCCATACTTCATTTCTATAAGCTCTTAGCCGAGGGTGTTTAGTTCGACACTGATTTCTGACTTGTCTGACCACCAGCTCAGAATCTCCCAAAACCTTTAAACTTTGTATACCCATGCTTTTGGCTATCTGTATTCCCAAAAGATGCTTCATATTCAGCCACATTATTAGTAGCTTCGTATTCCAATTTAAAATACAGTGGCACCCATTTTCCTACAGGAGAAATTAATAATATTCTAGCCCCATTACCTTCTCTTGAATTTGCTCCATCAAAATGTAGATTCCATACTCCTGCTTCATGGTCTTCTAAAGGCTGCTCAGTCTTGATTTGATAGAAGGAAGGTTCATGAGCAAGATTTTGATCTTCTTCTAACATCAAACATGAGAAATCTCCTTCTTTGCTGTAGACTGGTGAATTCTCTGAGCTGTCAGCCTTAGTCACCATCTTGATGAATCTGGTTTCTCTGTATAATCTCCTCTCCTAGCCACCAAAAATAGGGATAGTGGCATAGGTTAAATCCATCTTGAGTGACCCACTAATTTTTGTTCCCCAGGACCTTGACAACAGCATGCAAAAGCGAGCTGGGATGTCAGCCACCACAATGTCCATTACTACACTTTTTGCTGGAATTTGGGCCAAATTGACCACTAAATCTTTAATCATTCCCAAGCATTTGACTCTTTTGGAATCAAAGGAGTATAGGTCTTTATATGGACGTGTGATTTGTAGTCCTAGTTGTTCCATGATTGACAGAGGCATAAGATTATGGGAAGCCCCAAAATCTAACATACAATTGTGTAACAACAGGTCATGAACCACTAGAGACACGTAAAAAGGAGGAGTAGAGGGGTCTATCTCCTCGACATGTGGGCCAAAGACTACCATGGGTCTTTCTTCTTGAAGATTAAGACTTTCTGGAATTATTGGTGCTTCAGGAGGGAGCAATAAAGAAGTGACTTGAGATTGATATGCAGGTTGTTTCAACAACTCAGTCAGGGGGACTGGGATTTTGACTTTTTCAAGTTCTTTTTGAAAATTGAAAGCAGGAGGAGACTTTTCTATTTCAACTTCTTTTAACTCTTTATTTTTAGCTGAAGGTCTAACTTATTTTGATACAGAGTCAACATTAGGAGGAGTGACTACTTTTGAGGAAGAAGGAGTTTGATCATTAGACTGCAAAGGTCTGTTTAAAGGACTCTTACCTTTGTCTGTGGCTTTCTGCATTGTTGACTCCTTTTGAGCGGATTCCTCCTTTTGAAGTGGCTCCTCTTCTTCATCTTGAGTCCGAGTCCTCTTTCTAGAAGATCTGAGATCATATTTTCTATTGAAATGTGCTTGCATGAAATCATTAAACTGTTTGCAGTAGTGATCAATTTCTGCATCTTCTTCTTCTTGCAAAGGGCATTCTATTTCTGTAGGTTTTAACCTTGAACAGAAATTATCTACACACTAATCTTATAATAGAAAATAAACAATAGCAAGAGCATAAAACATAAAACAGATAAACACAGAGATTTTCCCCTGGATCCCAAATCGGGACGACTAGCTTGATTTTTCATTATATTCCTTTTAGTGTTACAACACACATATATATACATGCCGAAGCATACATAAACCCCAATCCATAAACCCTGGATTAGAACATAACCCTAGTTCCCTTGACCAGATCTACAAAAATACTAGGGGCCGAAAACCATCGTACCCCAATACCATGTGCAAAACCATGCACAAAACCATGGACGTGGACTACCCGCCGGAAATTAAGGACCAAAAAATTTTCACCGGGGCATTGCCCCGGACCTTGACAGGGGGGGCTGCGACCCCCCCTGTGACCCCCCCGTTGCGCCCAGCGTAAAGGGGGGGCTATCGCCCCCCCTCTTAGCCCCTCGCGCGTGCTTAGTTGTGGAAAGAATATAACACATACCCAACATTCTCCCACTTGTTGTTTTCTTTCCACGGGGGGCCACAAGAGGGCTTAGTCATTGGCCCAATTCTTCAACACCTATTGTTTCTCTACACCAAGACAACTTATGAGTGCTCACAGACTTTGTCAATGCATCTGCAACATTCTTCAAAGTGTCCACCTTTACCAGCAACACCCTTTTAGCCTCAACCATATCTCTAACAAAGTGATATTGAACATCAATGTGCTTTGCCTTTGAATGATAAGCAGGGTTCTTAGCCAAGAAAATTGCACTTTGGCTATCACAGTCTATCCTTATAGCTTGCTGTACCAACCCCATACTTGAACACAATCTCTGCAACCAAATTGCTTCCTTGCTTGCATGAGTGGCCGCTATGTATTCTGCCTCTGTAGTTGAAAGAGCCACTACAGACTGTCTTTTACTCATCCAACTGACTGCGCCTCCAAATAGGCTAAACACATACCCACTTGTAGATCTTCTTTGGTCCAGATCTCCAGCCCAGTCTGCATCAACAAAACCATGAATTTCCAACATTCTTTCCAATCCTGGTCTTCCCTGGTAGCACAAGCCATAATCACTAGTGCCACGTAAATATCTGAAAACCCGCTTCACTGTTGTCCAATGCTCCTTCCCCGGGTTTGACATAAACCTGCTCAATACTCCCACTGCATGTGCAATGTCTGGTCTAGTACAGACCATTGCATACATCAGGCTACCCACTGCACTTGCATATGGAACATGGGACATATACTCCTCTTCTTCTTGTGTCTTGGGGACACTGTTCAACAGACAACTTTACACCTACATGAATAGGAACATTCACCGCTTTACTATCCTGCATATTGAACCTCTGCAATATAGTCTCGACATACTTCCTCTGGTTTAACCAGAGCTTCCTCTTTGCCCGATCTCTCTTAATTTCCATGCCCAAAATATAGTTTGCAACACCCAGATCCTTCATGTCGAATTTGGAGAACAGTTGGGTCTTCAAATCTTGGATAATCTCTGTCATTTCCAATCAACAACATATCATCCACATACAAGACCAAATAAATAACACGGTTACCAATTAATTTAAAATAAACACAATGATCCTCCTTGCTTCTAGTGAAGCCAAGTCCCCGTATATAGGTATCAAATTTCTGATACCACATCCTTGGTGACTGTTTTAACCCATACAGAGACTTCTTCAACCTGCATACCAGTTCTTTCTTACCCTTCACCATAAAGCCTTCAGGTTGCTTCATGTAGATCTCCTCTTCTAGATCCCCATGAAGAAAAGTTGTCTTCACATCCATCTGTTCTATCTCAAAATCAAATGCAGCAGCAAAAGATAAAAGTAATCTAATAGAAGTAACCTTGGCAACAGGAGAAAAAATATCACCAAAATCAATTCCCGGCACCTGGGAATAACCTTTCGCTACCAACCGAGCTTTGTATTTCTCCATCTTGCCTTCTACATTCATCTTCTTCTTAAACACCCATTTTCTCCCAATGGGCTTCCTTCCAGCCAGCAACTCCACCAGATCCCATGCATCGTTTTTGTGCAAGGATGCCATTTCATCAACCATGGCCTCCTTCCAGAGTTTTCCATCCTCTGAATCTGCTGCCTCCCTGACAGTTCTGGGTTCATCATCAGTTATAGTTAAGGCAAAACCTGAACAAAAAGCAGATGGACTATACCTTTCTGGTTGCCTTCTTTCCCGAACTGATCTTCTCAAAGATGGAGTTTGTGGCTCTTCATCTTCTGAGTCTTCTTCTGTTGTAGAGTCCGATTCATCCTCCTTTAGCTCAAACTCTATCTTCTCAGGTTCCTTTGGTAGGACTTCATGTTTAACAACATCTTTCACCTCTCTAAACACCACATCTTGGCTATACACAACCTTCCTTGTTTTTGGGTTCCAAAACTTGTAACCCTTTAAACCATCCTTATACCCAATAAAGATGCACCTTTCAGATTTATTATCCAACTTGGTCCTTTTCTCCTTTGGAACATGTACATATGCCTCACATCCAAATACCCTTAGATGTGAAAGAGAGGGTTTCTTACCAGTCCATACCTCATGTGGGGTCTTATCCTCCAACGCTGATGAAGGTGATCTGTTAACTAAGTAACACGCAGTCTCCACTGCCTCTGCCCAGAATTCTTGTCCTAACCCCGTACCACTGAGCATGCTTCTTGCCTTTTCCATCAGCGTTCTGTTCATTCTTTCTGCAACTCCATTTTACTGAGGTGTGTATGGAGTAGTCTTCTGCCATGCTATACCACACTTCCTACAGAACTCTTCAAATTCCTTCTTGCAGAACTCCCCACCATTATCTGTCCTCAATGCCTTTATCTTCTTCTCTGTCTGGTTTTCCACCAGAGCCTTAAATTCTTTAAATTTATCAAAGACTTCAGATTTCTTCCTCAAGAAATATATCCATCTATTCCTTGAGAAGTCATCTATGAATGAAACATAGTACACAAACTTTCCCAGTGATGGAACTGACACAGGCCCAAAAACATCACTGTGCACAAGTTCTAATATCTTGTTTGCCCTCTTAGCACCAGAAGTAAAACTCACCTGATTTTGCTTCCCATATACACAATGTTCACAGAAATCGAAATCCAGAGAACAATTAGACATACCTTCTACCATACCATCTCTATGCAGTATCCGAAGGCCCTTCTCTCCAATATGTCCAAGCCTTTGATGCCATAGCATGGTCTTTCTCCAGAGACAGCTAGGCTTTCCGCTCCACTTTCAGTAGAACCATAGAATCGTTACACCCATCAACAACAAGGTTAGCCTTGTAGCTTGTACGTGAGTCTACCGTACTCCCGCATTAGTACGAGTGCTTCCCGAAACCATCTTGCAGTATCTTTCTCGAACACTGTTTTTACACCTGCATCATCCATCTTGCTTACAGAAATCAGATTTATGGCCAATGTAGGAATGTGCAAAACACCAAGAAGTGTACTAATCCTTCCACCTTGCACCAAATGCCTTGACCTTTCCACGTCCGACGATTCTGGCCTTCCTATCATCCCCTAGAAAGACATCACCACCATCATATTTCTCATACTCGCAGAACCACTCCCTATGGGGAGTGAAGTGAAAGGATGCACCTGAGTCAATCAACCATGACTCATGATCTACATGTGTATTTGAAGAAGAAGCCAAATACACATCCCCACCTTCATCCGAGGTGGTTTTTTTCCCTCTCGAAGGAGCATCACCGCATCCCTTTCCTTTCTCAAGAGCCTTTTAGATCTACAAATCTTTTTTAGTGCCCTTCCTTTCCGCATTTCCAGCATACCCTTACAAACTTTCCAGGAGATTTAGATCTCCCTCTAGATTTGGATCTCCCACTCGAAACCTTATTCTTGTTTTTGTTTTGGGACCTTCCTCGTACAGATAAGGCATCTCCATTCTGGCCCTCCATATTTCTCCGTCTCATTTCCTCCGACAACAAGGCTAAGACAATGTCATCAAAATTCAAGGTAGTTGTATTGCTACCTATTGCAATAACCAGAATGTCCCATGAATCTGGTAGAGAACACAACAAACTGATGCACTTATCTTCATCTGAGATTTTAATATCAACAGATGACAACTGACTTACCACAGTATTGAAGGCATTCAGATGCTCTATCACCGAGTCTCCATCCTTCATCCTCAGGTTATACAGCTTTTTCCGTAGGAACAACTTATTCACCAGAGACTTAGATTGGTACAAAGTCCCTAGCTTTTCCCACAAGGTCTTCGCCGTAGCTTCCCCAGATACATTCAACAATACTAAATCTGAGACACACAACCGTATTGTGCTTTTAGCCTTCCGATCCAGTTTCTTCCAGTCTTCATCTGACATTGCCGTTGGTTTAGTACCTGGATCTACCGCGATCCACTGATCTTTATCCACCAACAGATCCTCCATCTTAAGCTTCCACAACTCAAAACTATGACCATTAAATTTCTCGATCTCTATCTTTCCGCCGCTCCCCATCTTCTTTCACCGCAAGAATCGATCCTGTAGATCTCCCGCTGAACAGGGTCTACCTCAGGCCCGAGGAAAAAACCCTCAGCAGCAAAGGCATCCCCTTGAAGCCGAAACAGCTCTGATACCAAATGTAGGTTTTAACCCTGAACAGAAATTATCTACACACGAATCTTATAACAGAAAATAAATAATAGCGAGAGCATAAAACATAAAACAGATAAACACAGAGATTTTCCCCTGGATCCCAAATCGGGACGACCAGCTTGATTTTTCATTATATTCCTTTTAGTGTTACATTACAACACACATATATATACATGTAGAAGCATACATAAACCCCAATCCATAAACCCTGGATTAGAACATAACCGTAGTTCCCTTGACCGGATCTACAAAAATACCAGGGGCCGAAAACCATCGTACCCTAATACCATGTGCAAAACCATGCACAAAACCATGGACGTGGACTACCCGCCGGAAATTAAGGACCAAAAAATTTTCACCGGGGCACTGCCCCGGACCCCGATAGGGGGGGCTATCGCCCCCCCGCGTGTGCTTATTCATGGAAAGAATGTAACACATACCCAACAATTTCATCATTATTTGAAAAGGCAAGATTTGAATCTTCTAGTTCATAGGCAGCATCTTCAGTGGAGTCATCTACTGGGCCTTCCAGGTACAATGGGTGTGGTACTTGATCCTGTTGCTCCTTTGCTTCCCTTGGAAATATTTGTAGGGGTGGCTTCCTATATTGAGGATTGTAACCCCTGTTTGGAGCGTTCTGGAAGTTCTTGGAAGTTGAGTTCTTGGTCTCCAATTCAAGCTTGACCAGTTTATTAGAAAGATTCTTAATCATTTTTCTCATTTCTTCAATATTATCGGAATCCTTATCCTGATTAGACATAGATACTTCTTCTTTCCCCCTTCTTCTAGCGTCCTGTTCAGGTTTCCCTCTTAATTTTTCAGTGGAAGCAAAATTTTCTTCCAACTCAAGAGCATCTGACTGAGCATCATCTAGGGTGGCAGGCTTTCTTTCCCTAAGAGAGAAACCAAAATCGGAGTCAAAGGCTGCTATGAAAACAACTTTGGCAGCATTCTGATGAGGCTTCATATCTGCAGGGAGGTTTAGATATAACTCATTAAATATTTTGATAAATTCTGACACCCCTTCATTATGTTTCTTCTTGAGTGTATTGAACTCAGTAAGACATTGTCCATGATCTTTCTTTTCTCCCCATTTTCTGAGAAAAGTATTTTCCATATCATCCCAAGTGGTTATGGAACGGTTTCCCAATGTCTTGAACCATTTTTTGGCTTCACCGTCCAGAGATTGCACAAACAGTCTTAAGACCACATCTAGATGTTCAACATTAAAGTTCTCCGCAAAAGAGCAGGAAGTCTCAAGATGTTTCTTAGCATCAATTTCATTTTCCCCAGTGAATCTAGGCAATATCTTTAAATAATCCTGGGGCATATCATTTATTACTTGAGGCAATGCTAGGGGAGCATATTTATTCAACAAGAAGGCTGGAACATTAGCCATTGGAGGAGGTGGGGGTTGTGTAGCAATCTGGTGTACAAATGGAGGAAGATGAGGAGGAAGTGGAGTATGAATAACAACTGGAATATACTGCACAGCAGCCTGAGGCGTAGATGGGAACAGTTCGCGGCTAACAGCAGTTACCTCGGTGACTTCTTTGACTTCTTCAACCTCAGGAGCAGGATGAGGATGATCTTTAGTTCTAGCACCTCCCCGGGGTGGTCTATATGAGTAGTAATCTGTGTCTCCCACAGTGAAGTCGGGATTTTCTATTGGAACTTCTTGAGAAAAAGAGGATGGATAATATTTTGGAAAACTCAGGGATTTCAGCACGTACTGATCTCTTTTCTCTCCCACTTCTTCTATGAATAATTTTCTCTGGGTCAGACACTGAAGGTATCTTTGACTGTGATGTATCTGACCTCAAATGTGGTTTACGAGGAGCCAGGACTACCAATAGATTTATCAAATAAACAATAGTGGAGTCGCCAAAGTGAGAGATACGCAACTCTTCAACTATCTGTGCTCACCTGATTAGAGAGTGAATATGATTTTTCAAGGCCTAGGGAAACTGATATTCTTAAATTCGTCCTCGGAAACGGTGCTAGAAAGATGTTGTCGATAGATATTGTCTCTCCTAGAGATAGTCTAGAGTTGCCATAGACCAGTGCCTAGGACATCTTAGCATAACAAGGAGCATATAATAAAACTTGGGTGTCAATCCAAAGGCTCCCCTGCTATCTCTTGTAAACAAGGAAATTGATTTAAATGGGACCATAACTTATAGAAACTGCATAGGGAAAGTAATGTTGCAGAGACAAGATGCAAAGCTCCAACACAAAAGCATCAGACAGTTAAGAGACAATTTACTGTAAAGAGGGCCGATTCAAATAATATGCCATAGAAATAAAGTATCAGAAGGTGTATGTGGTGAAAGAAATATAAGAAGATATTAGTTAACTTTGGTTTGATACCCAGATACACAACATAACCATGTATGTGCTTATCAATCTAAGAATCCATATATGACATTGGCGTTTTAAAAGCACCCTCCTAAAGCAACTAATATAGCAGAAAGATGGATGAAATGAACATGAAAGAGTATATCATGCCTGAGCCATATTTAAAGCGCTTGAATGATCTAAGTATGGGTATCAACTAGGATAAATCCTTACCTAAAATCAGTGAGCCACTCGCATTCTAGTACATGATACAAGAAGATGGATAAAATGAAATGTTGTATTAAACACATGAACGGAAGTTACATATTGTGGGATAACAAAGACCAGAATCCTCTAATACAGATAGAACTCCTCCTCAATGAGACCCTACGGGCTCCGAGCCTTCATAAAAGAGCTTTTACAAGATGTGTACAAAAAATGCCTTTCACTGCACCATTCTCTGATAAAAATCTAGAACCTTTACAATGTCTTTCTTCCCCCTTTTTATAGAGGAAGGAGAAGAGAAACTCATAAAAGAAGTAGGTGAAAATAATTAATTGTGTTATTAAAACAAAATGGCGGAAACATTCGCACCCATATTGCTAAATGACTGGGTAATATTATCTGTACTTGACAATCTGCTTGCAGAAATAAATGCACTGGGTAGGAAATCTCTTTAAGAACACAGTATAAAGATGAATTCACATGAACATTCTTTCCTTTCCTGAAGAAAATTTGGCTAAAATAAAACCTTGAAAGCATTGCCTCTTGTGCTTTGTACTCCCTGTCTTCCAAATTTGAATTGGAATTTAAACTCTTCAGTGCCAAACACTGCATTCCTTGATTTTTCATTGATATTTCTTCGATGCTCCATTAATTTCTCCATCTCCTCGATCTGTGTTTTGAATGGCTTCGGAGGGTCTGATAGATTTTAAACTCTGCTGCTTTAATGAGAGTCATGTCACGGCAACTACCCAGGGCTTTCCTTCATAAATTCCTCCTCTGCAGGCCGATATTTAGATGCATCTTCGATTTTTGTAATGGAGGCAGAGATTAATGGCAACCTACAAAACCCACAAACACGTTAAAGAAAAACCAGACGCAAGGATGATGGCATGGAGGGATCCATGGACATGGTGGTGGAGTCAAGGAGGAATGATGAAACGACGCAAGGTGGTGGGAAATGAACGTAAATTATGAAGAAATGGAGGGTAGCAAATGAAAAAATACAGTGGAATTATGATGGATGAATGAGGCGGAGGTGCATGACATAAACATGGAAGTATGACACATAAATGGGATATATGAAAGGTGGAGGAGAATGAAAATGACATGTGAGCGTAGAAAAGATTATACAGAAAGGACATCGTGGAATTTGTGACGTGGAGGTGGACCCAGTCAACGGCTGGGCAGACAAATGATCTGAGCCGCACGATCCTTAAACGGGATCAACGGTTTAAACTGTGTCGGGTGGTGATGCGATGGTCGGCCACGAGCATTATAAGCTTGGTTTAAAACACATGCAGCTTTGAAGAGTGGTCACCGTCGGATGAAGGCCTTAGGATCTGACGGTTCACATTGATTTCGCTGTGCGTTCGGGATCGAACGTTAACGCGCAAAATGGGGCGGTATTGGAACAGTGGCTTGGGACTCGTGGTGTCTGCTAAATGGAATCGCTGTGATTTGAGAAAAACCGACAGCCCTTCAAAAGTGGTGTGGGGAAAACGGGCCAGTTTTTGAGCAGTGGTTCTAGGGCGCGGGGACCAAAAAGGTAATGCACTGTGGTGCGTTGATCTGTGCTTAATCTAACGGTTCAAAATGCACCCGATGAATATATACGATTAGCACCTTTGGAATAACACTTGGTCCCAAGCCTTGATCACATTAGACAGTAAGATATAGGGGGCCATGACTAAAAGGGGATGGACCTCTTATGACTTTGAATACGCATTTGTGGCACTTTCTAATGCGTTTTAGGGGGCAGGAAAGGCCACGGTAAGTGAAAATGAATTTCTCAAGCCATGATAGGGAATTTGAAATTTTCAAGAGGGGCAGATAGGCAAACATTTTAATAGGAGGCTGACATGGATAACAGACTCAAAGCCTCTTTTATGGTTGAATGATGGCATCAATAGTTAAGGAATGCTTGTGACCATTCTATTTACATTATATGCTATTTTAGTTGCTTTTGAGAAATGTTGATTTCTCGAATTAGTAGTGATAGTCTTAGTAAAGAGACTAAATGAAGTTAATGAAGGCTAATGCTGTTCTTAAATTTTGAAGGATTATTTTAATAGGGGTCTGGTAAAGAGGCTCATAATAATCAATGCTGATAATTTATTGTAAAAGTTTGAAATTTTGTATAGTAAAGATATGATTATGCATGTAATGGTGTCAATGTATTAAAGGGTTTATAATTAACTCCTTAAGATTGCAAACGTCATGGTTACTAACCTTGGTATAAAGCTACATTTAAATTCTTTTTTTAGGTCTCGATGCAGAGACTAAATGAATTGAATGGTGTCAATTTTGACATGGTATCTGGCTTCCAAATTATAACTAAGCTTGATAAAGAAATTGGAATTTTCTGAATTTGTGGTTATGAGTGAGATGATATGTGCATCTGCATATAGAAATTATGGTTTTATAAAATTATGTTGAGATGTTTATGTCTTCGTTTTTGAGACATGTGACTAATATGTAAATTGAAAAATGTGTTCAATTGCAAAGTATGATGCTTGATACAACAAGGCAAGGAAATTGGTATATATATATATATATATATATATATATATATATATATATATATATATATATATATATATATATATATATATATATATGCACTAATAGTTGTGTTGGACACCTAATATTATTAGGATTGTTAGTGTGGAAGGCCAACGGTCAAAGAATATTCTAAGAGACCTTGGAAGACGAATTCAAGAATCGCTCCAATGTATTATAAATATTGGTGGGCCAGAATTGTAATCTACGGATAAATTACGCTTCCCTAGGTAGGTGTTAGCCTAGAACAACAGGTGAAAGACTATACTATTGTTTCTCCTAACTCAGAACAAACACACATAGAGGATTGGTTGCTTACTTGTTTCAGTCGCTTCCAAATGTCTCCTTTTTGTCGCTTCTGCTACAGCTTCAAATTCAAGTGGTTTTGTTCGCTAAATGCTTCCTGCAAGAAAGAACACTGAAACAGTAAAAGATGCAATAATATAGATATCTATTGAAGCTAATTATCTAAATCAGTTAAGCATAAACTACATTCAACAACCAAGATCTTTCAATATGGAAAATCAAAGTAAACATAGAGGCATGTAGGGAAAAACAAGAAGTAATCTTTATTGATGATAGAAGGAGAGGTTACAACCTAGTGACTAATTTGAAGTGACCTTCCAGTAGAGTTCCCAAGTCTCATCACAGCATAAATCTCTCTAGCAGTAGCTCTACAAATCAAACTCTCTATTGAAAATTCTCCAGCATTTCTCTACTCAAATTATTCCTCCTCAAACACTTAGGTCTGTGTTCAATTTATAGATGAACTATAGGTTGTTTTTCAATCAATAGCATTCCAAAAATAGGCAATACATGTTTGCATTCATGTAGATGTCAAATTGACACTTGGATCCGAAGCTTGACACATGTGAACCCTTCTAGAAAACACTGGCCAAGTGGAGATTCCGGAACAATGAGAATTTCACTCCCAATGTGACCAACGCACCTTTGAATGTCGAGAAGTGCTTTCCAGAGCAGACTTGAATGAGGATACCTACAAATGAAATGCACTTAGGCCCCTTAGAGCCTGTGTTGGTGAGCTCTCATATGCTAAATAATATGCTTCAAACCATGGAAACCCTTGCTTGATGAAAGTCTTGTTTTTTTTATGTTGTTTCCTGTCTTAGGGCATGTAGCAACTGAGATGATAGGTAATGATAGACCCTTGATCATCAGTCCTCGAGATGATGCCCATTTAACCAGGTCATTGGGAATGGTACCCAAATTGACCTATAACAATTTCCCCCTAAAGCACGAGATCCAAATAATAAGAACATTTGATTGAGATGCTTTACACTGTGATGAGCCTGGAAACAAAGCGGAGTAGTCACCTGCATCAATATTATAATACATTACATTATGATATATCATCTATTGATCATAATTTCTGAGGGTAGGCATTCCCATAGTCAGCACATAAAACAATCTAATAACATGTACATAATTTAGAAAATCGTCTACATTGGAATGTTGCCCAGATGCAGACACACCTACAGATATAGGCCCATGTTTGGATGACAGTCTATATGTAAGGTCACCATACAGATGATGTGTACAAAAATTCTAAAATGGCAACCTGGATGGATGAAACTAGATCCGGGGTCTTCTTATCTCGTTCACTCGATCATTTAGGTACAAGTCTAGCCATGGGAATATATGATTTTTCATCGAACATGGAAAGACATCGTTTGATTACCAGCCAATAATGTGAGCTTTTAACAAATGCGAGAGAACCACCATTAATGTCAATGGTCCTCAAGGTACTGTAGTACATTTCGTAAGGCGTGAATAGATGATTTGATGTCGAACGCAAAACAAAATCTTTTGGTCAAAAGTCCGGAAGCGAGGATCTTGTCGATGTTGTAACAAGCCTCATGGTATTGGAATCTAATGTTTCTAAGTGAACTTCCTGGATATTGATTTATTGTTGAGAGGAAGCCACCTTATTGCAAAAGTGGATTTACTGATTTCAGAGACAAGGGTATGACTTGATATAGCAATTTTCAAGGATGATGGTCATGAAAATGAAGGTTTATGAGTATTGTATATGGATTAGTTCTTAATCACTGGATGACTTCTCTTGAACATATCAGCGACACTATGATGAGTTGGTAGCATTGACCCAAAACCGAAGTGAAGGTATGATGAACCATAGGTGTGAATGAACCATCAAGATGATTACCCAACCCAAACAGTCATGGACATGGAGTGAAATAAGTGTCATGTTCAAGAGTGACTTGCTACCAAAAAGAAAATTTTCTTACTTTTCCCAAATTTTCCTCAGTCATTTGTTGACCAGTACCTCTTTATTTTTTAACAAGATTGAGGAGGATAACATTTGCTTGATCTATAATTCAACCCTTCGGGCGAATAAAGTATCACTATTTAATAATTTAACGAGTCTAGAGATGAATCAAACTCGATTCTTGCCATGATTGACAAGCACATCGCTATTTTATGTTTTAATCAGCTTAACGAAAATGATAGCCTGGTCTGTTTTCATATTTAGAGAGTGTGAAATAGAGGACGAAAGAGAACTCCAAAAGTACTTTTTCGTAAATTTGTCTCTCAGATCTGAAAAAGTGTAAAATAATATCTGAAATAACCTCTTTGGTCATGTTTAACCAAGGTATTCATTTTTCGTAAATAATCCATCTCAGTCTGGAAAAGGGTTAAACTTATACCGAGTAGATATCAATTCATTTACTTTAACGAGCTCGAAATGACAAGTGCTCGACAATATTTTCACATTATCGGAGTCTGAGAAGAGCTGAAAGAAGACTCCAGGGGTTCCTTTTCGTTGTTATCGAAGCTAGAAAAAGAGATAAAAGCGCTTCAAATCCTTTTTCGTTTTTAACAAAGCTCGAAAAATAAGGATAAAACCTATGCTTTGTGGTCAAATCATTCTTTGAATAAATCTGCATGACTAATCTGTTCATCCTTTGTATTTCCTGTTTAGAACAACATCAAATGGATTAAAAATACTTGTTTCATGATAAAAACATAATAAAACCATAGTCATAGCAATAAATTTAACTTGGAAACAATTAAATGACTATATAAAGTAGTTTCACTATTCATTTTTACCATTCCATAGTTACCATTTGTATTTTGGAGCTTTGAACCTAATTTTTCCCCTGAACTTCAGTGGTCGATTGCATGCAATTGGTAAGAATGTTTTGAATGCCCCCTGCAAGAGTAGGTGCCCCCAAAGCTTCATTTCATTCATCTAAGTATATACTAATAGCTGGATGGAATGAAGGTTCATTATAGGGGAGGATTTGTTTCATATTTTAATGATCTTGACACAGGAAAAGAACTATGCTCATGACCTATTTCATTTTTTAATGAGGTCGACACAATAAAAGAACTATCCTCATAGGCACTTGTTTCATTTTTTAACGAGGTTCACACAAGAAAAAAGAACTATCATCATAACTCTGTTTCATTTTTTAACGAGGTTGACACAGAATAAAAAACATCCTCAACACTTGTTTCATTTTTTAATGAGGATGACACAGGAAAAAAGAACCATCCTCATAGTGCAGTTGGAGTAGTGAGTGTGATCTGGAAAAGACGTAGTCTGATGGAGTCATCATTTAAGGAGTTTGATGAATACCACAAATGATAAGTTATAACATGCGTTGACAGGTCTTCTCCAGGGTTTTCATTGAATTTAGGAATGTCCAAGGGTAACATATGTGGTATCACTAGCCACCAAGGAGATGAGCCAGATAGGATTCCAGATGATGACATGGGTGAAGTCAATGGACAAAAAATAAAAAATGAAGCAACAACAGATGTTGTTGCAGCTGAAATAGATGGTTAAGTCTGGGATGTTATCTCAGACATGGTCAAATGACCCAATGTATACCTTATAGAATCTATGGGAAGTCAAAGTGAAACAAGATCAACAAAAGCAAAGGAAGGTGATTGAGGAAAAGACTTGTACAGGTAAAGCTCCTAGTGAAAATGAGTTGGAGTTAAAGGTGTCTCGTCTTATGATTTTCTTCACTCAAAATTAAACCAGGAGGAAGAACTTCATCGCCAGGCCCAAAATATATTTCAGATGGTTGACTGTGTTATATGGGAGTTTCAATAGCTACAGAACTTTGTGGGATGACCAAGGTAGGAACAACTTCTAGTTGCTCAACTTTGGGATCAAGATTTTCTCCACTTAGGGAATATAGCAACATAAATATAAGGGGACGATAGACCCTATTTCATTGGTCTTGGGGATGATGTCCAGTTTGACCAATAATAGTTGCCCCCTAAAGTACAATGGGATCCGAATCAACTTCCAGTTGAACAACGTTGGGTTTGGGAGGTATGGTCTCTACGATTGAATGGATCATGACCATGGGTAGCTGTGAAGACTTTGTTTTGACAACAGTAAACAAACCGGGATGTGTGGAAACAATTTGAGATAACTCTGGTTTAAATGATGATGTTTCGCCAGAGGTATGAATTTTACTTGATTTGGCAGATCGTGATCGCCTTCGCCTACCAGAAATAACTTCTGGGGGTAAAGGTGGTTTTAAAGCTAGTCTACATGAACGACGGGGGGTAGGATTGTTTTCTTGCATGATTAAAGATTTATTTTATCCCAAAAAAAAAAAAAAAAGAGGGTAATGGTAGGCAAAAGGGTTTACCGTGAAACTATGAACTGCAGAATACCTCCTGGCGAACCAAGAAGTACGGGCATGTAATCTCCCTGAATGTTGTGCTTGGTGTATCACAATTTCAAGGCGACCGACTTGGTTCACTATGGATGGATAGCACCTAAATGTTGTCCTCCCAAATATACCCAAAGGTACATGGAGGCCCAAGTCCATATTAGTGCTGTCGGATGCGAAACCCCACAGTGAGAGAACCCCTTTATACTTATCATACTATAACACCGCCTGATATACCCGAGAGTACGTGGATGAGCTAGGATATACTTACGTACGTGGAGTGAGGTATTACACTCGGAATGTATCGCAGACAAGTTAACGATAGCTTCTATGTTTTATGACACCAGAACACGTCTCTAGCCTAGACCTTCTAAATGTTATCGTTAATGATCCATTGCATTGTTAAGTAAATTGAGATTTATTTTATGTTGATCTTGCTTAACAATTTGCCTTTCAGGTTCACCACGATGATGTATATGAAATTCCTAAAATGCAACTAAGAATGATAAAAAAACTTTCACTTTCAGCTTTTTCAATGAAGAACCTAGCTACTAAGGTAAGAGAACGCTAGTTTGTTGGAAAGAGAGAAAATAATTTGTGAGCAAACAAATCAATGAAGAAAAACAAAATCAATGAGTCACAAACTATATGCAGATTCCCTAATGTTCCTTTTACAAAAACACACAATCCTACAAGCAAATGCAAGTTTTTCTTTTTAGTTTCCTTAATGATATGAATGCAGAAAAGAAACTAGGTGCACTAGATCAATAATCGAAATGCTTTTTAATTCTGAGAAACGAAGAATACAAACAACAATTTCTCTTTTGAAGGAAAAACAAGGATTTCAACAACAATTTCTCCTATCAAGGAAATGAAGATTTTACGACAATTTCCTATTTCGAAAGCGAACGATTCTTAATGCGACCATAAAAAGTACTTTGAAATCAACTTGTCAATGATAATGAAAACTTTTTAAAACAACATTGAACAAATTTTCAGTCAAAGGGGAAAAAGTATATAGAGTTACTGGTCAATTGAGCATGAAACTTTTCAGAACATAGCAGCAAATAAAACTGAAGCAAAGTACAAAGTTAGATTCAAGGGAATTTGGTCTCTTTCAGGAACCAATGCAGTCTCCAAGGGGAGACAGTTCTCTGCAACGTAGGTTTGGAAGGGAGACAGTGCTCTGTAAAGAACTGTGCCTTGACTAAGGGTGCGTTGGGCACAGTAAACAAAGAAAAAACTACTGTTTGGCTCACTAAATTTGCAAATTAAGCTCTGAAAATGTCTAATATTAATGTGAAACAGCTACTGGGTGGATTTAGAAAGAAAATCAGAGACTAAAACACCTAGAAACAAGAGAGATTATCCCCAGTGGAGTCGCCAGTTTTTTGGGCCAGAATTGTAATCTACAGATAAATTATGCTTCCCTAGGCAGGTGTTAGCCTAGAACAAAAGGTGAAAGACTATACTAATATTTCTCCAAACTTACAACAGATACACAAAGAGGATTGGATGCTTAAAAATCCACTATCATATATTATGTACATATCATGGATCATGAAACAATCTCATACAAAACTCTAATCCAAGAGCTCTCAGTACAATATACAATTGTCTCACACTGTCATACAAAAACTGGCTAATACATGCACCAATTTACTGCCTCCTGACAGCTTGCCTCCATTGCACAATCCCTGCTGATCACAATCCCTAAATGAATGAGATACCGCTTTTCATTGACTACGCAATCCTCATTGGCATCTCCAATGTGTGTGTGGTTGCATGAGTGCACCCACTAATGTCGCAACTGATAGTCAAATTGTCCCTTTTACCTATCTTTCAATTGGGTCTCCACTAGATGTGACATGCATGTAGTTAACAGTAGTAAATCTCCAGTTGCATGTGAGATCACTCCATGTGAATTAATTTAATATTTAATTCACTGATCTCTCACTAGTTTATCTTTAGTTACAACTAGTTACAACTAGCACAACTGAGTTTAACTCACTTAACTGAGTTAAACTACTTTACAACTCACATAACTACACATCCAATTATGTTACAACTAGAATCACTCTGTTACAACTCAAGTCCACTTGCATGTCCTACCAACCAACCTTAGAACTCGAAATTCCTTCAGCTAACTTGTTTGCCACTTCAGTTAATTGAAATCAAGTGCTTCAAGAGAATAGATTAATATTTATTGTCCAATTATTATTAAGAGATAATAATAACCAACATGCATTCTATTTTTATACATGCGATCTATACATAGACTTCACCCATATATCTAAAAATGGAAACTCATCTATAAATAAAATTTTCTCACCATTTTAAAAATAGACTCCCATTATAAATAGAATTTTATCAACATTCTAAAAATAGACATACACCTAAAAATAGCCTGTGTGGGCCCCACCTAGTGTAGGTGCTTAATTTTCACTAAGATCAAGGATGTTGTTTCCGAATGCCAATTTCATTGTTTCTTGTTGAAAAATTAAACACTCCCTCTCAAAAAGAAAGGAATGTCTTTGCATGCGACATGCAACTCCATGCATTCGCCCTACAACCTTTGCATGCACCCTGCAACTCCATGCATGCGCCCTACAACTCTTGTATGCAACACTTCTCTAGTGTTTCTCGTACATGCAACACTTCTGAAACTGAATATCCTCCAAACAACTGAACCAGTATAATGCATATATCATCGAAGTCTTCTGACTTCTACTAGTACCAACTACACATGTCTTCAGGAACCACTACGATGTTGACCTCTGCATCCATGCACTCTGCACTTGCCGTCAAATCTGATCTGTGCTCCAGTATCTGACACTGTCACTTTGATTTCATGTCCTCACGACATCTGACTGCATCAATCCAACTTATCCTACTACTGTTGTAATGTGGGCTTCTCGTAGCCAGGTTCAATTCATGAGATCCACACCATCTCCATGAATCCTGCCCAAAAATTTCTTCTTAGGATTATCCATGCATGTCGCCCCACCTCTCACCTGGTGGTATAGATGCATGCACTCTCTCTGCCCATCTGGCATGAAATTTCTCTGCATGAGTCATTTCTCCCACTCCATGATCCTCATCTTATGGCTGCTCCACATATTGAGGATCACTCTTACCTGCATGCAAATCATGCTTCCTCTCAAGCATCAATTGCATGGCTTTCTCACACTTCCCAGCAGTAGGAAGCTCAGTAGAAATCCCATCTACATCAATTCTATAGAGATTTTTAACTCAAAACCCAACCTTCTTGGCTTGCCCTGTTTCTTTGTGTCGCAAGAAAACTTGTCCTTCACTAAAGATAACATCATAACCTCTATCCTCTAACATTGCGACTGCGACTAATTTTTTCTTCAAACCTAGAACATGCATAACATATTTTAAATGAAATATTTTACTTGGTGCCCTTCGAAAGGTAATGGAACCAATTCCAGTCGCACTGTATATTCCGTCGTCACCCAACTCAATATGCATCTGCAGATATTTCTCCACCAAGTCACTGAAAAGTTTCTTATCTCCCGTCATGTGAAAGGAAGCACCATTATCGAAGTACCACCTCGATCCCAATGCACTAGACACCATGCATGAGATCAATGAGAATTCAAGCTCAAATTGAGAGGCAAGAGCCTCACCAGCTACAGCTCTAGTAGCCATCTTGTTCTTCTTCCTATGTGGACAATTTGTGGCAATATTTCCATACTCGTGACAATGAAAACACTTCACTTTGGACATGTTGTGCTCCTTGCCATCTTCACTAGCCTTAGATTTAGAATGGAATTTCTTCCCCTTCACCTTCTTCACCTTTGCAGCCAAAGAAAAATCATCTTCATCATCAAGCTTTGATGAAGATCCATCTCTGGTTTTCCACCTAAACTCCCCCTACACTAGATCTGACCACAGTCGTTCCCAATCCGGTAGTTTTTCCTGTCCGTTGATAGAGTCTTCATAACTGTGCCAACTCTTAAGAAGTCCCAAGAAATCCAAACTCACCAAATCATCATCATGAACACTTACTCCTACAGTCCCAAGCTCATCCCTGCATTGGACAAACTTTGTTAAGTATACCGGAATAGTGTCGTTCTTTTCCATCTTGATCTTTCTGAGTTTATCCTTCAGTGCTAGTTTTCTATGGTCATTGTTGATTTGGAAAAGATCCGTCAAAGCCTTCCACATAGCATATGCGGTGGCTTTCCCATGAAGGCTTGAGACAATGTGGTCTCATACACCTTCCAACATAATCCTCCTTTCCCTTGCTACTTTCTTTTTCCATGCATCAAGTACTACAGCATATGTCGAAGTAGGCTTAGGAATATCTATGTCGATGAATTCCTTAAATCCATTATTTTCAAGCACTGCCCCCATCTTGTCCTTCCATGAAATGTAGTTTTAGTTTCCCTCGAGTGCATACTCTAGCCGCAAACTATTGAAATCCATTTCTATGTTTACTCAATTGTCGCACCAAGAAATTCTTGCAGCAATTTTGAATTGTTTCGACCAACAAAATCAGCTACTTATTCAAAATTGTAATGTTCTTTGCTCTGATACCATGTATAAATTTTAATACAATTATGTATTGCCTAGATTCTCCTGATCTAACAATTATATGCCACTGTTAAATACATAATCCTTCTACCAAAATCTCTACGGAAATTTAAAACATGATCGCCAATTGCAAACACATGAAGAAATATCAATCACGCATAACACAGATTTTTTTACTGGGAAAGCATAAAAATAAAAACCCCACTATCATATATTATGTATATATCATGGATCATGAAACAATCTCATACAAAAATCTAATCCAAGAGCTCTAAGAACAATATACAATCGTCTCACACTGTCATACAAAAATTGGCTAATACATGCACCAATTTACTACCTCTTGACAGCCTGCCTCCACTACGCAATCCCTGCTGATCACAATCCCTGAATGAATGATATATTTCCTTTCCTTGACTGTGCAATCCTCATTGGAATCTCCAATGTGTGTGTGGTTGCATAAGTGCACCCACTAATGTCACAACTGATAGTCAAACTTTCCCTTTCACCTATCTCTCAACTGGGTCTCCACTGGATCTGACATGCAGGTAGTTAACAATAGTAAATATTCAGTTTCATGTGAGATCACTCCATGTGAATTAATTTAACATTTAATTCGTTGATCTCTCACTAGTGTATCTTTAGTTACAAATAGTTACAACTAGCACAACTGATTTTAACTCACTTAACTAAGTTAAACTACTTTACAACTCACATAACTACACATCCAACTCTGTTACAACTAGAATCACTCTGTTACAACTCAAGTCCACTTGCATGTCCTACCAACCAACCTTGGAACTCGAAATTCCTTCAGCTAATTGGTTTTCCACTTCAGTTAACTGAAATCAAGTTCTTCAAGATAATAGATTAATATTTATTGTCCAATTATTATTAAGAGATAATAATAATTGACATGCATTCAATTTTTAGACATGCGATATATAAATAGACTTCGCCCATGCATCTAAAAATAGAAACTCATCTATAAATAGAATTTTCTCACCATTCTAAAAATATAATTCCGCTATAAATAGAATTTTCTCAACATTCTAAAAATAGTCATACACCTAAAAATAGCATGTGTGGGCCCCACCTAGTGTAGGTGCTTAATTTTCACTAGGATCAAGAATTTTGTTTTTGGATGCCAATTTGATTGTTTCTTGTTGCAAACTTCAACATGTTAAACTTGTTGTGCCCCCTTAGTTCGTGCTCCACGAATCTCTCTTGTTGGTCACATTCCACTTACATCGACTTCCTCTGAGTTCACGGGAGACATATTCTTAAGACTTTAATCCTATCTCTCGATGGTTCCTCCTATGTTCCTTCTGAACACCTCTACATATTATGAAAGCCTTTGCTCATTGTTTCATACTTGGCCCATTTGAAAATCCATTGAGCCATACAACCTCATGAGCCCTCTCGCAGTATAGGGTAATTCACATGAATCAAACTCCAAAGTCTTCATCATTCTTGAACCACAACAACCATCATTCTCTTTATCCATATTCTATCAGAGGCACCCTCAAAATTGCCTACATCTAACCTGTGATTTCAAGATGTCCTAGGCACTGGTATTTTGCAACTCAAGGCTATCTCTAGGAACTAAAATAGTACTAAAGAGTTCTTTGTTTCTTGTCATGTGTAAATATGCTCCACTGTCGAAGTACCACAGTTGACACCATGCATGCGATGAGAGAGAAGTATAGCTCAAATTGTGAGGCCAAAGGTTCACCCATTGCAACTCTCGAAGCCTTCTTCATGTTCTTCTTCTTTTGTGGAAAATTTGTGGCATATTGTCCATGATCATGACCGTGAAAACATTTCACCTTTGTCATGTCACGCTTCTTGCCTTCTTTGTCAGTCTCAGATTTGGAATAAGACTTCTTCCCCTTCCCATTCTTTGCCTTACTAGGCAAGGAACAATTTTCCTCATCATCAGTCTTGGATGAGGATCCATCCCTGGTATTCCGCCAAAACTCTTCTAGTACCGAATCCAACCATAGTCGCTCCCAATCTGGTAACTTATCCCTCCCATTCACAGAGTCCTAGTAACTATGCCCGCTCTTGGGAAGGCCCAGAAGTGCTAGGCTCACCAAGTCATCATCAGCTACAGTAATCACAACACTTCCAATCTCATCTCGACATTGAGTGAACTTGGTCAAGTATTTCTATATTGTGTCGCCCTTCTCCATTTTGATTTTCCTAAGCTTGTCCTTGAGTGCCAATTCTCTATGGTCACTGCTGCTTTCAAACATATCGATCAGGTCCTTCCACACAGGATATGGATTAGCATTGCCACGGAGACTCGCGAAAATATTATCTCTAACTCCATCTAATAAGATCCTCCTTGCCTTTGCGACATTCTTCCTCCATGCTTCATGTTGCGTAGCAGCAGCCTAATTGGGTTCAGGAATACCAGTGTCAATGAATTTCTTCAACCCATTATCCTCCAATACTGCCTCCATCCTTTCCCTCCATGCAATATAGTTTGAATTGCCCTTGAGTGCATATTAGAGTATCAAGCCTGTGAAAGACATCCTAGTCAGCTTCTAGCTCCAAAGAATGTATGTGAAAATTTGAATATTGTTCAACACAAACTCAATTCCATCTCCACTATTGTGATTCCTAGCACTCTGATGCCATGTAGAAATTACACCAATGGATTCAATCTGATCATGCAATGTACTAAAACAATATGCTAAATCCTTCTAAAATATTTGTGGAATATAAATCACAACCGCTCGATCACATGCCAGTAAGAGGAAAAAGTAAATTAATCGCACAACAGAAGATTTTCCTGGGGAAAGAAACTGCTCAAAACCCCTCCATCTCTATTTTATAATCGGTCAAGGAATCATGAAACAATACATTGCATGTGTGCTTACAAGAACCTCATACACTCTACCAATCGTCTCACACCGATCTAGGAAAAATTGGACCAATACATAGCCAATTTCCTACCCACCTTCAGCCTACCTTTCTCATGCAATCCCTAGGCAAAATAATTCCTATTAAATAGGAATTTCAACCTTCCTTGACTGCACAATCCATCATAGGCATCTTGTGGCTTTATAATTGCACTCAGGCAATTAGCTAATTATACAGTTGATAGTTTGTTTATTTTTAACCTTTGTCTTAGTTGGATCGTCATCATAATTGACATGCTTGAAGCTATTAATAGTGAATCATCAGTTACTTGGTAGATCACTACTTGTGAATTAAATATATTTTAATTCACTTGACCTTCCAGTAGCTCATCACTCAGTTAGAACTAGTTAAACTGATTTTAACTCAATTAATTTGAGTTAACTGACTGTACTCACACCACACTAGTGCTACAACTGTAACTGGACCCTGTAAATAATAGAATAGCTCTATATGTCTCACCTTTGACCCTCAAATCGATTCTTAAGCTAACTAAGGCTATCACACTTAGTTAACTTACAAGTTGTTATGAGATAAGATTACAATTTATTGTCCAAATTATTTAAAAATTAGATGTCCACATTTAGCACTAATGTGTCACTGAATTCCTCACTCATGTGTGACTAGAATCCCGCACTAGTATGTGGTGCATTTTCTTTTTGAATTTCAACATAGTCGACGACCCTATTGTAACATTGCACTTGGATTGCAACGTTGACCTGCTTTTGCCTAAGGAAAATATTGTATTCACCCATGGATCGGGGTTCGCCTGCTTGGCCTTTTCCAGAACTAAATCTTCAACACCAGAATTTGCTCATTGATTTTGATGTTCCTAATCTAAAAGTTGTATTTTGCTCAGGAACAATGATAACATTTCTTTAGTCATCTTTTCAATTACTCCAAAAAAGGATAAAGACAAAGAAAAATATTATTGCTCTAATGTAATTCTAAAGTAGGTTCAGAAAATGAGTAGCTCAACATCTTGTTATAATTTTTAGATAATTGGAATGGTTCTTTTTTGAAAAAAAAAATATTTAAAATTTTATGTCTTTAAATATAATGTATATAAAAATACCATTGACAAAATTATAGATTGTCAAAACTTGATATCTAATATAATATACTGCAAAAGCTTCTCAATATTTATATTTTACTTCAATTTTATTTTATTTTTTATAACAATTTTACATTTATTTTATTTTATTGAATATATTTAACCTAATTTTAATCTTAAATTATTACTTGGAGCATCTCAATTATAAATATTCTAAAAAAAATAATTTTTTTTTATAAAAGTTAAATCTCTATTATCTACTTAATCAGATAATCACTAAATTCCAAAGCCTCATTAGCAAGAATTTGTAAAGAATCTAATCAAGACTTTTTTTAACTTCAACTTATTCAACCATTTTTAAGTAAATGGTTTGTGTGGGCTGATTGGTAGACAACAAGATACCTCCAATTTCATCTTGGGCCCTTGGATGCCACATTTGAGGTGAAAGAGGTAGACATGAAGATGCTGCCAAATTCATCTGTGAGCCGTCGATACGACATTGAGGTGAATGTTAAGAGAGTTTTATTTTATGGAAGTTTTTGAAAAAATATTGGAATAGTAAGAAAAAGTGATAAAGTGAATTAATGGTTGGATTCTGTTTAAATTTATTATAATTTAGTTGTTAGATTAGAAGTGAGAACAGTTATAATTAGTTACATTAATACAGGCTAAAGCATAGTTATTTGGAATTACTTGTTGATGATTAGTAATAGACTAGGTATTCATTTTCACTAAATGTTTCTAAGACTTAAGCAGTTTTATGGAAAGACTATTTTTTAACCAAATAAAAATAATTTTAGAACATACTCCAAAATCATTAATTTTACTTTTATTTATTAAATTTTAAAACATTTTCAAAATTTCCAATTTAAATAAAACTGACTTGTGTAGAAGATAAAAAAAAAGGAGAAGTGATGAATACCTTAACAAGTTACATAAATTCAAAGTGTTTGACAAAAAAAACATGAAAACTCTAGTCATAAGACACCACATGCAATTTTCCATGGAAATTCAATTTACATATTTGTTAATAAAAACACAACTTTCCATTATTCATTATCTTAGCCTGGTGAGGCGGGTTCAAACATTTTCAAATGCACTCTGCCTAAGCAGATAGGTAAATACCTCACAAGTCATCTGAATTAAATATAAATAATTCAGTTTTTCCTTTGATTTTCTTCTTCTAGATTTCACAAATAATTTAAAATCTATGTTACATTGAAACTGTTAGAAATATATATTATTGATAATTAAATATAAATTTTAAGTTTTATTTCAAAATAAACATATTTATTAACATAATTACATTTTTACATTTTAATTATAATTATATATTTTTAATAATTTTATAATTTAAAATATTTTTTTCCAAAAATTATATTTATATCTTAAAAATAAATCACTGGCATGTAATTTGGATCGTAAATTTTGTCAATATTCTATAATATTCTGAAGAAAAACAAAATAATATAAAATCTAGAATAATACCCCGTGTATCAAATCCATGGACTCTTTCCCTCCCTTCAGGGATGATGGCCTTGAGAGTGTTATCTTGAATGTTCGAAGATACGACAACCACATTTCGATAAAATTGTGAGTGAGAATTGTAATTAAAAAGATAAATTTTATAATTCTAGATGCTATGAAATACTGACTAGTGACGGCTGTATTGAAAAGTCTTCTGTTCACATTCTCGTGTCTCTAGTGTTGAAATATTAATTTCAACTGCCCTATACTCTGGCCGCCTTCTAATTTTGTTTGGAAGGATTCTATCAAAAGGCCGCTTGCTAAAATTATTGCACAGTCAATTCAGAAGTAAAACCCTGTCACAGTGCCGCTTTCCATTTTAATTGAACAGTCAATTTCATTTTCAAGAACCTTACAGTCCTGTGTTTGGAAATAGGGGTTTCACTTTGTTATTCAGCACCAATCCTTCAAAACTGGAAATAGTCTTTGTATTTGGAAAACAGAGTTTTTACAATGAGAAACAGAGCATTACTTTTATTTGAACGTGGGAAGGATTTTATTTAAACAGCAGGAGGCCACGAGTTCAGTGGTCCCACAAACCATGTCGACAGCACCCACAGGAGCTGTGGTCCCCATCGCCAAGTCAGCAAACACGTGACAATTTTATATTTGATCACGTTTTATTTTGGGCCATCCCCGAAACACAAATCCGGACACGATATCACTTTCTGAGCGCGATTGAATAATCCATCGCATGTTTAGAATCTGCCGTACCCAAAAACATTTTGCGGACGCGATGAGAAATTATAGGATGGATTTCATAATCCATCGCATGTCCATAAGGTGACGTCACGGGAGTAGATTTGTAACGCGAAATTTCCATTGCAGTTTGGTTCAATTTTCGTTTAAGTCTGGCAGAAAGATTGCAAAGGGTTCGTTTGTGTTTTCAAATGTTTTATTAAAAGTTTTGTTATGTTTTATAAAGGTTTATTTTTTATTATGTTTTGTTATCGCGTGAACGAAAAGGTTTTTAACCTTTGAAGTTTTATGTTTTAACATATTTTCATGTGCGCAAATGTTAGGTGGGCCCGGGAGGCTCTTAAAATTGGTTTAGATTTTAGTTATATTAGATTATGTTTTGTTTTATGCGTGATATAAAAGAAAAGAGCCCGAGAGGCTATGTAAGAAAAAGTGAATATAATTTCACACAACAATGTGTATTGTATTGTTTTTGATTACACAACAGTGTATTTTCTGAAGAACAGAGACAACGTGTTATTGTTTTGAACAGAGACAGAGTGTCTTGTTTTGAACAGAGACAGTAGATTTTTTCCGGCACTGTGTTTGCACCAGTCTAGAATTTTGTAATCCCTTTGAGGAGGAAGATTTTGTAACAATTTTTTTTTGGTTAATGAATAGAAGTTTTTCAAGTGTGAAACTCTGTCCCTGTGAAGCAAATTTTTGATTTTCTCTTTGTTAAGAATCAGAGTATCATTCTCTCTACATTGTTCAGTAATGCTCAGAAATTCCAACATGGTATCGGAGCTAGTCCAGGCTCTTTGAAGGTGTCAAAGAAGCTGAAGGAAGGATTTCTTATTGCAAAAGCTTCTCCAGCAGAGTGAAGGCTCAGTCAAAAAGAATCCAAGGTATTCTTAATACATTTTTTTGTGTGTTACTGTTTGAAGATAGAAAGTTTATTTTAAATATCACAGTCAAGTATTTGAAACATAGTTTAGAGTGTAAGAATGGCAGGAGCCAGCACTAGCATGAGTATTGGTAATGCTCAGCTCCCACAGTTCAATGGGAAGAACTATGATTATTGGGCAATAACTATGAGAGCCTGTTTGCCTCTCAAGACTTATGGGAACTTGTTGAGGATGGTTTTGAAGAACCAATAGATGAAAATGAGTTTAATGCCTTAACACAAGAAGAGAAGGACTTGTTGAAGAGAAATAAGAAGAAGGACTCTAAAGCCCTCTTCTATTTGTATGAAGCGGTGCATAAGAGTGTGTTTCCAAGGATATCAGCAGCTAAGAGATCTAAAGAAGCATGGGAAACTCTCAAGACAGCCTATCAAGGCATGGAGAAAGTGAAGACAACAAAACTACAATTGCTGAGGAGAGATTTTGAGACTCTCTGCATGAAGGAGTCAGATAACATTGACTCATTCTTCACACATGTGATTGGAACAGTCACACAGATAAGGTCTCACGGAGAGACACTTGAAGAAAGAAGGATTGTGGAGAAACTATTAAGGAGCCTACCCTAAATCTTTGATGTGATAGTCACCACCATAGAAGAGACAAAGGATCTCACAAATTTTTCAGTTGATGAGCTTCATGCATCACTGATGACACATGAACAGAGATTGGGTAGAAATGAAAACTCATCTATGGAGCATGCCTTCAAGACCCAAATTTCCTCTTGGAAGAGGAAGAGGTCAAGGCAGAGGAAACAAGAGAGGAAGAGGCAGAAGCCAAAACAGAGGAGGAAGAAACAGTCCAGCGAATGCTCAAGGAAGGGGAAACAATCAAAATCAGAACCAAGGCCAAAGCAACAACCAGCAAAGTGGACAACAACATGCTCATGGACAAAGGTATGATAAATCCAATGTCCAATGTCATTATTGTAAAAAATATGGGCATTATGCAAATGAATGTAGGAAGAATCAGCATGATATGGGTAATAGATCCAATGCAAATTTCACTAGAGAAAATATCAGCCAAGATAAATTGTTTTTAGCTTGTAATATGGCTAAGGAAAAGAGTGAAGATTTATGGTTTCTAGACTCAGGTTGTAGTAACCATATGACAGGAAACATAGCCATGTTTTCTATGTTAGATGAGAATGTGAAGTCACAAGTCACATTAGGGATAGATAGTAAAGTTTCTGTTATGGGAAAAGGAGATGTAGGTGTCTTAACAAGGAAAAGAGAAAAGAAAACCATATCAGAATTTTATTATGTGCCTGGAATGAAATGTAACCTCTTAAGTATTAGACAGCTTGTTCAAAAGAGGTACAATTTTGTTTTTGAAGATGATGTATGCACCATCATGGATAAACCACCAAGCAAACAATGTATTGCTGAAGAGAAGATGACAAGGAATAGAATGTTCCTTCTTAGGATGAGAGCAGATTTGAAGAATGGAGAAGAAATGGCAGCAGTGACACAAGAGGCTTTCCAAAGAGAAATAAAAGATGAAAATTGGTTATGGCACTTGAGATTTGGACATCTCAACTTTGGAGGTCTTAACTTGTTGCACAGAAAAGGAATGGTAAGAGGATTACCATTGATTGAGAAACTAGACAGCCTATGTGAAGGTTGTATCTTGGGTAAACAACACAGAGAAAGTTTTCCATCCGAGAAAAGCATAAGGGCAAAAGCACCCTTAGAAATTGTCCACTCAGATTTATGTGGACCAATGAAAAATCCATCACTTGCAAGCAGCCACTGTATGTTAACTTTTATTGATGATTTTACTAGAAAAACTTGGGTTTATTTTTTGAAAATTAAAAGTGAAGTGTTTGAAAAATTCTACAATTTCAAAGCAGTTGTGGAGAACCAAAGTGGACTGCATATTATAGTCCTTAGAACTGATAGAGGAGGTGATTACATCTCTAAATAATTTCTGTGTTTTTGCAGAGAAAGTGGCATTCATAAGTAGTTTACAGAAAGGTAAACTCCGCAGCAAAATGGAGTTGCCGAAAGGAAAAATAGGACAATCATGGATATGGTAAGGAGTATGCTAAAGGCAAAACATTTACTGAACAATTGTTGGGCTGAAGCTGTACATTGTGCAGCATATATCTTGAATAGATTCCGAGCAAAAGCAGTCATGAACAGAGTTCTGAAGGAGGCATGGAGTGGAACAAAGCAAGGAGTCACCCACATGAAAGTTTTTGGTTGTGTGGCTTATGTACACATTCTAGATCAGCTAAGGAAGAAGTTGGATAGGAAGGGGGAGAAATGTATTTTCATTGGATACATTGAGGAATCCAAAGATTATAGGTTGTATAACCCATCCACCAAGAAGTTTATTGTGAGAAGAGATGTTTAGTTTATTGAAGAGGAAGCTTGGGATGGAAGCATTGAGAAAATAGTGAATGTTAAAAAGTGTTTGTCTCATGATGAAAGTGATGAAGAGATGGCTGAAATACATCCCCCAACAGCAGCACCAACACAAGGATAGCAACGGACACCCTTGAGGAGAAATGAGAGTGCTTCTCCAAGCACACCACAAGGAGGAGATTCGAGTGCTTCTTCAAGCACTTGTATATCGAATGAAAGAGGAACAAAGTTCAGAAATTTAAATGAGATTTATGAGCAAGAGGCAGTAAATGAAGGTATGAACTCTTTGCTTTGTATTGTCATGTTGATGATCCTATTCATTTTGAGGAAGCTATTAAATATAGAAATGGATAGAAGCTATGAATGAAGACATTAATGCCATAGAAAGAAATAAAACATGGGATTTAGTTGAACTCCCAAAAGGTAAAGAAGTCATTGGAGTTAAATGGGTCTACAAGATCAAAAGTAATGCTGAAGGTAATATTGAGAGACACAAGGCTAGACTTGTTGTGAAAGGGTATAAGAAGCAGCATGGGAGAGACTATGAAGAAACTTTCGCACCAGTTGCAAGAATGGAAACCATGAGAGTAGTGTTCTCCATAGCAGCACAAAACAAGTGGAAAGTTTACCAAATGGATGTGAAGTTAGCATTCCTAAATGGAGTGTTAATGGAAGAGGTTTATGTTGAACAACCTCTAGGCTATGAAAAGAAAGGCCAAGAGCACAAAGTGTGTAGATTTAAGAAAGCTCTTTATGGGCTGAAACGAGCACCAAGAGCATGGTACAGTAGGATAGATTCCTATCTACTAGAAAATGGTTTTGAAAAATGTGAGGGAGAACCAACCTTATACATCAAAGAGAAAGATGGTAAGATGTTGATTGTTGTTTTATATGTTGATGATGTGATTTTTACAGGTAATGATGATTACCTTGTTGAAAATTTTAAAAAGGTCATGAAAGAAGAATTTCAAATGACTGATTTGGGTTTGCTGAAGTACTTCTCAGGAATAGAAGTAGAGCAAAATGAAAATGGGATTTTTATCTCACAAGAAAAATATGTTAATGAGGTTTTGGAAAGATTTAACATGAAGGATTGCAAGGCAGCAATAACACCCACACTGATGGGATTAAAACTAGCAAAGAGGACATCAGTAAGGATTTTGATCCTAGTTTATACAAGAGCATAGTTGGCAGCCTCATGTATTTGACTGCAACTAGGCCGGATATTATGCATGTTGTTAGTTTTATTTACAGATTCATGGAGAGGCCAAAAGAAGCACATTGGCAGGCAACAAAAAGGATTCTGAGGTATGTTAAAGGAACTAAAAGGTTTGGTATTTTATATACTACTTCAGAAAATTCAGAATTAATTGGATACACTGACAGTGATTGGGCTGGAAGTGTAGATGAATGGAAAAGTACTTCTGGTTATGTTTTTCACATGGGTTCAGGAGCCATTTCATAGGCTTCTAAAAAGCAACCTATTGTAGAATTGTCTACAGCAGAGGCATAATATGTGGCAGCTACAGCTGCAACGTGTCAAGCAGTTTGGATGAGAAGGATGTTGAGAATTTTATGTCAAGAACAGGTAAAAGGTACAGTAATTTTTTGTGACAATAGCTCAGCCATAACATTATCCAAGAATTATGTGTTTCAAAACAGAACGAAATACATTGACACAAATTTTCACTACATCAGATAATTGGTGAACAACGGATAAATTGTTTTAGAACACTGCAAAACTCAGGAGCAGTTTGCAGACATTCTGAAAAAGCCAGTGGGGCAAAAGAGTTTTTTATTTTTAAGGAAATTTCTTGGTATGAATGATAACCAGGTAGTTGAACTTAAGGGGGAGTGTTGAAATATTAATTTCAACTGCCCAGTACTCTGGCCGCCTTCTAATTTTGTTTGGTAGGATTCTGTCAAAAGGCCGCTTGCTAAAATTATTGCACAGTCAATTCAAAAGTAAAACCCTGTCACAACGTCGCTTTCCATTTTAATTGAACAGTCAATTTAATTTTCAAGAACCTTACAATCCTATTTTTGGAAACAGGGGTTTTGCTTTGTTATTCGGTGCCAGTCCTTCAAAACTGGAAACAGTCTTTGTATTTGGAAAACAGAGTTTTTACAATGAGAAACAGAGCATTACTTTTGTTTGAACGTAGGAAGGCTTTTATTTAAATAGCAGGAGGCCACAGGTTCAGTGGTCCCACAAACCACGTCGACAACACCCACAGGAGCTGTGGTCCCCACTGCCAAGTCAGCAGACACGCGACAATTTTATATTTCATCGCATTTTTTTTGGGACGTCCCCGAAGCACAAATCCGGACGCGATATCACTTTATGAGCGCAACTGAATAATCCATTGCGCATTCAGAATCCGTCGTACTCAAAAAAATTTTGCGGATGCGATGAGCAATTATAGGATGGATTTCATAATCCATCACGCGTCCATAAGGTAACGTCATGGGAGCAGATTTGTAACGCGAAATTTCCATTGCAGTTTGGTTAAATTTTCTTTTAAGTCCGGCGGAAAGGTTGCAAAGGGTTCATTTGTGTTTTCAAATGTTTTATTAAAATTTTTGTTATGTTTGATAAAGGTTTATGTTTTATTATGTTTTGTTATCGTGTGAAAAAAAAGGTTTTAACCTTTGAAGTTTTATGTTTCAACATATTTGCATGTGCGCAAATGTTAGGTGGGCCCGAGAGGCTCTTAACATTGGTTTATATTTTAGTTATATTAGATTATGTTTTGTTTTGTACGTGATATAAAAAGAAAAGATCCCGAGAGGCTATGTAAGAAAAAGTGAATATAATTTCACACAACAGTGTGTATTGTATTGTTTTTTATTACACAACAGTGTATTTTCTGAAGAACAGAGACAAAGTGTTATTGTTTTGAACAGAGACAGAGTGTCTTGTTTTGAACAGAGACAGTAGAGTTTTTTTGGCACTATGTTTGCAGCAGTCTAGAATTTTGTAATCCCTCTGAGGAGGAAGATTTTGAAACATTTTTTTTTTGGATAATGAATATAAGTTTTTCAAGTGTGAAACTCTGTCCCTGTGAAGCAAATTTTTTATTTTCTCTGTGTTCAGAAGGAGAGTATCATTCTCTCTACATTTTTTAGGAATTCTCAGAAATTACAACATCTAGGATATTGGCCATTTTATGATGACTGTCCTTGTCGGCTACGTTATTTTACAATACTTGTTAGATGACTTCAGCGAGAAGCTTTCTAGCTAAAGGTCTTTTTAATAAAAATGATTTAGCAAGAATTAATTATTTTCATTGCTTCTTATTATAACAAGTCAAAGATGTTGTATTATGAAAAGATGTTCCATTATAAAATTAATTTGAAACTCAGTAGAAGGAATAACATCTCATTATTTCAACTACTATTTCAACTAGTTAGTAGGGATTTTTACACCTACGATCTCTTTTTCAAGTTTAATGTAGTTATCATATGTTTTAATTTTGTGTAATATTTGAGTGTTATTTCTTTTACTTGTTTTGTGAAGTATTGTAACTTGTTTTTTCTTTTTGCTCTTTTTTTTTCCTTCATTTTTGCAATCTATGTTATTTATGTTTTTATTGTCATTTCATGATGGTTTACCATTACGTTTGGGTATGTTAGTCAAATATTAATAGCATTGAAATTAATTAGTTGAATTTTCTCATTGGGTTTTAATTTATTTATGTGTAGAATTAGTTAATTTAGAAGGAAGGGGAACAATAAAAATATATATTAATTGTATTCAAAATTTTACAATAAGAATAATAATATTTGATCTTGCAATAAACCTTTTTATTTGAGTTTGGGTTTTTCTAACCTCAATCATCCATCAAACTCTCAATTACAAAAACGAAGACTCTTAAAATGTAGCCAAGCAATGGTTTAATGAGCCCTATATGAATCAATTTATACTTGGATACAAGACCAAGTTTTTCTCAAGAGGAAAGGGACCAAGGGTTCCCCAATTCAGGTTTACAACCTTTACACTATTCTTCTAGTAGAAGGGTATGTGGGTGAATGTTAACCTTCTCCAACTATGAACCCTCTATTTACATTCTTTAGAGTTGGTTCAAAGAATTGGGGACCTAAGATTTGGGCATAAGTTTATGACTTTTGATTCATAGGTTCAAACCTCATGCACTTCATACATTTGATAGTTTCTTAGTCTATTTGGAGTGTCCTCACATGTTGCTCACTAAATACTACAAATTGATCATAACTTGCATCTTTGCCAAGAATAAGCACAAGGAAGCATACTATAAATCAAGGTCAGGAATATCAAGTCCACTAAAATAGAATGTAGTAAAGGTTCAATTCAAGTCATAAGGTCAAGGATGTCCAAATTCATCTAAAACATATACACAACCTATAAAAAAATGAAAAAAATAAATTATGAAACAACTCTCTTCCTCAATGCATGTTTACTCATGCTCAGGTGGAAAATAAGCATTTCCGCCAAATCAAGTACACCATGAAAATCCCTAGAAAACATTGTCACGTTCTCAATCTTGGCCACCTAACACAAAGTTCAATTCAAACATTAAATAATAGAGTAATACAAAGGGTGTGTGTGTGTGCATTTTTTGTGGTCAGATGTGGGGTTGGTGATGATAAGGGGTGAGAAGAAGAGATATGTGGATTGATTATAGTCAAAAGTTTAGAATAGGAATAATAATACATGATCCTAATACAAAAACCTTTTTATAAAAGTTTGAGTTATTCAAACTTTGGTAATTGATATGGCATCCAAGGAGTGGATCAACAAACCCTAAGATAGTCAAATCAGACTTGGATAAAAACTAACGTTTTTCTCAAGCTAACTTTTTTATGAAGAGATAAGGGACTAAAGGTTTCCTAATTTCAGTTTACAACCTTTTGGATATTTTCCTAATATAAGGGTATGCGGGTGAATGTTGTTAAGATCCATGGTGCTACTAATCTCTAAGTATACCCTTGAAAGAAATGTGTTGGAATTGATAGGAGGAAACCAATCGAGGAGAAGGAAATGATGAGTCCTTCCAAAATTGCACAAGATACAAAACATTGTATGAAACTTAAAACAAATTCACACAAGGAAGGTTGACAAGGATTTTTAAGGTAACTGAAGAATGGTTGGCATAAGGTCATCAACTTAGAACATCCCTTGAACAATAGAATGACGTAATGATGTCTTGGGTAGAAATTAATTCCAAAAGATACCAATGGTATATACCATCATCACAAGAGGCATTGATGCATATCCCCATAACAATTTGAATAGTAACCAATTAGGATGATTTTGAAGGAAAACTCAATACCATGGTATATATCCTAAAGAAATACTAAAACCCAACTATGGATACAAGAAACTCAAGACATTCGTTATGTTCAAAATTGATGCAAACGCACTTCTATTGTATTGTTGTAATGAAAACATATAGATCTCGATTCTTCTCACCTCCTCTTATAAATATCTAATTTTTAATTTTTTTTTCATATTATAAAGCTACAAAATGAATAACATAATGATAAAAACACAATGGAGGAGAGGAATATATTATCTGTGGTCCAAGCACTTGGAACAAACCTATGTGAAAAATAAAACAAAATGTGTTGTGCCAAATGTTGACACTCGTAAAGTTATCCTCTAGAGAAAATTAGTTATGAAATGCATAGACAAGAGATTCAGAGGTAGCAATAGCTAAAAATATAAAGCTGGTAAAAAATACGGTAAATTTGAATGGAGAATTAAGCAAAAAAACACAAGCAATGGTCACTGATTCATGGACCACAAACTAGTAGTAAGTTATTTTTCCAATCCTTAACCCGAGTATAAATTATAATGTCCTTAGTTCCTAATACACATGATTAAATTTAATTAATAATATTTAATATCATTTTCATTGCAACATGAACATTTAATTATCATGCTAAGTTTAACTAGATAAATCAAAATGTTGTTTTCATTTTATTAGTCAATTCATAAGAAAATGACAACAACTTTTTTCCTGAAGGAAAAATCGTAATTTTCATTAGTATTGAGAAAATTACATATTGTTGATGCTTGATAGCATATGAAACAAAATTGTGACCGAGGTCACATATCAAAATACCATCCAAAAAATGAGTTCCCTACAGGGAAGTCTGAAAATAGTAGTCATGTACAAAAGTTGCTAATACATATACATATATGTGCAAGATAATTTAACTGAAAATTAGGGGTAGAGGCTTTGAAAATTGATTTGTTCCGAAGTATCCATATGCCCAAACAGATAAGGAGAGGAAGGTTGCGGGTCTTGTGAGGGGAAGTTACATTCCACCAGGATTGACAAGCTTCGATAACATTTTTTCCATCCCAACAAAGGTCAAAATGTATGAGGGAGAGAGTCTGTGTCCAGAAAGCACGAGTGGAAGGAAAATGGCTGAAGTGATCAATGGATTCAGAGTTTTATTTGTAGAGAGTACACCAAATTGACCATGAAAATATTGCTTGAGAATATTATCACTGTTAGGCACCTTTTTGTGGAGAACACACCACATAAAAAGCTTGGCTCGTGGAGGGGCTTTTAATTTCCAGAGGCTACTCGAAAATTACAGCAACTAACTAAGGCATGAATACATATAGGGACCATAATACCATGAGTGGAGAATATTGAGGAGGCCAACAAGGGGTTCAATATGCCTAATAATCCCTATACACCTTTGTTAAATTATTTTTGTGATGAAAAAACAATTTTGGGAATCATCCTCCACTTCCCTTGTTGACTTGACAAGCCAATCATCAAATGTACTTAATGGAAGGACCACTTTCCACAATTATGAGACGAATGTGCTAAATACTTTAAGGGTGGGATTGGAGAAAAAGGAATGGTAGATTAACCATATACAAGTTTCTCCCATGTCCTTGGAATTCACACCCACCAATGAATGGGCTGAAATGCATGAGAGAATGGGGATTGATTGGATGAGAGTTATAAGGGAAATAGAAGAGATCATGTTCATGGGTTATGAAAAGGGAACACACAAGTTGAGTAGTATTTTGTGGGAATATATACCGATTTTAAAAGAGAGGTAATGTGAATAGGGTGATTTCCATTCAAGAATCTAGTAAAAACCCCCTTGTTCAACACCCTCAACCATGTGGGGAAATCCTTTGTGAGCACTAGGGAAAAATAAAGTGAATTTAGGGCCTCGTTGTGCACACAAGAAGGCATTTGGAAGAGGTGATACTCAAGGGACTATGTAACAACCCAATTTCTCATCCTTATGTATGCAATGTAAATACTTTTGTAAATTAAAATGCTAAGAGAGGGACGTAGATTCCACTACTTGATGTAGGAGATTACTTGAGGAAATTTCTGATTTAAATATCATTCCTTGGTTTGTTGATGGGATTAATTGCTTGGGATGTTCAAGGTTCCTTGTTGCAGGAATCTGAACTATTTTTGACAGTCATTAAAGGCTGTTTGTTGACCCTTAAATGGATTGGTTCTCAAAATTAAATTGGGATGCAAGAGAAGTACATAATCCCATGTTTCCTTGGGAGAAAATTTACAAGCCTGGAAGGACAAAAATTTATGAAGGTTTGGATGTGTTGGCAGCATGATAGTGGGAGGAAATCATTTTGCATGAGAGAAAGAGAAATTGGAGGAAAGGGCAAGAGGCTCTCATTTAATTCTCGTATTTGACTCTCATTCAGCAAGGGAACAAAGCAGAGGAAAAGAGAAGGGAGTTCGACCTCATTCACACATTTTATCATCATTTAGCAACATACCAAGAGAGGAGAGGCAAATAAAGAAAGATTTGGATTTGTGCTATGAAGCTCTAAGGAGATAAATTAACCAACTAAAGGCCCTGTTGAAACCTGCTAGGAAAAAAAATCACAAAGAGCAGTAGTTTTCCTCGAGGACGAAGGCAAGGTGGCCTAGTAGTGCTCTAGTTCAGTTGTGTATTATTGAATATTTCCCTCTGAAACCACTCCACCTAAAGCTTTGGAATATGCCTCGGGTTTTACATGGTGTTATCACTACAGGAGGCATGTCTGCATTATTATTATTTACAGGACTACTAATTTTTCTTGTTGATGTTTGAATGCACTGGAATAGTGAGTAGAAATATTGATATGTTATAGCAATGTCTACCATGAGAATTTATCCTTATCATAGTATGATAACCATGGGAATCTCAAACTTGCATTAGTGTTTCTTATGTAGCAATAGGGTGACTCTGAGGATTCCTTCTCTTTTATCTTCATTGACATGTTACTTTAAATCAAGTTACTCTACACATCTTCCGATATCTATACCCTGGTTCTAGGTTATAATCCCTTGTAAGAGAGAGTTCAAGCCAAAGTAAGCCTTGTATTTAGTATGGTGGATAACATTGTTTCATTAGCTTTAATAACTTGGTCTCATATACTCGTACATTTCACTAAGTTGCATCTTTTTTTTCTAATTATTGTTGTTGAATCCCTCAAGGATATAGGTTTTAGTTTTTTTGTCATCTTTGTGTTGGATTGAGGCGATAAATCCCTATTTGAATGGCTAGCATAGTCATAGTGCTCCACTAGATTTGTACTTGAATATGGGATATCTCTCTCTCTCTCTCTCTCTCTCTCTATATATATATATATATATATATATATATATATATATATATCCTTCCTAAATGATAGAATAATGATAAAATATGAGCTCATTTTGATAATAAGATCACCAAAGTGGTAGAGAAGGGTTCTTGTTATACCTGATAATTTAATGACTCAATGCCTCTTTTATGGCCGAATGATGGCATCAGTAGTTGAGGAATGCTTGTGACCATTCTGTTTACATTATATGCTATTTTAGTTGCTTGTGAGAAATGTTGATTTCTCAAATTAGTAGTGATAGTCTTAGTAAAGAGACTAAATGAAGTTAATGAAGGCTAATGTTGTTCTTAAATTTTGAAGGATTATTTTAGTAGGGGTCTGGTAAAGAGGCTCATAATAATCAATGTTGATAATTTTTTGTAAAAGTTTGAAATTTTGTATAGTAAAGATATGATTATGCATGTAATGGTGTCAATGTATTAAAGGGTTTATAATTAACTCCTTAAGATTGCAAACGTCGTGGTTACTAACCTTGGTATAAAGGTACATTTAAATTATTTTTTTACGTCTCGATGCAGAGAATAAATGAATTGAATAGTGTCAATTTTGACATGGTATCTGGTTTCCAAATTATAAGTAAGCTTAATAAAGAAACTGGAATCTTCTGAATGTGTGGTTATGAGTGAGATGATATGTGCATCTTCATATATAAATTATGGTTTTATAAAATTATGTTGAGATGTTTATGTCTTCGTTTTTGAGACCTGTGACTAATATGTAAATTGAAAAATGTGTTCAATTGCAAAGTATCATGCTTGATACAAGGCAAGGAAATTGGTATATATATATATATATATATATATATATATATATATATATATATATATATCTATATATATATATGTAGATAGATAGATAGATATATAGATATATGCACTAATAGTTGTGTTGGAAACCTAATATTCTTAGGATTGTTAGTGTGGAAGGCCAATGGTCAAAGAAGATTCTAAGAGACCTTGGAAGATGAATTCAATGATCGCTCCAATGTATTATAAATATTGTTGGGCTAGAATTGTAATCTACGGATAAATTATGCTTCCCTAGGCAGGTGTTAGCCTAGAAAAACAGGTGAAAGACTATACTACTATTTCTCCTAACTCAGAACAGATACACAGAGAGGATTGGATGCTTACTTGTTTCAGTCGCTTCCAACTGGCTCCTTTCTGTCGCTTCTACTACAGCTTCAAATTCAAGTGGTTTTTTTGGCTGAATACTTCCTACAAGAAAGAACACTGAAACAGTAGAAGATGAAATAATATATATATCTATTCAAGCTAGTTAGCTAAATCAGTTAAGCATAAACTACATTCATCAACCAAGATCTTGCAATATGGAAAATCAAAGTAAACGTAGATGCATGTAGGGAAAAACAAGAAGTAATCTTTATTGATGATAGAAGGAGAGGTTACAACCTAGTGACTAATTTGAAGATACCTTCCAGCAGAGTTCCCAAGTCTCATGACAGCATAAATCTCTCTAGCAGAAGCTCTACAAATCAAACTCTCTATTGAAAATTCTCTAGCATTTCTCTACTCGAATTCTTCCTCCTCAAAAACTTAAATTTGTGTTCAATTTATAGATGAACTGTAGGTTGTTTCGCAATCAATAGCATTCCAAAAATAGGAAAGAAATGTTTCCATTCATGTATATGTCAAATGGGCACTTGGATCCGAAGCTTGACACATGTGAACCCTTCTAGAAGACACTGGCCAAGTGGAGATTCCAGAACAATGAGAATTTCATTCCCAATGTGACCAACACACCTTTGAATGTCGGGAAGTGCTCTATAGAGCAGCCTTGAATGGAGCTACCTGCATATGAAATTCACTTAGGCCCCTTAGAGCCTGCGTTGGTGAGCTCTCATATGCTAAATAATAAGCTTCAAACCATGGAAACCCTTGCTTGATGAAAGTATTGTTTGTTTTATGTTGTTTCTTGTCTTAGGGAATGTAGCAACTGAGATGATAGGGAATGATAGACCCTTTATCATCGGTCCTGGAGATGATGCACAGTTAACTAGGTCATTGGGAATGGTGCCCAAATTGACCTATAACAATTTCCCCCTAAAGCATGAGATCCAAATAATAAGAACATTTGATTGAGATGCTTTACACTGTGATGAGCCTGGAAACAAAGCGGTGTGGTCACCTGCATCAATCTTACAATACATTACATCATGATATATCCTCTATTGATCATAATTGCTAAGGGTAGGCATTCCCATAGTCAGCACATAAAACAATCTAATAACATGTACATAATTTAGAAAGTCATATACATTGGAATGTTGCCTAGATGCAGACACGCCTATAGATATAGGCCCATGTTTGGATGACAATCTATATGTAAGGTCACCATACAGATGATGTGTACAAAAATCCTGAAATCACAGCCTGGATGGATGAAACTAGATCTAGGGTATTCTTATCTCGTTCACTCGATCATTCGGGTAAAAGTCTAGCCATGCGAATATATGATTTGTCGTTGGACATGGAAATACATCGTTTGATTACCAGCTAATAATGTGAGCTATTAAGAAACACGAGAGAACCACCATTAATGTCAATGGTCCTCAAGGTACTGCAGTAAATCTCGTAAGGCGTGAATAGATGATTTGATGTCGAATGTCAAACAAAATATTTTAGTCAAAAGTCTGGAAGCGAGGATCTTGTCGATGATGTAACAAGCCTCATGGTACTGGAATCTGATGTTTCTAAGTGAACTTCCTGGATATTGATTTATTGTCGACAGGAAGTCACCTTATTGAAAAATTGGAGTTACTGATTTCAGAGACAAGGGTATGACTTGATATAGCAATTTTCAGGGATGACGTACATGAAAATGAAGGTTTATGAGTATTGTAGATGGATGAGTTCTTAATCACTGGATGAATTCTCTTGAACATATCGGCGACACTATGATGAGTTGGTAGCATTGACCCAAAACCCAAGTGAAGGTATGATGAACCATAGGTGTGAATGAACTATCAAGATGATTACCCAACCCAAACAGTCACAAACATGGAGTGAAAGAAGTTTCATGTTCAAGAGTGACTTGCTACCAAAAAGAAACTTTTCTTGCTTTTCCCAAATTTTCTCCAGTCATTTGTCGACTGGTACCTCTTTATTTTTTAACAAGCTTGAGGAGGATAACATCTACTTGATCTATAATTCCACCCTTCGGGTGAATAAAGTATCGCTATTTAATAATTTAACGAGTCTAGTGATGAATGAAACTCGATTCTTGCCATGATTGACAAGCTCGTCACTATTTTATGTTTTAATGAGCTTAACGATAGTGAAAGCCCTGTCATTTTTCATATTTAGAGAGTCTAAAATAGAGGACAAAAGAGAACTCCAAAAGTACTTTTTCGTAAATTTGTCTCTCAGATCCGAAAAAGTGTAAAATAATATCTAAAATAACCTCTTTGGTCCTATTTAACCAAGGTATTCCTTTTTCGTAAATAATCCATCTCAGTCCAGAAAAGGGTTAAACTTATACTAAGTAGATATCAATTCATTTACTTAAACGAGCTCGAAATGACAAGTGCTCGGCAATCTTTTCACATTATCGGAGTCTGAAAAGAGCTAAAAGAAGACTCCAGGGGTTCCTTTTTCGCCGTTATCGAAGCTCGAAAAAGAGATAAAAGTGCACTTCAAATCCTTTTTAGTTTTTAACAAAGCTCGAAAAATAAGGAGAAAAAGTATGCTTTGTGGTCAAATCATTCTTTGAATAAATCTGCATGGCTAATCTGTTCATCAGTTGTATTTACTGTTTAGAACAACATCAAATGGATTAAAAATACCTGTTTCATGATAAAAACATAATAAAACCATAGTCATAGCAATAAATTTAACTTGCAAACAATTAAATGAATATATAAATTAGTTTCACTATTCATTTTTACCATTCCATAGTTACCATTTTTATTTTGGAGCTCTGAACCTGATTTTTCCCCTGAACTTCAGCGGTCGATTGCATGCAATTGGTAAGAATTTTTTGAATGCCCCCTACAAGAGCACATGTCGAATGCCCCCTGCAAGAGTAGGTGCCCCCCAAGCTTCATTTCATTCTTCCAAGTATATACTAATAGCTAGATGGAATGAAGGTTCATTATAGTGGAGGATCTATTTCATTTTTTAATGAGCTTGACATAGGAAAAGAACTATGCTCATGACCTGTTTCATTTTTTAACGAGGTTGACACAATAAAAGAACTATCTTCATAGGCACTTGTTTCATTTTTTAACGAGGTTGAAACAAGAAAAAATAACTATACTCATAACTCTGTTTCATTTTTTAACGAGGTTGACACAGAAAAAAAAAATCCTCCACACCTGTTTCATTTTTTAACGAGGTTGACACAAGATAAAAGAACCATCCTCATAGTGCAGTTGGAGTAGTGAGTGTGATATAGAAAAGACGTAGTCTAACAGAGTCATCATTTAAGGAGTTTGATGAATACCACAAATGATAAGTTATAACATGCCTTGACGGGTCTTCTCCAAGGTTTTCATTGAATTTAGGAATGTCTGAGGGTAACATATGTGGTATCACTAGCCACCAAGGAGAGGAACCGGATAGGATTCCAGATGATGACATGGGTGAAGTCAATGGACAAAACATCAAAAATGAAGCAACAATAGATGTTGTCGCAACTGAAATAGATGGTTCAGTCTGGGATGTTATCTCAGCCATGGTCAAATGACCCAATGTATACCTTATAGAATCTACTGGAACTCAAAGTGAAACAAGATCGACAAAAGTAAAGGAAGGTGATGGAGGAAAAGACTTGTATAGGTAAAGCTCCTAGTGAAAATGAGTTGGAGTTAAAGGTGTCTCGTCTTATCATATTTCTTCAATCACAATTAAACTAGGAGGAAGAACTTCACCATCACGCTCAAAATATATTTCAGATGGTCGACTGTGTTATATGGGAGTTTCAATAGCTATAGAGCTTTGTGGGATGACCAAGGTAGGAACAACTTCCGGTTGCTAAACTTCGGGATCAAGATTTTCTCCACTTAGGGAATATAGCAACAGAAATATAAGGGGATGATAGACCCTATTTCATTGGTCCTGGGGATAATGTCTAGTTTGACCAATAACATTTGCCCCCTAAAGTACAATGGGATCTGGATCAACTTCCAATTGAACAACGTTGGGTTCGAGAGGTATGGTCTCAACGATTGAATGGATCGTGACCACGAGTAGCTGTGAAGACTCTGTTTCAACAATAGTAAATGAACCGAGATGTGTGGAAACAATTTTAGCTAACTCTGGTTTAAATGATGATGTTTCGCCAGAGGTATGAATTGTACTTGATTCGGAAGATCGCGATCGCCTTCGCCTACCAGAAATAAATTCTAGTGGTAAAGGTGGTTTTAAAGCTAATCTACATGAACGACGGGGGGTAGGATTGTGTTCTTCCACGATTACTGATTTATTTTATCCAAAAACAAATAAACAAAAATAGGGTAATGCTAGGCAAAATGTTTTACCAAGAAATCGTGAACTGGCGAACCAAGAAGTACAGGCAGGTAATCTCCTCGAATGCTGTGTTTGGTGTATCAAAATTTCAGGGCGGCCAACTTGGTTCACTACGGATGGATAGCACCTAAAATTTTTCCTCCCAAATATACCTGAAGGTACGTGGAGGCTCATGTCTGTATTAGGGTTGTCTGATGCGAAACCGCACAGTGAGAGAACCCCTTTATACTTATCGTACTATAACACTGCCCGATATACCCGAGAGTACGTGGACGAGCTACGATATACTTACATACGTGGAGTGAGGCATAACACTCGGAATGTATCACAGACAAGTTAACGACAACTGTTACGTTTTACGATGCCGGAACACGTCTCTAGCCTAGACGTTCTAAATGTTATCATTAATGTTCGAATGCGTTTTTAAGTAAATTGAGATTTATTTTATGTTGATCTTGCTTAAAAATTTTCCTTTCAGGTTCACTACGATGATGTATATGAAATTCCTAAAATGCAGCTAAGAATGATAAACAAACTTTCACTTTCAGCTTTTTCAATGAAGAACCTAGCTACTAAGGTAAGAGAACGATAGTTTGTTGGAAAGAGAGCAAATAATTTGTGAGAAAACAAATCAATGAAGAAAAACAAAATCAATGAATCACAAACTAAATGTAGATTCCCTAATGTTCCTTTTGCAAAAACACACAATCCTACAAGCAAATGCAAGTTTTTCTTTTCAGTTTCCTTAATGATATGAATGCAGAAAAGAAACTAGGTGCACTAGATCAATAATCAAAATACTTTTTACTTTCTAGAAATGAAGAATACAAACAATAATTTCTCTTTTGAAGGAAAAACAAGGATTTCAACAACAATTTATCCTATCAAGGAAATGAAGATTTTACGACAATTTCCTATTTAGAAAGAAAACATTTCTTAATGCGACCATAAAAAGTACTTTGAAATCAACTTGCCAATGATAATGAAAAACTTTTTAAAACAACATTGAACAAATTTTTAGTCAAAGGAGAAGAAGTATATAGAGTTACTGGTCAATTGAGCATCAAACTTTTCAGAACACAGCAGCAAATAAAATTGAAGCAAAGTACAAAGTCAGATGTAAGGGAATTTGGTCCCTTTCAGGAGCCAACATAGTCTCCAAGGGGAGACACTGCTCTGCAACGCAGGCTTGGAAGGGAGACATTGCTCTGGAAAGCACTGTGCCCTGACTAAGGGTGCATTGGGCACAGTAAACAAAGAAAAAGCTACTGTTTGGCTCACTAACTTTGCAAATTAAGCTTTGAAAATGTCTAATCTTAATGTGAAATAGCTACTGGGTGGATTTAGAAAGAAAATCAGAGACTAAAAAACCTAGAAACAAGAGAAATTCTCCCCAGTGGAGTCGTCAGTTTGTTGGGCCAGAATTGTAATCTATGGATAAATTACACTTCCCTAGGCAGGTGTTAGCCTAGAACAACAGGTGAAAGACTATACTATTATTTCTTCGAACTTAGAATAGATACATAGAGAGGATTGGATGCTTAAAACTCCACTACCATATATTATGTATATATCATAGATCATGAAACAATCTCATACAAAACTTTAATCTAAGAGCTCTTAGTACAATATACAATTGTCTCACACTGTCATACAAAAAATGGCTAATACATGCACCAATTTACTGCCTCCTGACAACTTGCCTCCATTGCACAATCCCTGTTGATCACAATCCATAAATGAATGAGATACTGCTTTTCCTTGACTACTCAATCCTCAGTGGCATCTCCAATGTGTGTGTGGTTGCATGAGTGCACTCACTAATGTCGCAATTGATAGTCAAATTGTCCCTTTCACCTATCTCTCAACTGGGTCTCCACTGGATCTGACATGCATGTAGTTAATAGTAGTAAATCTTCAGTTGCATGTGAGATCACTCCATGTGAATTAATTTAATATTTAATTCACTGATCTCTCACTATTTTATCTTTAGTTACAACTAGTTACAACTAGCACAACGTAGTTTAACTCACTTAACTGAGTTTAATTACTTTACAACTCACATAACTACACATCCAATTAAGTTACAACTAGAATCACTCTGTTACAACTCAATTCTACTTGCATGTCCAACCAACCAACCTTAGAACTCAAAATTCCTTCAGCTAACCTGTTTGCCACTTCAGTTAATTGAAATCAAGTGCTCCAAGAGAATAGATTAATATTTATTGTCCAATTATTATTAAGAGATAATAATAACCAACATGCATTCTATTTTTAGACATGTGATCTATAAATAGACTTCACCCATGCATCTAAAAATTGAAACTCATCTATAAATATAATTTTCTCACCATTTTAAAAATAGACTCCTGCTATAAATAGAATTTTCTCAACATTCTAAAAATAGACATATACCTAAGAATAGCCTGTGTGGGCCCCACCTAGTGTAGGTGCTTAATTTTCACTAGGATCAAGGATGTTGTTTCTGAATGCCAATTTCATTGTTTCTTGTTGCAAACTTCAACACTCCCTCTCAACAAGAAAGGAATGTCTTTGCATGCGACATGCATCTCCATGCATTCGCCTTGCAACCTTTTCATGCACCATGCAACTCCATGCATGCTTCCCTGCAACTCTTGTATGCAACACTTCTTTAGTGTTTCTCGCACATGCAACACTTCTTAAACTGAATAGCCTCCAAACAACGTAATCAGTATAATGCATATGTCATCAAAGTCTTCTGACTTCTGCTGGTACCAACTACACATGTCTTCAGGAACCACTGCGATGTTGACCTTTGCATCCATGCTCTTTGCACTTGCTGTCAAATCTGATCTGCGCTCCAGTATCTAACACTGTCACTTTGATTTCATGTCCTCACGACATTTGACTGCATCAATCCAAATGATCCTACTACTGTTGTAATGTGGGCTCCTCGTAGCTAGGTTCAATTCATGAGATCCACACCATCTCCATGAAGCCCCAAAATTTCTTCTTAGGATTATCTATGCATGTCGCCCCACCTCTTACCTGGTGGTATAGCTGCAAGCACTCCCTCTGCCCATATGGCATGAAATTTCTATGCATGAGTCGTTTCTACCCCTCCATGATCCTCATCTTATGGCTGCTCCACATCTTGAGGATCACTCTTACCTGCATTCAAATCATGCTCCCTCTCAAGCATCAATTTCATGGCTTTCTCACACTTCCTAGAAGTAGGAAGCTTGGTAGAAATCCCATCTACATAAAGTATATAGAGATTCTTAACTCAAAACCCAACCTTCTTGGCTTGCCCTGTTGCTTTGTGTCACAAGAAAACTTTTCCTTCACTGAAGATAACATCATAGCCTCTATCCTCTAACATTGCGACTGCGACTAATTTTTTCTTCAAACCTGGAACATGCATAACATATTTTAAATGAAAGAGTTTACCTGGCACCCTATGAAAGGTAATGGTAACAATGCTAGTCACACTATATCTTCCATCGTTGTCAAACTCAATATACATCTGTAGATATTTCTCCACCAAGTCACCGAAAAGTTTCTTATCTCCCGTCATGTGAAAGGAAGCACCATTATCCAAGTACCACCTTGATCCCAATGCACTAGACACCAAGCATGAGATCAATGAGAATTCAAGCTCAAATTGTGAGGCGAGAGCCTCACCAGCTGTAGCTCCAGCAACCATCTTGTTCTTTTTCCTATGTGGACAATTTGTGGCAATATGTCCATACTCATGACAGTGAAAACACTTCACTTTGGACATGTTGTGCTCCTTGCCATCTTCGCTGGCCTCAGATTTAGAATGGAATTTATTTCCCTTCACCTTCTTCACCTTTGCAGCCAAAGCACAATCATCTTCATCATCAAGCTTTGATGAAGATCCATCTCTGGTGTTCCACCTGAACTCCTCCTGCACTAGATCTGACCATAGTCGTTCCCAATTCGACAGTTTTTCCCGTCCGTTGATAGAGTATTCATAACTATGCCAACTCTTAAGAAGTTCCAAGAAATCCAAACTCACCAAATCATCATCATAAACACTTACTCCTACACTCCCAAGCTCATCCCTGCATTGGACAAACTTTGTTAAGTATATCGGAATAGTGTCGTTCTTTTCCATCTTGATCTTTCTGAGTTTATCCTTCAGCGCCATTTTCCTATGGTCGTTGTTGATTTGGAAAAGATCCGTCAAAGACTTCCACATAGCATATGGAGTGGCTTTCCCATATAGGCTTGAGACAATGTGGTCTCATACACCTTCCAACATAATCCTGCTTGCCCTTGCTACTTTCTTTTTCCATGCATCAAGTACTGCAGCATCTGTCGAAGTAGGCTTAGGAATATCTATGTCGATGAATTCCTTAAATCCATTTTTTTCAAGCACTGCCTCCATCCTATCCTTCCATGAAATGTAGTTTGAGTTTCCCTCAAGTGCATACTCTAGCCGCAAACTATTGAAATCCATTTCGATTTTTACTGAAATTTCGCACCAAGAAATTCTTGCAACAATTTTGAATTATTAATTCCACCAAAAAACACAGCTACTTATTCAAAATTGCAATCTTATTTTCTCTGATACCATGTAGAAATTTTAATACAATTATGTATTGCCTAGATTATACTGATCTAACAATTATATGCCACTGTTAAATATAGAATCCTTCTACTAAAATCTCTGTGGAAATTTAAAACACGATCGCCAATTGCAAACACATGAAGAAAGATCAATCACACATAACATAGATGTTTTTACCAAGAAAGCATAAAGCTAAAAACCCCACTATCATATATTATGTATATATAATGGATCATGAAACAATCTCATACAAAACTCTAATCTAAGAGCTCTTAGTACAATATACAATCGTCTCACACTGTCATACAAAAATTGGCTAATACATGCACTAATTTACTGCCTCCTGACATCCTACCTCCACTATGCAATCCCTGCTGATCACAATCCCTGAATGAATGAGATAATGCCTTGCCTTGACTGTGCAATCCTAATTGGAATCTCCAATGTGTGTGTGGTTGCATGAGCGCACCCAATAATGTCACAACTGATAGTCAAATTGTCCCTTTCACCTATCTCTCAATTGGGTCTCCACTGGATCTAACATGCAGGTAGTTAACAATAGTAAATCTTTAGTTGCATGTCAAATCACTCCATGCGAATTAATTTAATATTTAATTCACTGATATCTCACTAGTGTATCTTTAGTTACAAATAGTTACAACTAGCACAACTGAGTTTAACTCACTTAACTGAGTTAAACTACTTTACAACTCACATAACTACACATCCAACTCTGTTACAACTAGAATCACTCTGTTACAACTCAAGTCCACTTGCATGTCCTACCAACCAACCTTAGAACTCGAAATTCTTTCAGCTAATTGGTTTGCCACTTCAGTTAACTGAAATCAAGATCTTCAAGACAATAGATTAATATTTATTGTCCAATTATTATTAAGAGATAATAATAACTGACATGCATTCAATTTTTAGACATGTGATCTATAAATATACTTCGCCCATGCATCTAAAAATAGAAACTCATATATAAATAGAATTTTCTCACCATTCTAAAAATATACTTCCACTATAAATAGAATTTTCTCAACATTCTAAAAATAGACATACACCTAAAAATAGCATGTGTGCGCCCCACCTAGTGTAGGTGCTTAATTTTCACTAGGATCAAGAATGTTGTTTCTGGATGCCAATTTCATTGTTTCTTGTTGCAAACTTCAACATGTTAAACTTGTTGTGCCCCCTTAATTCATGCTCCACGACTCTCTCTTGTTGGTCACATTCCACTTACATCCACTTCCTCTGAGTTCACAGGAGACATATTATTAATACTTTTAAGCCTTTCTCTCGATGGTTCCTCCTATGTTCCTTCTCAACACCTCTGCATATTATGAAAGCCTTTGCTCATTGTTTCATACTTGGCCCATTTGAAAAGCCACTGAGCCATACAACCTCCTGAGCTCTCTCGCAGTATAGGGTAAGTCACATGAGTCAAACTCCAAAGTCTTTATCATTCTTGAACCACAACAACCATGTTTCTTTTTATCCATATTCTATCAGAGGCACCCTTAAAATTGCCTACATCTAACCTCTGATTTCAAGATGTCCTAGGCACTGGTCTTTTGAAACTCAAGGCTATCTCTAGGAACTACAACACTACTAAAGAGTTCTTTGTTTCTTTTCATGTGTAAAGATGCTCCGCTGTCCAAGTACCACATAGATCCCATCATAGTTGACACCATGCATGCAATGAGAGAAATGTCCAGCTCAGATTGTGAGGCCAAAGGTTCACCCGTTGCAACTCTCGAAGCCTTCTTCTTGTTCTTCTTCTTTTGTGGAAAATTTGTGGCATAGTGTCCATGATCATGACTATGAAAAAATTTCACCTTTGACATGTCACGCTTCTTGCCTTCTTTGTCAGTCTCAGATTTGGAATAGGACTTCTTCCCCTTACCCTTCTTTTCCTTACCAGCCAAGGCACAATTTTCCTCATCATCAGTCTTGGATGAGGATCCATCCCTGGTATTCCACCAAAACTCTTCTAGTACCGAATCCGACCATAGTCGCTCCTAATCTGGTAACTTATCCCTCCCATTCACAAAGTCCTAGTAACTATGCCAGCTCTTGGGAAGGCCCAGAAGTGCTAGGCTCACTAAGTCATCATCAGCTACAGTAATCGCAACACTTCCAATCTCATCTCGACATTGAGTGAACTTGGTCAAGTATTTCTAGATTGTGTCGCTCTTCTCCATTTTGATTTTCCTAAGCTTGTCCTTAAGTGCCAATTTTCTATGGTCACTGCTGCTTTCAAACATATCATTCAAGGCCTTCCACACAGCATATGGAGTTGCATTTCCATGGAGACTCGTGACAATATTATCTCTAACTCCCTCTAATAAGATCCTCCTTGCCTTTGCAACATTCTTCCTCCATGCTTCATGTTGCGTAGCATCAACCTGATTGGGTTCAGGAATACCAGTGTCAATGAACTTTTTCAACCCATTATCCTCCAATACTTCCTCCATCCTTTCCCTCCATGCAATATAGTTTGAATTTCCCTCAAGTGCACATTCGAGTCTCAAGCCTGTGAAAGACATCCTGGTCAGCTTCTAGCTCCAAAGAATGTATGTGAAAATTTGAATATTGTTCAACACAAACTCAATTTCATCTCCACTATTATGATTCCTGGCCCTCTGATACCATGTATAAAATACACCAATGGATTCAATATGATCATGCAATGTACTAAAAAAATATACTAAATCCTTCTAAAATATTTGCGGAATATAAATCACGATTGCTCAATCACATGCAAGTAAGAGGAAAAAGTAAATTAATCGCACAACACAAGATTTTCCTGGGGAAAGAAACTTCTCAAAACCCCTCCATTTCTATTGTATAATCAGTCAAGGAATCATGAAACAATACATTGCATGTGTGCTCACAAGAACCTCATATACTGTACCAATCGTCTCACATTGATCTAGGCAAAATTGGACCAATACATAGCCAATTTCCTGCCCACCTTCAGCCTGCCTTTCTCACGCAATCCCTAGGCAAAATAATTCCTGTTAAATAGGAATTTCAACCTTCCTTGACTGCACAATCCATCATGGGCATCTTGTGGCTTTATAATTGCACTCAGGAAATTAGCTAATTATAAAATTGATAGTTTGTTTACTTTTTTTAACCGCCTTTTGTGTCTTAGCAGTCGTATCAGGTGGCACACTTGAAGCTACTGTATCATTGAATCATCAATTACTTGGTAGATCACTGCTTGTGAATTAAATCTATTTTAATTCACTTGATCTTCCACTAGGTCATCAATCAGTTAGAACTAGTTAAACTCAATTAATTTGAGTTAACTGATTGCACTCACACCACACTAGTGCTACAACTGCAACTGGACCCTGTAAATAATAGAATCACTCTACATGTCTCACCTTTGACCCTCAACTCGATTCTTAAGCTAATTAAGGCTATCACACTTAGTTAACTTACAAGTTTTTATGAGATAAGATTACAATTTATTGTCCAAATTATTTAAAAATTAGACACCCACATTTAGCACTAATGTGTCACTGAATTCCTCACTCATGTGTGACTGGAATCCTGCACTAGTATGTGGTCCATTTTCTTGTTGAATTTCAACGCAGTCGACGACCCTGTTGTAACGTTGCACTTGGATTGCAACGTTGACCTGCTTTTGCCGAAGGAAAATATTGTATTCACCCATGGAACGAGGTTCACTTGCTTGGCCTTTTCCAGAACTAAATCTTCAACACCATAATTTGCTCATCGATTTTGATGTTCCTAATCTACAAGTTGTATTTTTCTCAGGAACAATGATATCATTTCTTTAGTCATCTTTTCAAATACTCCAAAAAAGGATAAAGACAAAGAAAAATATTATTGCTCTAATGTAATTCTAAAGTAGTTTCAGAAAATGAGTAGCTCAACATCTTGTTATAATTTTTAGATAATTGGAATGGTTCTTTTTTGAAAAAAAAATTATTTGAAATTTTATGTCTTTAAATATAATGTATATAAAAATACCATTGACAAAATTATAGATTGTCAAAACTTGATATCTAATATAATACATTGCAAAAGCTTCTCAATACTTATATTTTACTTCAATTTTATTTTATTTTTATATAACAATTTTACATTTATTTTATTTTATTGAATATATTTAACCTAATTTTAATCTTAAATTATTACTTGGAGCATCTCAATTATAAATATTCTAAAAAAAATTGATAAAAGTTAAATCTCTATTATCTACTTAATCAGATAATCACTAAATTCCACAACCTCGTTATCAAGAATTTGTAAAGAATCTAGTGAAGACTTTTTTTTAACTTCAGCTTATTCAAGCATTTTCAAGTAAATGGTTTTTGTGGGCTGATCGGTAGACAGCAAGATACCTCCAATGTCATCTTGGGCCCCTGGATGCCACATTCGAGGTGAAAGAGGTAGACATGAAGATGCTGCCAAATTCATCTTTGAGCCGTTGATACGACATTGAGGTGAATGTTAAGAGAGCTTTATTTTAGGGAAGTTTTTGAAAAAAAAAATGGAATAGTAAGAAAAAGTGATAAAGTGAATTAATGGTTGGACTCTGTTTAAATTGATTATAATTTAGTTGTTAGATTTGAAGTGAGAACAATTATAATTAGTTACATTAATATAGGCTAAAGCACACTTATTTGGAATTACTTGTTGATGATTAGTAAGAGACTAGGTATTCATTTTAACTAAATGTTTCTAGGATTTAAGTAGTCTTATGGAAAGACGAATTTTTAACCAAATAAAAGTAATTTTAGAACATACTCCAAAATCATTAATTTTACTTCTATTTATTAAATTTTAAAACATTTTCAAAATTTCCAATTTAAATAAAACTGACTTGTGCAGAAGAAGAAAAAAAGGGAAAGTGATAAATACCTTAACAAGTTACATAAGTTACATAAATTCAAAGTGTTTGACCAAAAATAACATGGAAACTCTAATCATAAGACACCACATGCAATTTTCCATGGAAATTCAATTTACATATTTGTTAATAAAAACACAACTTTCCATTATTCACTATCTTAGCCTGGTGAGGCGGGTTCAAACATTTTCAAATACACTCGGCCTAAGCAGATCGGTAAATATCAGGAAACCTGACAAGTCATCTGAATTAAATATAAATAATTTAGTTTTTCTTTTGATTTTCTTCTTCTAGATTTCACAAATAATTTAAAAACTATGTTATATTGAAACTGTTAGAAATATATATTATTTATAATTAAATAAAATTTTGAAGTCTTATTTCAAAATAAACATATTTATTAACATAATTACATTTTTACAGTTTAATTATAATTATATATTTTTAATAATTTTATAATTTAAAATATTTTTTTTCAAAAATTATATTTATATCTTAAAAATAAATCACTGGCATGTAATTTGGATTGTAAATTTTGTCAATATCCTATAATATGTTGAACAAAAACAAAACAAAACAAAATCTAGAATAATACCCCGTGTATCAAATCCATGGACTCTTTCCCTCCCTAGAGGGACGATGGCCTCGAGAGTGTTATCTTGAATGTTGTAAGATACGGCAACCACGTTTTGATAAAATTGTGAGTGAGAATTGTAATTAAAAAGATAAATTTTATAATTCTAGACGCTATGAAATACTGACCAGTCACGGCTGTATTGAAAAGTCTTCTGTTCACATTCTCGCGTCTCTAGGATATTGACCATTTTATGATGACTGCCCTTGTCGACTATGTTATTTTACAATACTTGTTAGATGACTTCAGCAAGAAGATTTCTAGCTAAAGGTATTTTTAATAAAAATGATTTAGCAAGAATTAATATTTTTCATTGCTTCTTATTATAACAAGTCAAAGATGTTGTATTATGAAAGGATGTTCCATTATAAAATTAATTTGAAACTCAGTAGAAGGAATAACATCTCATTATTTCAACTACTATTTCAACTAGTTAGTAGGGAATTTTACACCTACGATCTCTTTTTCAAGTTCAATGTAGTTATCATATGTTTTAATTTTGTGTAATATTTGAGTGTTATTGCTTTTACTTGTTTTGTGAATTATTGTAACTTGTTTTTTCTTTTTCTCTTTTTTTTTCCTTCATTTTTGCAATACCAGCTTCTACCTACCCAATCCTACTGATCTAACATTTTTTCTTATTTAGAGTGCACTTGGATTGGCAAACTCTCTTACAACATTTTATTCATTTGAAAGCAAGAAAGTAATCTATTTCTATCCTTATTTCTCTATGAACTTAGATTAAATAGTTGAGTTCATATGCTTCTCTACCTAATCTACTAATCTGTTAGGATTAAATAGTCTAACAGATTTTTATTTTCTAAAATCTACAACAGAAATTTAAAAGCATACAAGCTAGGATTGAACAGTCTAACTTGATGCTAGTCTATGGCATAAAAAAAAGCTACACATAGACATTTTTATTTGCAGAAAGTTAAATCAAAATGGTGAAGGCATAAGATCTAAAATTTTTAAGAACATCCTTCTCTATTCTTCAGCTCTGTTTTTACTTTTGTTTGAGCTGCTCTTTTTGTTCAACTGGTTTAGATTTTGAGTTGATTAGAACCAGTTTACATCAGTTTTGAATCAGAAAATAAAACAGATTTGAGTCATCTCTCTTTGGAAACTTAGGTTCGGATTTTGAGTGTGTTTGAACCTTCAATTTCTATCCTAATCTACCTACTGATAAGCCAAGATTTAACTTTTTGGAAAATATAATTTTACTAACCTATCAGCAGTAACATCCTGCCATTGACAAGACCTCCATACAGATCTTCTCCATTCAATTCTTTCAAGAAAAATGCATTGTGACCCCTCTCAGCATGAACAATATAGGGACCTTTCCACAAGTTCTCAAACTTTCCATGTTTTCCCTTGTCTTCTCTTCTTGAATCCCATTTAAGAACAACATTTCCAACCTGGAAATTGTTTGCCTTAGTTCTTTTGTTAAATAGTTTCTTTACATTTTCTTGGACTAACTGCATCCTTTCATAGACTTCTTCTTTGGTCTGCTGTAAATGGATGGTTTGATTGATTCTCCTTTGCATATCATTCTCTTCAACCTATACTTCTTGAAGGAGTTTCATGACTGGAACTTCTAATGAGGTGGGAAAGACTGCATCCATGCCATAAACTAGCTGATAGGGGGACATATTTATTTATTTCTTTGTAGTTAACCTATCAGCCCATAAGCCATGAACTAGCTTACTGTGCCATGATTTCTGATTCTGTTCCAACAGTTTTTTGATGATATTGATGAGGCTCTTGTTCGAATATTCGACTAATCCATTTCCTTGGGGATAGTACGCAGTGGAATGGCCCAAGGTTATATGGTATTTGTAATAGAAATCAACCATTTTCTTAGATTTAAAAGCAGCAACATTGTCTGTTATGATTTTTCTGGGACAACCAAATATGGATAGGATATTTGTTTCAAGAAACTTGATAATGAAAGATTCATTAGCATTCCTGGAGGGTATAGCTTCTATCCACTTGGTAAAGAAGTCAGTGGCTATGAGGATCCACTTATGTTGAGTTGAGGAGGATGGGTGAATTTCCCCATTGAAGTCTAAATCCCATTGTTGAAAAGGTGCCTCAACTTTGATAGGATGTAAGGGTAAGGGAAGAAGTTTTCTTTTGCCATCAAAAATTTGACACTTATGGCAAGACATGACCAATCTTTGAGTGTCTGGGAAAAGGGCAGGCCAATAGTAACCGGATCTAAGAATTTTGTTTGATGTGCCCTTCCAGTAGAGGTGTCCTCCACATTCTCCATCATGAAATTCATGCATGATTTTCCCTGCATCATCTTCAAGTAAACATTTAAGCAAAATTCCAATAGCATTTTTCCAATATAATACCCCATCTAAGATGCAATAGCTCAAATTTTTTTGTTTCAAAAATCTAGCTTTAGTTTTAGACAAAGAAGGAGGGGAATTTAAATATAAAAGCACATAAATAATGTTGGCATAACAAGGAGAATTGAGAAATATTTCTTCAATGAAAGGAGCAGTAGATTCTTCTATTTCTTCCAACACATCTACCATATTCATTTCTAGTGCTTGGAAATTAGACTCAGCCATAAGTTTTGCCAATCCTTGCCCTTTAACTAGTTTGGTGGGCCTGATTTCTAAGTCATACTCAAGAAGAGTTGCAATCCATTTTCCCCTTTTACCATCAGGGTCCTGACTTAGAATGTCCTTGAAAATAGTATGTGGAACAAAAGCAATTATGTGAGAGTGTAAAATATAGACCCTAAAGTCCTTTAAATCTTTCACTAATGCTAAGGCTCGCTTCTCCATGATGTTATATTTGAGAGGAGCATCTCTTAAGGCCCTACTAAAGAATGATATTGGTTTTTCTTGCCCCAAGTCATTCTTTTGAAGTAAAACTGCAGCTATTGTATGCTCAGATGTGAAATAAAAGATATAAAAGTCTTTGGTAAAATCTGGACTAATCAGGATTGGTGTTTGAGTAAGAGCTTGTTTGACCAGTTCAAATGATTGTTTAGCTGGTAAAGTCCATTTTACACCTACACATTTCTTAAGCATGTTTGTAATGTTTTTTAATAGCTCAGCAAGGTTGGGGATGAACCTCCTTAGAAAATTAATCTTTCCAATGAAAGACTGTAATTCTTTGAGGCTTCTTGGATGGCTGATCTGCAATATGCCATCTATCCTTGTGGGGTCTATTTTGATTCCCTCTTCAGAAATTGTATGGCCAAGAAGTTTCCCTTCTTGGATACCAAAGAGTGTTTTCTTGGGATTTAATGACAACCCAAATTTCCTACACTTCTTAAAAACTTTTCTCAAGTGAGTCAGATGCTCTTCATCAGTGTTTGAGAATATGGTTATGTCATCAAGGTAAATGATTATAAAATAGCCAATATCTTCAGAAAAGGCTATGTCCATGGCCCTTTGGAAAGTGGCCCCTGCATTCATTAATCCAAAAGGCATTTTGACATACATAAAGGTGCCCCAAGGTGTGGTAAAATCAGTTTTGATTTGATCACTTAGGAGTACTAACACCTGGTTGTAACCCGAGAACCCATCTAAGAGAGATATCCTTTTTGACCCAACTACCTTTTGAAGTATATGGTCCATCTTGGGTAACGGGTAGTTGTCTTTTAAAGAGGCTCTATTTAAATTTCTGAAGTCAATATAGAGCCTGATTTCCCCTATTTTCTTTCTAAAAGAAACTAAGTTTGATACCCATTCTGAATATCTAATGGGTACTATGATCCTAGCATCATGCATTTTTTCAATTTCTGCCTTAGCTAAAGGTAGTAAGAGAGGTTTTATTCTCCTTATCTTTTGTTTGAAAGGCTTTTGATTTTATTTAAGAGGGATTTTGTGTTGAATGATGCTAGTATCATATGATTTCAAGTCTTTGTATCCACAAGCAAAAACAGCTCTAAACTCTTTGAACAGCTCTATATATCACAATTTTATGTGAGCTGGGAGAGTGCTGGATAGCTTAATCATCTTGGGTTCTGTTAGACTGCCTATGTTATGCTCTTCTACATTTGTTTCCACAGGTTCGATTCTTGGTTCTTTGGCTACATCGTTAAAATCGAAGAGGTGTTCTAAAGGTCTGAGACCTCTTGGAATCTTATCATTCTTGCATTGTAAAACTTCCAAGTCTTCTTGGTCTGCATTGTCAATCATCTCTGCTTCAAAAATATTCTCATACTGATTTATATCAGCAAAATATGTCATTTCAACTTCTGGGATTTGTTCAATATACAAACAGTTTTCTTCATGGCTAGTTTCTGATATTGGTATGTTGAAATCATCTATGTGTTTGTCAGAATCAAACACTTGCCAGTGATCTTTGTTATCAGGCACTACAAGTCTGTGTTTTACCTTTACGCTAAGTTGTTCATTTATCTCAGGTATTTAGCAATTGCTAGCGTTAAAAGCGAGTTCATTTGCTAGATGATTTAGTGCTCTTGGAATCAAAGTAAGTTCATACTTTTCAAAGGTTTTTAATAAATCAAGGGTAGAATTAGGATATTCCTTAAGCCTTGGATTTCTAGCTGAGTATTCACCTTTGATTTGTCTTATGATAAGTTCATAATCTCCTAAGATTGATATCTTTTAGGCTTCTAACTGCCTAAGCAATTGTAAGCCTAGGAGAAGCGCTTCATACTCAACGATATTGTTGGTGCATGGGAAATCCAATTTATATGAAAAAATTTGATTTGTATTTTTAATCCACACACCTGCTCCTGCACTTGTTTTATTACAAGATCCATCAAAGTTTATTGTCCAAAGTATGTCATCCTTATTTTCATTCTCTCGTTGCTGTTGATTTTCAATTTTTTGAAAATGATTTGAGGGAAGTTCTGATCATTCTGATACGCTGATGGGGTCTACATTTTCCTTATCTTGTTGATTGATTTCATCTTCATTGCACAAGATAAAGGAATCTAAACTTGATTGAACATAATATATTAGAGAGTTGTTTGGTTTGTCTATGTTGCTCACCATGTACTTCATGTGAGATTCCCTGTATAGTCTTCTGTTTTGATTAAAAATGGGGATGGTGGCGTAAGACATGTCCATTTGAAGGCTTCCCTAAAGTTTGGCTCCCCATGATCTTGATAAGAGCATGCCATACTTAGGGGAAATGTCAGCTACAACTATGTCCATTACTAGACTCTTAGCAGGGATCTGAGCTAAGTTAACACACAAATCTTTAATTAAACCCAAACATTTGACTCTGCTTGAGTCAAAGGAATACAATTATTTGTATGGTTTAGTAATTTCTAAGCCTAAGCTTTCCATTACTACCTTAGGCATTAGATTGTGTGTAGCTCTAGAATCTAACATGGAATTATGTAAAATTTTCTCATGTATGTTCAAACTAACATAGAAGGGAGGGACAACACCTTCTTGGTATTTCCCTTCAACCTCTGGACCAAACAACAACTCAGGCTTGTCATCTGTCAAGTTTAAGGTATCAGTATCACTTCCTAGGTTCAAAGCTTTGAAAACTTGGTTTTTGTACACTTCTTGGGTCATCAATTCAGCTAGGGGGATGGTAATTTTTATCTTGGCAATCTCTCCCTCAAGGATGAAAGGAACAATTGATTTGCTGATATTTACATCTATCTTTTCAATTGAATTCTTTTCAACAGTTTTAATTTGCTGAACTTTATTTGGACTGGTAATTGGGATAGTTTTGTTAGGACCACTACCTGAAGTGCTAGGGGTACTTTGTTCATCATTTCGTTGGCTGTTTTTCTGTTTGTTTAAATCTGGTTTTTTAGCCAAAATGATGGATTTATCTGCTGCCTTCTTAGGATGAATTTCTACGTTTTTCTTGATAGTAGTGCTAGTGTTCTTATCCTTTGAATTGTCTACATTCCCTTTGCTCCTAAGATCATACTATTTGTGTACCTCCATAACTGCATTTTCAAACCCCAATCTATAGTCATCAGAATCTTCATAGGTGTTTGTACTATGATCAGAGAAGAAACCTTGTTCTTCCTCAGTGAGGAAAAAATCATCCCCACTGTCTGATCCAATCAAGTTTACATGAGCTTCTCCCAATATCTCCAACTCCCTATCTTCCTCATATTGATCCACATAGTTCTGTTGGAAGGGTGGTCTAATTTGTTCGTCACTTTCTTTTTGCTTCTCTTGATTGTTTTCTCTTCTATAGTTATGATTTCTATTTCTGTTTTTATTATTTTGAGGTTCTCTTGGTGGCACTCTCTCATTCAAATTGATCTTTTCAAGCATCCTCTCCATCACCTTCATTAGGTTGTCAATTTTTGTGTCAGAAGTTGAGGTTGAGGGTGTTGGGAAAAATACTGAGAGGGGGGGGTGAATCAGTATTTACTGCATATTCAAAACTTTTTACTTTTTCATTCCTTATAACCCATACGCTACTTTCCTTCCGTAAACTAGCATATATACGCGGATCCCCTTTATGAAACTAGCGTATACACAGAGATCTAGATATGTCATTAAATCTTTACTTAAACCATTCCATCATTTATTCATCAGATATTCAATAAGCAGAAAACATGAGCAGTAAGAACAGAATAAACCATCACACATGAACACCAGGATTTTTAGGTGGAAACCCAAGTCGGGAGAAAACCACCGCTGCAGTTGCTCAGCCTTCAATATTTTATTATAGAGAAAACATCTTACAACATATGTGCTGGCGTAGACTTGACTAGCACGCAGGCACCCACCTGCGCTCGTTTACCAGCCTCTCCTGGAAGGGAGCTCCAACCCCCTGACTCGTTTACCAGCCTCTCCTGGAAGGGAGCTACGACCCCCCGATCTCGTTTACCAGCCTCACCTGGAAGGGAGCTACAACCCCCTGACTGAAGGCTACAACCTTCAGCACCACCTTGGACCACGTTTCATCAATTTTTACACTGGATCCAACCACTTCAATAGAACACAACTTGCAGGCCACAATTCATCATATTTCCATACCGAACCCTTTCCATACTTTTAAGCTCAAACATACATCATCAACAGATACATATCAACACAGATCAGATAGCAGAAACACAGCAGAACAGATCAGATATTTCATACCCCTTGCTTTAGCAAACCCTAGTTTGCATACGCGCTTTCCCTTTACTGATGTCGCGTATATACGCGCTTCCATCCACACAAACTAGCGTATACCTCAGTACATATTTCATTGCGCATACGCGCTTTCTCCTCACTAAAGCTGCGTATATACGCGCTTCCTTCGCGACGAAGTAGCGTATAGATCTTCAATCATTACAGAGAAGCATACTTCATCAGATCAGATATTCAGTTCAGATCTACCCTTTTACTTCAGACAGATGTTCGTCTAGATGTTCGCCTCATCACATATCTAGGCCTTCCATAAGCAGATCTAGTAGATACAAGTGCATTTCAGATCTAGATCCCCTTCTTCATCATTGGTGCATCATACATTCAGATTTATCTTCAAGTGTAACCCTTTCCATTCAGATCTAATTCAGAGAGAAGTATTCATTCAAGCTCAGACATCTTGCACCCACACTCATGTTTTTCACAATGAATTTCTTCTCCTTATATAGGTTTATCCTTTTCAATACCATGAGCCCCTTTTTCAATACCATGGGCCAAAACAATATCATGAGCCCAAAACTACCTGGACGGGGTCAATTAGGCGGATCATTACCCAATACAATGGGTCAATACCATGGTGATTACCCTTGGTTTTGCACTTTTGAGCGCTTTAGCCCATACGCGACTTGGAACGTTTCTTTCCGCGTGCATACGCGACTTCCCTTAGACCAATCCGCGTATACCAAGAAACATACTCTTTTTCATCATAGAATTAGCACATGCTGAATCCTTTCTTCATTGTCTTCTGTACTCATTGTAGATACATCAGATTTAGTTCATCAAACCATATTCTATCAAGCACAACTTCATCAAGTAAGTTGCCATCATCTTCATCAGGTGGGTTGCCTTTCAAGGACAACACTCAGCATCATATTGTCAACAAACATTATATCATATCAGATTTACATCATTTACTAATTCCATCAAGTCAAGCATAAATTCATCAGGTGGTTTGCCATCAAGGACAACACATGTCAATAGTCACATGTCTTCATCTTCATTTAGTGGGTTTCCATCAAGTACAACACTTTGCATCATATTTCCAACAATCTCCCCCTTTGGACTTGATGGCAACCATGATGGTGTTTGGTTACCACAGCAGATAGGTACATTAAGAATACAATGACACCATGTCACTCTCCCAGATATTTGACATCATTATCTTCATTCAAACACCATGTCACTCTCCCCCTTTGACATCAAGGGCAAAGGGCGGATCAACACCAACATACTCTCCCCTTTTTCTCCTCATGTGGAAGAAACATTCTGCAGATATTTGTCAAAGAAGTACATGACTCTATGAACTTCCTATCACCAAAGACTCATACTTACATCAATTATCCATCCAAGTGGATTTACATATGAGACTCAACTACCCAACCAAGTGGGTTTACAAATTTCAATTCAACTACCCAACCAAGTGGGTTTACAAAATTTGACAAGTCCTTACATGACTGAATATTACAATTTACATCATGGGTCTCCACATGACCTTTTCATCAAAAAAATAAATATGACTTTTCATACTCAATACCAAGAAGACCTCAAGAGAGATCATATAATAGAACCATCATAATTCCAACAGTGCATTATACTCAGCAACGCTAATTCTCCCCCTGAATCTGTGCATCCAAGCATCTTTGTCATATGACTAAGGCTCCCCCTTAGTTTGTGCATCCTGAACACTTTCATCAACAAATCATCAAGGCATCTTTATCAAAATATTAGAAACAGAATTATGAGAACTGGAACACCACCAGATATACCAAACAGTATCAGAGATACCAAACAGCACTGCAACTGTGCTGAAGAGAGCTGACTTCAACCAGAAGTTGTCAGCAATCAGACATACGCGGTTTTCTGTGCAGGAACTCGCGTATATACGCGACTGTGTTTCAGGAAACCCGCGTATCCCAAGCCATCTTCTAAAATTTATGCAGATTTGTTCTTTTGACTGGCAGAGAACACTCCCAGCTTCTGTCTTAGATACTCGAACGCTTCCCTGGGCAGGGGTTTGGTAAAGATATCGGCAACTTGTTCTTTGGAGGGAACATACTCCAACTTCACTTTTTGCTCAAGCACTTGTTCACGTAGGAAATGATATTTGATGGGAATGTGCTTGGTCTTCGAATGCATAACAAGATTCTTTGAGATACTGATGGCACTTGTATTATCACACATAATGGGGACAGGAGGTGTACACTTGATTTGAAAATCTTGTAAGGTTTGCATCATCCAAAGGAGTTGAGTGCAACAAGATGCGGCAGCCACCTATTCTGCTTCTGCTGTAGATAAGGCAATAGAATTTTGCTTCTTGCTGAACCAAGATACTAACCGGGGTCCCATATAGAATGCACCACCACTAGTGCTTTTCCGATCATCAACACTTCCAGCCCAATCTGCATCAGTGTAAGCATGAAGAGTAAGATCAGAATTCTTCGGATACCATAGACCAAAATCTTGAGTTCCTTGTAGATATTTGAAAATTCTTTTGATAGCCTGAAGATGAGACTCTTTTGGATTAGCTTGGAATCTTCCTACAATCCCAAATGCATGCATAATGTCTGGTCTAGTCCCAGTGAGATAAAGAAGACTTCCTATCATCGATCTGTATTCTGGTTGATTCACTGTGGGAGAATCATCATTAGAACTGAGACTACATCCGGTTATCATTGGTGTACTTACAAGTTTGCATTCTTCCATGCCATACTTCTTCAGAATTTGCTTAAGACATTTTGCTTGTGATAGAAATATACCATCTGCAGCTTGATGCACTTGCAAGCCAAGAAAGAATGTTAGTTCCCCAAGTAGAGACATTTCAAATTCTTAGAATATGACAGAGGCAAATTTTTGACTCATAGATTCTTCGTTACTCCCAAAAATGATGTCATCAACATATACAACCACAATCAATAGTTTGTCATTTTCAACTTTTGTGTATAAGTTGCTATCAGCAGACCCTTTTGAAAATCCTTGTTGATGAAGATATTTGTCAAGACGATCATACCAAGCCCTTGGAGCTTGTTTGAGACCATATAGAGCCTTTTTAAGTCTACAAACAAGATTTGCATCATTTCCCAAAATGAATCCTTCTGGTTGTTCTGTATATACTTCTTCTTCTAGATCACCATTAAGAAAAGCGGATTTAACATCCATTTGATAAAATTTGATGTGTTGATAACTTGAAAAAGCAAGAAATATTCTTATGGCTTCAAGTCTAGCTACAGGAGAAAAAGTTTCTTCAAAGTCTATACCTTCTTGTTGAGTATACCCTTTGCAAACCAGTCTAGCTTTGTTTCTTACAACATCCCCATTCTCATTTAACTTATTCTTGAAAATCCATTTAGTTCCAATGACATTTTTATCATGAGGTCCTGGAACCAAATCCCAAGTGTCATTTTTTTCAATTTGAACAAGTTCGTCATCCATGGCTTGCCTCCAACATTCATATTTGCTAGCTTCATTAACATTATGTGGTTCAATTGTGGATATGAGTGCCAAATGATTAGAAGATCCTACAAGAGTTCTCCTTGTTCGTACACCAGATTCTTTGTCACCCAAAATTTGAGATTCAGGATGATTCTTTTGAACATATCTGGATGGAGCTTTTTCAGATAGATCATCTTCAGGTTCTTCATTGGATCCACTGTCTATATCATTGCTATCTGATGTAGAAGGCCATATGTCGCTATCATCTTCTTTTGTTGTTTGTTTTTCTTCTTTAGAAGCTGCAGGAGACTCATCAATAACAACATCAATACATTCAACAACCTTTCGAAGCCTCTTATTGTAACATGTGAATGCTTTGCTTGAAGATGAGTAACCAAGAAGTATCCCTTCATCTGATCTAGGTTCAAACTTGCCAAGCTTCTCATCATTATTTTTGATAAAGCATCTACTTCCAAAAACTTTAAAATGCTTCACAGTGGGAGAATTACCATACCAGAGTTCATATGGAGTTTTGTCACTATTTACCCGAACATGAGCCTTGTTGAGAATGTTAACTACTGCATGTGTTGCTTCACTCCAGAACATGTAAGGAACATTAGAGTCAGCAAGCATAGCTCTAGCCATTTGAACAATTGTTCTATTCATTCTTTCTGCTACACCATTTTGTTGTGGAGTGCCTGCTACAGAGAACTGTCTTTTGATCCCATGTTGTTCACAAAATTCAAAGAATTCATTTGATGAATATTCTCCTCCTCGATCAGATCTAAGACACTTTATTTTTAAATCCAATTCATTCTCTACCAAAGCTTTGAAATTCTGAAATTTTTCAAAAGCTTCATCTTTGTGTTTAATAAACGCGATATGACACATTCTGGAGTAATCATCAATAAATAGGATATAGTATTCTTCCCCACGTAATGACTTTTTCCTCATAGGTCCACAGATGTTAGTATGAATGAGTTCAAGAGGCTTACTTGATAATCCTTCTTTGGCATTAAATCGAACTCTGGTCTGCTTACCAAATTGACAAGATCTGCATATGGTACTTTCTGGAAGATTGATCTTGGGAAGATCACGAACAGCTTGAAGTCTGCTTGCTTTGTTGATTTGAGAGAAACTCAGATGTCTTATAAAAGATTCTATGCCAGAAAAATTTTCTCAAGATTTGCTCAAGTAACATTGATCTATGCCGTTGAGTACATGTTTAAGCTTGATTTCTTTTTCCTTTAATAATTGTTTTACCTGTATCAAGATCACGTACCACACATTCTTCTGAACTAAAAACAACTTCAGTTCCTTGATCACACATTTGACTTGCACTTAACAAGTTATGCTTTAATTCATCCACATACATGACTTCATTAGCTTTCACCTTTTCTTTTAGAAAAACAGACCCTTTTCCCTTAATGACCGCAGGAGTATCATTTCCAAATGTAACATTCTTTTCCTTTTCTAGAGCACTATATGCAAGAAGTTTGTTTTTGTCACCTGTCATGTGTTTTGAGCATCCACTATCAATGTACCATTGATTTTCTTCACCTTCCGCAAATAAAGCTATGCCACAATTTTCAACCTGTAAATCCTTCTTTTTCCATACTTTGGTGCTTGAAGGAACATGTTCTTTTGGCTGGACTATCTTTGATTCAGATTCTAAGACTACATGTAATAAGTACACTAACCTCTGCTTTGAAGAGGCAAAATTTTTTGTAGGTGTTCTTCTTGGTTCGATATTCATCCTTTTATCTTTGCTTTCTTGTTGTCATAATGGTTTTATATGCAACACATTGAAGTGTACTTGAGGACCAAAATTGTGACATGAGAAACATTGTCCATTGAAGTAGAAATTTCAGTGATCATGAAATCTTCTATTGGAATTTCTACCCGTTGGTTGTAGCTTCTTTTGAGATATCCTGTGCAGTGTTTCTTGAATTGAGATGATCATGCTTTACCTGTAAAGATCCTTGGTTCCCTTGCTGAGTGGCTGAATGAAGTGAACCAGCTGTGGCTGCTTTTAGAAAATTTGGTGTTGAAGTCTGGGAATATTCCCCAGTATATCCAAGACCTGTTTTTATAAGAGGAGACCGTTGTACCTTGATAATCTCATCCACTTCAATCCCTCTGTAATCTAAGATTGAGAGATTTCACTTTCTCATTATCTTTCCTTAGACTCACTACTTCACATTCCAATTCCTCAATGCGTTTTTTTCCTGCTTCAAGCTGATTTCAAGAGTCTCTATGATTATGTTCTTTTCTTCGTGGCTTAGCTTGAGTTGAGTGTTTTCTTCAAGAAGATTATTGTCTTCTAGAGAATCCACAAAAGTACCCTTTTCTTTTCTAGATTCTTGTTCACATTCTTTCACGCTTGCCCATAGTTTTGTACCAAGATTTTGCAAATAAGATTTTGTTGGTACCTTCCAGAATATCAGATTGCTTCCATTGAATAGAGGTGGCTTTATAGACATCACTCCTTCTTGACTTCCCCTTGCGACGGATCTTCTTCAAGCGATCAAGCTTCTGCAGAAGAACCTGCTCTGATACCAATTGTTGGGAAAAATACTGAGAGGGGGGGTGAATCAGTATTTACATCATATTCAAAACTTTTTACTTTTCTTTACTTCAAAACCCATACGCTACTTTCCTGAAGAAGACTCGCGTATATACGCGGATACCCTTTATTAAACTTGCGTATACACAGAGAACTAATTATGTCATTAATTCTTCACTTAAACCATTCCATCATTTATTCATTAGATATTCAATAAGCAGAAAACATGAGCAGTAAGAACAGAATAAACCATCACACATGAACACCAGGATTTTTAGGTGGAAACCCAAGTCGGGAGAAAACCACCGCTGCTGCTCAGCCTTCAATATTTTCTTATAGAGAAAACATCTTACAACATATGTGCTGGCGCAGACTTGACCAGCACGCAGGCACCCACCTGCGCTCGTTTACCAGCCTCTCCTGGAAGGGAGCTAAGACCCCCTGACTCATTTACCAGCCTCTCCTGGAAGGGAGCTACGACCTCCTGATCTCGTTTACCAGCCTCACCTGGAAGGGAGCTACGACCCCCTGACTGAAGGCTACAACCCTCAGCACCTCTATGGACCACGTTTCATCAATTTTCACACTGGATCCAACAACTTCAATAGAACACCACTTGCAGGCTACATCTCATCATATTTTCACACTGGACCCTTTCCATACTTTTAAGCACAAACATACATCACCAACAGATACATATCAACATAGATCAGATAGCAGAAACACAGCAGAACAGATCAGATATTTCATACCCCTTGCTTTAGCAAACCCTAGTTTGCATACGCGCTTTCCCTTTACTGATGTCGCGTATATACGTGCTTCCGTCCACACAAACCAGCGTATACCTCAGTACATATTTCATTGCGCATACGCGCTTTCTCTTCACTGAAGCTGTGTATATACGCGCTTCCTTCGCGGCGAAGTAACGTATAGATCTTCAATCATTACAGAGCAGCATACTTCATCAGATCAGATATTCAGTTCATATCTACCCTTTTACTTCAGACAGATGTTCGTCTAGATGTTCGCCTCATCACAGATCTAGGCCTTCCATAAGCAGATCTAGTAGATACAAGTGCATTTCAGATCTAGATCCCCTTCTTCATCATTGCTGCATCATACATGAACATTTATCTTCAAGTGTAACCCTTTCCATTCGTATCTACTTCAGAGAGACCATTCAGATCTACTTCGTAGAGAAGTATTCATTCAAGCCTGCATATCTGCACCCACACTCATGTTTTTCACAATGAATTTCTTCTCCTTATATAGGTTTATCCTTTTCAATACCATGACTTTTTCAATACCATGGGCCAAAACAATACCATGAGCCCAAACTACCCGGACACGGGGTCAATTAGGTGCATCATTACCCAATACAATGGGTCAATACCATGGTGATTACCCTGGGTTTTGACTTTTTGAGCGCTTTAGCCCATACGACTTGGAACGCGTTTCTTCTCGCGTGCATGCCACGCGACTTCCTAGACCAACTGCATACCAAGAAACATAATACTTTTCACGCAGAATTACACATGTCAATTCCTTTCTTCATTTGTCAGATCACTGTGAGATACATCGTATTTAGTTCATCAGGAACATATTCTTTCAAGCACAACTTCATCAAGTTGTCATCATCTTCATCAGGTGGGTTGCCTTTCAAGGACAACACTCAGCATCATATTGTCAACAAACATTATATCATATCAGATTTACATCATTTACTAATTCCATCAAGTCAAGCATAACTTCATCAGGTGGTTTGCCATCAAGGACAACACATGTCAATAGTCGCATGTCTTCATCTTCATTTAGTGGGTTGCCATCAAGTACAACACTTTGCATCATATTTCCAACAGAGGGAAGTAGGTCATCTTTATAAGTTAACCTCTTCTCTGATCTCAACCTATTTCTTTTCTGAATTATGTTTGCTTCTACGTTCACAGTTCCTTTCTGCATGTCTTCTAAGGTTAAGTAATCCCTCTCCCTTAACCGATAAGTCATGTCAGCATCAAGGCGTTCGGGATACCTTACTAAGGCCATGCCTTGAGGAGGTTTCATGTGAGGTGGAAGAGCATTGTAAATGCTATTGAACCTAGTGGAGTAGTCATGAACACTCTCTCCTTGATTTCTCTTGAGGTTGCTATATTCTGCTAGTATTTGGAGAGGGTTCTTTTTGAGTTCCAATTTGTTGATGAATGTTTGATGCAAAGCAGGGAGATCATTTATGATGTTAGGAGGTAGGTTTTTAAACCGATTATTTACATCTCCTCCTAAAATTTGGGTGAAGATTCTCATCTTAACGGTTTCCTCTTCTATCTCCATGTAATCAAAAGCATCTTCCATCCTATCTACATGATGTTGAGCTGTTGTAGACTCTTTTGCAGTAAAATGAGGAATTTTTTATTGTTAATCATTTGGTAAGGGAAGTAGAGGTTGTGGTAACACTATGGGGCATACCATGTTGCCATGGCTGGAAATAAGGGTGGATTTACAAGAGGTGGATTTAGAGTAGTGAAAGTGGACTGAATAGGAGTGTTTTGCACAATGGTAGTATGAATTGGAGTGGCAGAAAAACTTGGGCCAGCAAACTGGTTTTGAGCATTTTTATTATGGAAAAGGCTAAAGTGATGGAGAAGCTGGGAATCGGGAGAAGTGGAAGGTGAGGCTTCTCTACTAAAGCTCTGTTACAAATCCGAAATATGAAGATCGGTTTGGTTTAAATCACCTTGAGATCTAGTTCTAAAGATGTTATTTGTATGATGTAAATCAAAGTGTAAATCCTCTAAGTCAACAAGGTTTTCAGGGACAGATTTTGTTCTTAAGAGGCGCTTATTAGTACTTGATTTTCCAGATTTGGAAGTCTACCACAGAATTTTCTCTAGATTGTCAATGATTAAAGGAGGATTTGGGTTTGGATGGGATCTAGTGTTGATCCTATGTGAAGCCAGACTGCTTTTCAAAAAATGAGAGAGGTTAAAGTTTTAGGGACTGTTTTTTGGAATTTTTACCTCTCACAATATCTTATATAGTATCAGACTAGGCTTCTAAATCTCCTCAAGGCTGGTTAACATAGTCCTAAAGAGATCTGGGAACCTAGATGAGTAATAGGCCTACTGGGGCTAGTGGAGTCGCTAGGTGGAAACTATTTAGCTTCTATGAAGGTAAAAATTGGATGGTTCCACCACCATGTTTATTATGAAGCCAAACTGAAATGTTTTTGGGTTTTTCTGAGTTATTTCGGTCTTATACGTTAAGATATTGTCCTAAAATTTATTTTACACTTAGCTAAGGTGTTTAATCATACAGAGTTTCACTCTTACGGCTTGGTAACTGATTGCTTCAAGGTTTCATAAGGTGTTGCAGGAATCCTAAGGGTTACTTAGTTTGTCACTGATTCAATTAAGTCCTATCATGATTACCATTTTGTTAGGTAGTGCTTGAAGAAGGCTACTTATGTTATACTGGATAGGGAGTGTCTAGTTTTAAAGATTTTACTCAGGGTCCCACTGTGATCACCATTATGTTAGTGTCCCGTGTTTTGACAGTTTGGAAAATCAAAAGACAAGGCAACATTAGAACCAATCTTTAGAGTTACAGGATCTAGTCCTCCTGTTCTCAGAGAGGGATCTCTCAAATGTTTGCAAAGTTTTATCTTGTGTGCTTTGGGTACAGATTTTAGACTAGTTTTTAAGTGCGAGGGTTTGTTTTTTTGTTTGGCTAGAAATGATACAGCAGAACCTAAAAGGTCTAGGAAAGATAGATAGAAAGGGGAAATGTCAGCTTTATTGGGCAATGGAGTTAAAAATAGGTCATGACAAGCTTATTAATGGATATGGGATATCAAAGGGAAAATTTAACTTGGCCGTAGGATCCTTTGGTTTTGGAATGAGATGGACATCAATGATTTGGAAGGAGAAGTTTAATTCTCAACTAAGGGAATTTGAAAGCATCACTTGGACAATAAAGAGCTATTTGATAGACAGGGCTAACCATGAATTCTACAAATCACATTTTAAGAAAATAATGACTTCAAAACAACTTTTAAAATGAAAACTAAGATTCGGGGAACACCTTATTTCCTCAAAGATTTTATTTTAAATGACTTAAAAAACATAAAATATTCACTGATAATTATGATCATAGAAGAGGGAACACCTAAATACATCTATAATCATAACTATAAAGACCTTTAAGCCAACTTTTCAAGCAAGGACAACGGGCAAGATCAGAATAGACCTCCTTGGTTCACTGTAAACAAAGGAACTTCAAAGGGAGACTTCAATAACAGCCTTTAAGTGGCAGCAGACAAGCAGGGAGAACCATAAATCATGCTGAAACAAACTATTCAAACTATTAAGGAAATAAACAAGCATGAGGACTAAAGAGAGATATTAAAGACTCTAAAATACCTCAGTAGAAGAAAACATAAAACAATGAAGGATAAACAGGTCTAAGGTGCTTCCAAGAGTCATTTCTTAGCCTAAAACTTTCATCCTACTGTAGTAAGAATTTATGGAACAGAATGAAAACAGGGGAAAACATTAAACAGCTCAGAATAATTCACCAACAGCCAAGCTCATGGATCCAATGATAGAGCCTTCTCAAGAACAAGCATGCAACAACATCATCAGGGCTTCCAAGACTTCAATTTTTCTTCAACTTCAACAGACTATGTATTTATTTCAGAGAGTTTCAGTATTACAACTAGTAATCAAACAACCAACCCCCCCCTACAATGGATTCCTCAACAAGTTTTTATAGAGGAATGAGGAGGTCGAAAGAAAGAAAAGATCTTCTGAGTTCAATTAATATAGTTAATGCTTCTCGGCCTTTGAGGGGCTCAAGGGAGAAGTTTACAGATGTTTTCCTGTATTAATTGGTATATATTAAGTATTTCAGCTCGCTGGAGGCTTATGTTGACTTTTAAGGCTCTGTGTCATCTTTTGCAGTAACTCTGCTGATAGTTTATATTAGCTTTTTTGATCCAAAATAACTATTCAGCTGTAAGGGGCAGATGTGCTCTGTTCTGGTCATTACTCAGCCTTTGTTTGAATGCTATGAAGTCACAGGTGGCCATCTGGTAGCTGAGACGAATTAATTTTCCCCTGATGTGGTGGTGGAAGCATCCTGTGTCTGATAAGTGTCTTTGATTTGTCTTTAACTATGTTTAATTCAACGGATAAGGCTTTTGATAATCGACTTTTAAATATAATCCATTAAACTGTATAATCCATGTTTAATCCTTATTTTTTGTTGCATTTGGATCTTCGACTCTGATACTCTTTCATTTCATTTAATTCTTTGTGTCTTGTCGATGTGCAGGTATGTACAAGGTCCACATGGCATCAATGCCCATGAGTCATCGATGAAATGTGAAATTGAACCCTGTATCTGGCTTTCCTTTTAATGAATGAAAGTCTATAGGATTGTCACCCTCGGATTTCTATTCCTTTTTTAAAAATTTGAAAACCCTTTTGAATCCTGCAAAATACAAAAACATTTAAGAAATCCTGCATTTATTGGGTAAACTGCTACAGAGGATGTGGGGAGGAGCGTGGCCGTTGGATGGCAACATCCAACGGTTGGGATTTGTTAAAATAAGGTTAAAAGGAGAGCAGAGAGAAGAATAAGTCGGGACCTTCGATTGCGTAGTGATCAATGGTGGTGATTGGTTTTGATTTAACAGTGTGAAGGAGCCATACTGTTTGGAAAATAAGAAAAATGCGAAGAAAATCGAGTCAAAACCTTTATTTCGGAAGAAATATGATCAAAATAAAGGTGGGGGTTTGGGGTGATAGTGGGCTGTTGGATGAGACCGGCGCACGAGATTGATGGTGAAGATCACATGTTAAAACCCTTAGTAGAGGTGGACGACGATGGTGAAAATGAAGTTTAGATCCGAACTGTTGATCTGCAGAGATCAATAGTGGAGGGCGCGTGCACATGTTTTTGAATGAGGCATGAAATGCGATCTGGACACGTGGACGGTCCAGATGCAATCGGAGGCATCAACATCGGCGGGGTAAAGAAGTATGGAGGTGCCGAAGCGATTTTGGCACTGGTCGTCGATCTGCAGATCAGATCGACGGTGGGAAATGCATCGGAGGGATTCGAAATGTGGAGGAAAGATTAATGATTGGAGTGAATGTGGATCATTGGATCTGGGAAGGCGGGGAGGTAGATCGACGACTCTTCGTTGATTGGGGGATGACCAATCGGGGAGAGGAATAAAGTGCGTCCAATGTGTTGTGTGGATTAATCCGTCTTGTGGACAAGATCGATCTCCCTAGTACTAAAAGTATCTGGCAACAAACAACCAAACATACTAATCTTTCTCTAAGCATGTAAGGTTTACAAAAAGCTCTATAGAGGTGTAAAAGACTTACTGTTTGTCCAGTGCTTGTTTGAAGTCGTCGTTATCCCTCGCGCGCTTGAAGGAGGTTTCCTCGTAAACCTACAGTCACAAAAAAGTAAAATATTACATAGCACCTATATAGAAATCATCATAAACCATGCTTATCATAGTGATTAAGGAATCTATGAAATAAACCATTGATTGAAAGCTTATTGAGAAAAATGAGTATATTTGTATTAATTTCAAAAGGAGAAAATCCTTACAACCTGAGCCTTGATGTTGCACAGGACTTTCCGGGGTCCGAAGTAGGAGTCTCCTTTACTTTGATAAGCTCTGCACTCCTCCAACCAAGACAAATAGAGGTATGTAATCTCTCCTCACAAAATTCTTAGTTAACTGAGTCTAAATTTCAACAGCACTTAACTTCAAATATTCTAAAAGCTTTAACTCCCTTTGAGGCTACCCAATGCCTCTTTTTATAGTGGAAAAGAGGAGGTTTTCTGTTCCAAATATGAAGGGATAGAATCCTCCTTCAAAGGGATAAGCTCCTCACATCAAGGGGTTAGCTCCATAAGGTAAGGGATTCATGCACCTCGCAAGAGTGGTTCTGCCACTGCAAAATCCATTCTAGAAGCTTCCAGAATTTACTTTAATTGAGCTTTTTGGGATTTTACTTGCGCCTTTTTAATCTTACAGGGGTCCGCACCTATAACAAAGATAAAGTGCGTTCAGAAATGTAGGCAAGTTGAACATTGGGTGTGGGACAGCAGGCAAGATAGCTAGAAAGTGCGATACCAAAATTTAGGAGACTTTTAGGAACCTTTTCTGATTTTCAAGGCTTGACATGAGGAACTGATATGTTAGACTTGCAAAAGGAAGAAGTATGAGTAATAATGAGCTCATACACATGGCAGAATGTCAGGATGACAATTTTCAGTGTAACATATTTCCCCCTAAAGTGCAAAGTCTGGAATAGATGACGCTGAAGTCTGTCATATATGAAGAGTGCAGCACTTTATAATTTCAAGGATCATCCTGTGGACACCCCAGTCAGCACCTGTAAAAACATTCAATGAAAAATATATATGTATATGTATCATCGCTGAGGTAGGCATTCCCATACTCAGATTAAACTAAAAAACTGATTCAACTGTTCTGATACAGGAATGATTTTGAGTACATCACAGTATAGACATGTGTGAACACAGTATGGACACAGCCATCTACTTATAAATAGTCCACTATATAAATGATAACAAAATTCCTCGCAACCTGGATGGTAGAAACTAGATCCAGGGTCTTGATTTCCGCATCTCGAACTAATACGATTCTATCCATGCAAATGAATGTGTCGAAGTCGAACATGGTAGAAACCACTTGATTAGCAGTCAATAATGTAAATTCTTAACAAGTGTGAGAGTAGTTGTTTGGTCTCAATCTAGTCTCCTAAATTGAGCTCATTTAATTGTCAACCAGGGTTGGTAAACTGCTGAAGTGAAGTGTATTGTATGTACCTAGGTGTTTGTTTCTTAATGCGTTTTCTGTAGTGTTTTGTGATGTTTTTGGTCTTTTGTGATGATTTATGATGTTTTTGATCTTTTGGTGGTTTTATGTTCACAAGGAAAATGACTAGAAAGCTAATGGAAAGAGCTAATGATTAAGAAAAAACAGAGTGGAGCCTAATTGGTTGATATCAAATGGTAAATGCAAGTGCAACACTTGAAACAAAATCAAATCTAAACTATGACTAAGCGGAAATAAAGCTTGATAATGAGTTTTAAACAAATGATTCCAAACATAACTCAACTTGTCAAATGCTTTCATCAAAGGTGTTTTGAGAGAGAACTTGAGACATGGTCAATTAAGTATGCAAATCCTCCTATCTAAACAGTTAAACAACTAACTTATAATGATGCAACATTTTGTCCTTGATTAGAGATTTGTTGAAGCATAATTGGAGTAAAACATTGATACCATCATAAGGTCTTCTACTCTAAAACTAGTCCCTAACTTTATTCTGCAACTTAGTTTGATAACACTACACTTCACTCAAAGGTTATAGATTTTTAAATAGTCTTTTGAGGAAATGTTGGTTTGTGGAATGGTAAGGAAGTTGCAGAAGTACTTTAGGCCTTAAAAAGATATTGTCTTCTGTTCATATGGTTATGGATCAATTATGGATTTTAGAACAAGAAGAGATTTGTAAATAATGAAGGCTGTTTTGTTAAGTTTAACAACTGAAGTAATCTAACATGCAGTGAATGGCAACTGAATATGGAGTGCAAATGCAATGAGTGAAGCTAAAACTGAACTTAAGATGTCACTAACCTAAAACAGTGCTAAACTACAAGTCATTATCAAACTTAAAACAAAACAACTGAACATGAATTAAGTGCAATTAAACTCTGGAGCATCCTAACTATGCTATCATGCATTATTCTATGGAATTATACAGAAACATAAAGACTGAAAGCAATTAAAAAAACTAAGATATCATGGCTATCTCTCACTCATCATTATGATATTTTGGACAAGCGTTTAAGAGCAAGAACAACTATGGTACTTAGTGCAAACACACAACTGAAGCGTTTAGGATCACAATCATGCTTAAGACATTATTAGGATTTCTTGGAAGAGTTTCTTCTTGTGGAAGAGTATTTAGCATAAGTATAACTGTGATGGTGAACAAAAGAGATTACAACTAAATCCTACAATACTATAGCCATTTCCCATTCATCATTATAATCTTTTGGAAGAGCTTCTTCTTTTGGAAGAGTTTTAGAATGAGTATAACTACAGTAGCTAATGAAAACAACTACGAATTCAACTTCAAAAACATAAAGGCAGCTAGGAAACTTATCTAATTTACGCAAATAAATCCGTACAGGGGGCAGGGGCCCTCTACCACCAGACGGAATCTAACTCCAAATCAAATCAACACTTCAAAACAACACTATCTGCTTCATTAAAGGTGAAATAACTTGAACAGAGCAATCTGTGTCTTCAGAAATGTAGTACAGAATCTAAACAAAATCTAGAACAAAATCTAACATAGCTCTCGGTTTCCCAAGTGTTTATATAACAAATGTACATAACAAGACTTGCAACAATTCCAGGAACATTGTCTTTCCTTATCGAAATCACATTAGGACTCTTGAAGTGGCAACGTAAAAAGGAAACAGACATCTGGACTGAGACAGTCCTAATAGAAGTCTGCCTTCCTAAATGTCTTCCCACGTACCAAAACCATACCCAGAATCCGTTTCTTCCTTCATGGTGAGCAACGAACAATGTAGGCATGACGTGGATTATGCCCATATGCGGTTTTTCTTAAGAGGCCACCTGGAACATACCCAAACGTGAAGACAGCTGCAGAATTGCCGGTTAGCTACAGAATGTCTGCATTCTGCAGCTAGTTCCAGTCAAAATGCATTACAATGGCAAAAGTCACAAAACTTAGCAAGTCAGTCATGTAAATCATTCTAAAAGTAATTTTAACTAAATTCATCGATCAATTGGGTCTAGGATAACAATGGACAAAGGAAAATGAGGTAAAGTAAGATGAAAGGAAGCAAAATCTTGAGGCTCAACATACCCCCACTGCTGACTTCTTGCATGTCCTCATGCAACTTATCCTATAAACTCAGAGGCTTTTGCAAGAAAATCTAATCCTCTCCTTCTCCTTTGCCTGGAAGCTAAAGATCTTCTGGGTTTTCTGATGACAAGTTTGAACCTTAAATTGGTAAGTGCCCTAATTAGCTTTTTGTTCCTCTTCTTCAACTTGTCATTAGCCTTTTCCACTTTGTCTATATGTAGAGATAAGGTTGAGTTCATATCGGTTTTGAGCTTGACTTGTTCCTTCAAAATTTCATTCTCATTTTTCATGTGTCTATTAAGTATCTCCATCTCATACCTATCCCTTCTCATCACATCTATTTCGGACAGTGGAGGACTAGGGGTTCTCTCTCTGCTCTCTGAAGCTTTCCTTTCCAAATTTTCAACATAGTCATAAACTTGTTGCTGAGCAGGATCAATTTCAAGGGTTCCTTCATTAAAATCTTCTTCTTCAACATCTTCTTCAATATCCTCATCTTCTATATTTATGACCCCTATTTGTTTGATCTGTGTTTTTCTTAGTTTTCCCCTTAGCCTATGGCTTCTCCTTGGCTGGGAGGATCCCTCTCCTCTTTCTGTGGCAGATTTTCTGACTACCCTTCTTTTCTTAAGTTGTCTTTTGATTTGATTCAATTTCTCTAAGATGATTTCTTCACTACTTTCCTGGGCTGTTTTGTCAATTTCAACTTCAGAAGCTCTCCATTTTCTGCTTCTCCTTGTAGGCTGTTGTTCAGGTGAGGGTTCTTTTGGCTCTTCAAAATGATTTCTTATCAAGAAATTTTCCCAAGTATCATTTGTTTTGGCTAAATGGTGTTCAATCAAAATTTTAACCAAGCCATGATGGTATAGAGTTGTCTCTAAAAATTGAACCCTTCTTTGAACACAGGAAGCCATCTTTTTCAAACTTTGAAGCAAGAAATAGGGCAGGTTTAAGTCTTCCCCCAGAAAATGCATTATCAGTCTAATGTGGTAGACATAAAATGTGCCATATCTACCCTCACATGTAATAATTTTTTGCAAAATAAGTAATATGTTTCTCCATTTATTTTTCAAGGCAGAACTTGGAATTCCTTTCTTAAACACAGTGACATCCATACCTGGTGATTTTAGAATTTTCTTCCAGGATTCATTGTGGAATTCTCTGTTTTTGAACCATCTCTCTCCATTTCTAAGCAATTTAGTAGCTTCTGTAATGAAAATCTCATTGACTGTGAATTTGACATCTCCCACTTCAACTTCAGCTCCTTGAAATGATCTTGCAAATGTTTTAGTGACTTCTTTGTGGAAGCCATTAAATTTCTCCAAAAATTGTAGCCATCCTATCTGTTGCAACATTTCTTTGCATTGAGGGTAGCCTTCTAGGTATTTTGTACCCACTGGTTCATTCCTTACAATGAAACCCATAATTGCTTCTTCAATGTTCAGATTAATACTCTTTCTACCCTCTGAAACAATAAGTTTCACCTTTGAATTGAAATGGCTTCAAGTTCTTAATGATAATAGCTTAAAACTTCGGAATGATATACCTCTGATTGATAGTGACAACAGCTTCAAACTTCGGACTGATATGCCTCTGGTTGACAATGAAAACGGCTTCAAACTTTGAGCTGATATGCCTCTGGTTGACAATGAAAACGGCTTCAAACTTCGAGCTGATATGCCTCTGGTTGACAATGAAAAATGGCTTCAAATTCCCACACTACTATACCTCTGTCTCTCGATCACAAATGGCTTCAAATTCCCACACTGTTATACCTCTGTCTCTCGGTCACAAATGGCTTCAAATTCCCACACTGCTATACCTCTGTCTCTTAGTCACAAATGGCTTCAAATTCTTCACTGCTATTCCTCTGTCTCCCGGTGACAAATGACTTCAAATTCCACACTGCTATACCTCTGCGTTTACAGTGATAATGCTCAATCTCTGCCCATGGTAATAGTGCTCTGATATTCAAACTGATATACCCTTTTGCTCTGCTCACGGTGATAAAAATATCTCTGTTTGAGGAATGAAGTGTCGGCTACAGAATGGAGTGATGGAAGTAATTACGGAATGAGGTAATGGAGTGAGGTGGAGGAAACGAATTAATGATTGAAAAGATGGCGGAGATTTCAACAGAAAAGAAAATCATCATGGAATGATTTGGTTGGGTGACGTGAGGAATTCAAACACTTCGACCATTTGAACCGCTTAAATGATGTCGGGTATGGAATGAGAAATTTTAATCCAAAGTCTGTGGAAGGTATTTTGGTCATGATCAATAAAAATAATTAAAACAACCTTTTTGAACAATTCATAACTAAAACTATGCTAAACTTTATGAAATGCCATTATAATCTAAACTTGTTACCTCTGCTTTTCATTTGATTTTTGTAGTCTTTGCCTTCTTTGTTCACCTTTGGAAGAGTCTTCATAATTCCTTTTGATTCTTCTTATTCATGGATACACTGGATCATTTTGTTGCAATTCTAATGTCTGCTGGTTGGTGCCTTCAGGATTTGTAGCTGCGGAATGACTGGCTGGCTGCGGAAAGTCTGATCAGCTGCAGAATGTCTGTTAAGCTGCAGAATGTACCTGTAGAGGATTTTAACCATGGAATGGGGTGTTTTTGGAATATAAGTGAAATGCTATATGGCATGAATGAATATGGATGATGAGACATGATATGTATGAAGTGGATGATGAAATGGAATGGATTCAGTTTATGAAATGGAGTGGAAAAACATAAGAACTGCTCTGCAATCCATGATATGTATTATCATTTGCAGCATAACATCAAACTTTAAATTTTGACATGGAAATGAGGTGGATGGAATATGGAATGAGATGAATGATATATGGAATGAAATGGAGTGTGAATGAATGAATGAAATGGAGTATGGATGGATAAGTGAATGGAGTGAAATGAAATGAGATGGATCATAAGCACTATGGATCTGAACTTATGATTTTGTAATAGCTACTTGCAAAAACAAAATGGAAAAGTTAGAGTGTCAGAGAGACTCTGATTTTCACCCTATCTTTTCTGTATAAACATGCCAATCAATGATTGGTTTTCATGTTTATACTTTTATTTTTTATTTTTTTATTTTATTATATATATATATATATATATATATTTTTTTTTTTTTCAAAAGAGAAATACTTCAGAAAATTTGATCAAGTTGATGAAGAAGAAAAATTCTTCTTCATTAACTTCACATCACCGCTTTCTTGGAACTTCTGGACAAATTCTTCTCTTGAGAGTGGTTTGTGATACAGCTTCAATCTATGACCATTCACAAAAAAAGTGACCTCTTCTTCATCTATAGTTCTGATTTTTACTGCCCCATTATCAAAAACTTCAACAATTTCATATGGCCCAAGCCAATGTGTCTGAAATTTTCCTTGAAAATCCTTGAATTTTGAATCAAACAAGAGAGCCCAGTCACCTTCTTTGAATTTCTTCTCTTTGATGTACTTGTCATGCCATCTAGCCCTTTATTGTATCTTCCACTGTATTCTACCGAACTCGTATCTTGTCTCTATCTCATCCAATTCATTAATTGCCTCCAATCTTGACCAAGGCTTCGTGCCTCCGTCAAATGATTTACTAGTTTGAACTCAGTTTACATGAAAGTTTGAATCGAACTCAGGAAACAAAACTTGCTTTCCATAAAAATGCCCATGGTAAGGACTCCGTTGTGTTTCTCCATGTAGTTCTATAGGCCCACAAGGGGTCAGGAACTCTATCTACCCAATCTCTTCTATGTAAATGAACAAGCCTTTGTTATTAGATTCCTTCAATGACCTTATTAGTAGATTCCACTTGACCATTTTCTTGTGGATGATAAGGAGTAGATTTTCTATGTCTGATTTTGTACTTCTCCATCATTTGCTCCACTAGCCTTGATGTAAATTGAGCTCCTTGATCTGAAGAAGAAGGTTTCCCTACCCTTTGGCAACTGTCACACCTTTTGACATACTCTTTAGCATCCTTAAACAAATATGGCCAATAATATCCTAAATCAAGAATCTTATAGGCTGTCCTCTTATCTGCAAAGTGTCCGCCACAAGGTTCATCATGACATGCCTTGAGAATCTCAGGCATCTCATCTTCACGAACACACCTTCTAATGATCAAATCTGGACCTGTCTTGTACAACTCATTAGCAACCCATGAATATTTTGCACTATCACAAATGATTTTTCTTTTATCCCTTGCATTCATAATTGAGCAAAATTTTCCTGAAACTAAATAATTAGCAATATCAGCAAACCATGGAGTTTGAGTAGAGATTGCAAAAACATATTCATCAGGAAATTGATCTTCAACTGGAGTGTCATCTTTGATATTTTGGAGTCTAGATAGGAAATCAGCTACTGTGTTTTGTTTTCCAGGCCTATCTAGAATAGTAATGTTGAATTCTTGTAAGAGCAACAACCATCTTATAACTCTGCCACTAGTGATTGATTTGTTCATTAAGTACCTAATTGCAGAATGATCAGTGTGAACAAAAGTTTCATAGCATGTTATATCGTGTCTAAATTTGTTTATGGCATGAACAACGGCTAAAAACTCTTTTTCAGTCACAGTATAGTTTAACTCTGCGGGAGTCAAATTTTTACTGGTATAATAGATGGCATAGGGAATCAAATCTTTCTGCCCCAATACTGATCCTAGAGCTGTATCAGAGGCATCTGTGGAGATATGAAAAGGTAACTTCCAGTTAGGTCCCCTTAATATAGGTGCTTCAGAAATTTTGGTTTTCAGGGTTTCAAAAGCTAACTAGAAATCAGAAGTCCATTTGAATTCACAATCTTTGGTGAGTAATTTGAAGAGTGGAGATGCTATTTTGGTGAAGTTTTCTATAAATCTCCGATAATATCCTGTAAATCCTAGAAAAATTATAACATCTCTTTGACAATTTGGAATAGATAGGTTAGATATGACTTCAACTTTAGACTCATCAACTCTAATCCCATCTCCTGAAATGTGATGCCCTAAAACAATACCTTCAGTAAACATCATAAAACATTTTTCATGACTAAGTGAAAGGTTTTCTTCTTGACATCTTTTTAAAAAAAATTCCAAGTTGTCTAAAGCCTCTTCAAATGTGTTCCCGTAAACTGTGAAATCATCCATGTACACCTCTACACAGTCATGTATTAGATCCGAAAAAATTCCTAATACTGCCCTTTGGAATTTTGCAGGTGCATTGCATAATCCAAATGGCAATACTCGGTAAGCATAGGTACCCCAAGGACAGGTGAATGTGGTTTTGTCTTGGTCGTCAAGTGCTACTTGGATTTGATTGTAACCACTAAACCCATCTAGAAATGAGAAGTACTTTTTGCCAGCTAATGTATCTAATACTTGATCGATGAAAGGTAAGGGAAAATGGTCTTTAAGAGTAGCTTTATTTAGTTCTCGGTAGTCAACACACACCCTCCATTTTCCATTTTTCTTTGGCACAATTACCAAAGGAGAAACCCACTGACTATCTGAAATAGGATAGATGAAATTAACATTTAATAATTTTTGCAATTCTTCTTTAACAATTTCCCTAAGATTTGGATTCATCCGTCTTTGAGGCTGTCTTATTGGTTTGAAATTTGACTCTATATAGATGTGATGAGTACAAGTCTTGGGGCTTATCCCTTTCATGTCAGTGTACTCCCATGCATATGCAGAAGAATGTCTCTGTAATACTTTGACTAACTCTTCTTGTTGAGATTTTTCTAGGTTCTTGTTTATGTTCAAAGTTTTACCTGGAAAAATTTCACTTGTAGAGCTGCCAAATTTGTCCATAGAATAAAGAGACATCTGCCTAGATGACAAAAACTCAATATTGGATCCCTCCTGAAATGATTCATGTTTGTGTTCTGGAGAGGATTCAAATTTTTCTAGAGTATTCATAATTTCATTATCTTCACTAATTTCTGAAATTGTGAAGAGTGGTTGTAAATATTCTTCATCCTCTATCCATTGAGTGTCATCTAGATCTGTAATTGTCCTAGTTGGAGGATATAAAGTGAATTTCTTAGTTGAACTACCATCAGAAATATACATATCACTGGACCTACAACTAATAAAAGCATCAGTTGTAGCCAACCAAGGTCTTCCTAATATAACAGGATGGCCTCCTAGATTATTCTTAGGAGTTAGGATCATAAAATCCATAGGGTATTCCCAAGAATCTAGGGACACTGGAATGTCTTCTATTACCCCATCTGGTTTGATCACAGATCTATCTACTAATTGTAATAGTGTGGGTGTAAAGAGAAGATTAGGAAGTTTTAGTTTGTCCATGATTTTTTTACTCATGATATTTATTGCTGCTCCTAAATCAATGAGTGTGTTTTGAATTTCAATTCCATTGATGTGAATTTTGACAACTGGATTTCCTGGGTCAAGATACTTTGGAATAGCAATCTTGCCCATCATAATGTTTGCTATTTGTCCTACTAGTTGAATTTTATTTGTTTCTCTTATTCTTTTTCTTGTTGTCTTCATACTCAACTCCTTTATTGTTTTGGCTAAAATTGGGATTTCTTTGATGGCTTGTAATAATGGAATTTTAATGCAAACATTTCTCAGCTCATCTAAGAAATCATAATTAGGCACCATGATTTGTTTTTCTACACCTCTATCAATTTGTAATCTTTCTGGAAAGGGAGGTATAGAAGTAGATGTAGATGGTTGCTCTAACACAGGAGTTGAATTTATTGGATCTTTTTGTTTTAGTTTTTCAGTGTTTGGGTCTTGAAAGGATGTGTCTTCCTCAAGACTTTTATGCACTCGTAGGGAGTCTTTCTCAGAGTTTTATTGTTCTTGTATGATCATAGAAGGTTTCCTCTTTTCAAGTATCCTTCCAGACCTAAGTTGAACATCACTAAGGTCTAGAGGAGTAATTAAATAAGTTGGAAACTGTTGGCCTTCTATCATGTATGTATTCTGAGGGTTCTTATTATTGGGATTTGGTATGGGTTGAGCAGGCAATTGATTTGATTTTTGAGGGAATGGTAATGGGAGTGGTTGATTTTGATGTGGTTGGTTCTGATGATGTTGTTGAGGATTTTGTTGAAGATTTTGAGGAAAATTTTGTTGAGGATTTTGAGGATAAAAATGTGGATATGGTGGATAGGATGGTGGATACCGATAGTATGGAGAGTATCTTCCATAAGGACTTTGTGTTCCTTGTGCCCAAGATTGAGATTGATTTTGAAATTGGGGCCAAGGTTGCTGCCAAGAATTCCAAGGTGGAGGTTGATTATACATTTGATCATGGAATCCTTGTGTTTGAGGTCCCTGCCAAGGTCTTCTAGATACAAAATTGAGAGACTCTGTGGAATCTGTAGGAGTTTCCTCCTGAAAGACAGCTTTGAGACCAGGAAGAGAAGGACAATTCTTGGTCTCATGTTTTTCAAAACAAATGACACAGGTTTCTACAACTTTTACATCCAAAGGACACTCTCTCAAGGCATGTTTCTTTCTACATTTGGGACAAAAGATTGCCAAGGCATCAGATTCAGCCTTTTGCTTGTTTTGCATCTTAAGGGTGTCTATTTGTTCACTAAGACTCCCTAAGATGTCAGATTTAAAATCATCAAGCATGTGTCCTATTTCTGATCTACTTATTGTCCCAGAAGCAGACTTACTTGCCCTTGCAAGAGCAGGATCTCTTGGGCCTTTGACAATTTTAGATTTCCCTCTTGAAAGGTTGATACATAACTCAGATATTTCAGGAAATGTGAGTTGTGATATTTCCCCTTTTCCCATCATGTTAAGGATATCCAACCATTCATCCCTAATTGTTTTCAACAAAAGAGCTTTTAAGGTGTCTTGATCTAGGTTTCCCATTTTTGCTCTTTTGATGTTGTAATTAAATCTCTCCAACAAATCTTCCAAATTTTCATCATCTTTTTGTAACATCTTGAACACTTCTTCCTTATGATTAACTGGCATACAATAATCCAAATATCTCTCTAGAAATGCTTGTTTCATATCTTCCCATGTTCTAATAGAACTGCTGATCAAACTCATAAACCACTTCAATGCTGCTCCTTTCAAGGTTGAAGGGAATAATTTCAGTTTTTGAGCATCTTGTAAGTAGTCATAAGTTCTACACAAAACTTCAAATTCAAATAAGAAAGTTTCAGGATCTTCAGTTTTAAGTCCATAGAAGTTTGGAAGTACAGAGGGTGAAATGTTTTTCATGGTTGTATTGGTTTCTTCATCAATTATAGGGAACCCAAAAGAGATTCCTATTTCTCTTCTACCTCTTCCTCCATCTGCACCTCTACCTCCTTCTCCTCTACCTCTACCTCTACCCCCTCCAAATAATGTGTGTTCTCCATTAAAAACCCCTCCTCCTCCTTCTTCTGCCATAGTTGGTCCTTCTGTGATAGTGGAAAGATTTATGTCCCTACCAGGAGTCTTTAGATCTTCTTCTATGGCAAGTTCAGTGGATGAAGTGGAAGGTTTCTCTAATGGGATATCTGATTTCAGGTCTTCTAGAAGTCCAGGATCAGTAAAGGATGGAAGATGGATTTGAGTTGAAGGTGTACTAGCTCTGGATCTAGATGAAACAAGTGGTGTTCTAGAAATCAAACTTCTGCCTCTGCTGCTTATAAATCTTCCCCTTGAATCTCTCTCCCTACGCATAAAATTGTTTTTGGATGCTAAGAAACAAAGGTTACCTATTTTTCACTTCCCCGGCAACGGCGCCAAAATGTTTGGTCTCAATCTAGTCTCCTAAATTGAGCTCATTTAATTGTCAACCAGGGTTGGTAAACTGCTGAAGTGAAGTGTACTGTATGTACCTAGGTGTTTGTTTCTTAATGCGTTGTGTATAGTGTTTTGTGATGTTTTTGGTATTTTGTGATGATTTATGATGTTTTTGATCTTTTGGTGGTTTTATGTTCACAAGGAAAATGACTAGAAAGCTAATGGAAAGAGATAATGATTAAGAAAAAACAGAGTGGAGCCTAATTGGTTGATATCAAATGGTAAATGCAAGTGCAACACTTGAAACAAAATCAAATCTAAACTATGACTAAGTGGAAATAAAGCTTGATAATGACTTTTAAACAAATGATTCCAAACATAACTCAACTTGTCAAATGCTTTCATCAAAGGTGTTTTGAGAGAGAACTTGAGACATGGTCAATTAAGTATGCAAATCCTCCTATCTAAACAGTTAAACAAATAACTTATAATGATGCAACATTTTTTCCTTGATTAGAGATTTGTTGAAGCATAATTGGAGTAAAACATTGATACCATCACAAGGTCTTCTACTCTAAAACTAGTCCCTAACTTTATTCTGCAACTCAGTTTGATAACACTACACTTCACTCAAAGGTTATAGATTTTTAAATAGTATTTTGAGGAAATGTTGGTTTGTGGAATGGTAAGGAAGTTGCAGAAGTACTTCAGGCCTTAAAAATATATTGTCTTCTGTTCATATGGTTATGGATCAATTATGGATTTTAGAACAAGAAGAGATTTGTAAATAATGAAGGTTGTTTTGTTAAGTTTAACAACTGAAGTAATCTAACATGCAGTGAATGGCAACTGAATATGGAGTGCAAATGCAATGAGTGAAGCTAAAACTGAACTTAAGATGTCACTAACCTAAAATAGTGATAAACTACAAGTCATTATCAAACTTAAAACAAAACAACTGAACATGAATTAAGTGCAATTAAACTCCGGAGCATCCTAACTATGCTATCATGCATTATTCTATGGAATTATACAGAAACATAAAGACTGAAAGCAATTAAAAAAACTAAGATATCATGGCTATCTCTCACTCATCATTATGATATTTTGGACAAGCGTTTAAGAGCAAGAACAACTATGGTACTTAGTGCAAACACACAACTGAAGCGTTTAGGATCACAATCATGCTTAAGACATTATTAGGATTTCTTGGAAGAGTTTCTTCTTGTGGAAGAGTATTTAGCATAAGTATAACTGTGATGGTGAACAAAAGAGATTACAACTAAATCCTACAATACTATAGCCATTTCCCATTCATCATTATAATCTTTTGGAAGAGCTTCTTCTTTTGGAAGAGTTTTAGAATGAGTATAACTACAGTAGCTAATGAAAACAACTACGAATTCAACTTCAAAAACGTAAAGGCAGCTAGGAAACTTATCTAATTTACGCAAATAAATCCGTACAGGGGGCAGGGGCCCTCTACCACCAGACGGAATCTAACTCCAAATCAAATCAACACTTCAAAACAACATTGTCTGCTTCATTAAAGGTGAAATAACTTGAACAGAGCAATCTGCGTCTTCAGAAATGTAGTATAGAATCTAAACAAAATCTAGAAAAAAATCTAACATAGCTCTCGGTTTCCCAAGAGTTTATATAACAAATGTACATAACAAGACTTGCAACAATTCCAAGAGCATTGTCTTTCCTTATCAAAATCACATTAGGACTCTTGAAGTGGCAACGTAAAAAGGAAACGGACATCTGGACTGAGACAGTCCTAATAGAAGTCTGCCTTCCTAAATGTCTTCCCACGTACCAAAACCATACCCAGAATCTGTTTCTTCCTTCATGGTGAGCAACGAACAATGTAGGCATGACGTGGATTATTCCCATATGAGGTTTTTTTTGAGAGGCCACCTGGAACATACCCAAATGTGAAGACAGCTGCAGAATTGCCGGTTAGATACAGAATGTCTGCATTCTGCAGCTAGTTCCGGTCAAAATGCATTACAATGGAAAAAATCACAAAAATTAGCAAGTCAGTCATGTAAATCATTCTAAAAGTAATTTTAACTAAATTCATTGATCAATTGGGTCTAGGATAACAATGGACAAAGGAAAATGAGGTAAAGTAAGATGAAAGGAAGCACAATCTTGAGGCTCAACAGTAGCCACCAGTAATGTCAATGACTCTCAAAGTACCCAGTACAATCCATGAAATGTGAATGTATGATCTGAAGTCAAACATCTCACGGAATCATTCGATCAAAGGTCGATGATGTAACCTGTCGTTGAAAGAAAGAAACCTACCATTAAGGCATGCAGATTTCAAGGTACTGACGATTTCTAGATCAACTTACTAGATAATGAGTTGTCGTCGATAGAAAGCGATCCGTCGTAGGCAGACCCACAACATGAAATCATAGATCAAGTTTTGAAAATATATTGGCAAGGACTGACTCAGGGATGGTCAAAATGGATGACAGATATTTTGTAGATGAATGGTTTATTTAAACTGTCCTCTTGAACACATAACGACACTGCAGATGGCTTGGTAATAATTGACCCAAAGCTAATACCTACAAACCGAATGAAGACTTTCAAATGAGGTTCGATTAACTATTAGGCAAAGGATTTCCCAACCCAGGTGAATGAAAGTGTTGTGTTCAAGAGTGGTTGACTAAGTTTTCGAAGAATCAAAATACAACAAACATGCCCATTTTCCTCTCTTTTCCCCCACCATTTCTGGCAAGTACCTCTTTATTTTTGACAAGCTTGAGGAGGATAACATTTGCTTGTTTATAAGCTCATCCTTCGGATGAGTTCAAATTAGTTTAAGATTCGAACCCTACGAAGGAGTGCTTCGTTCCTGTTGAAATTAAACAGGTCCTTTACTGTTAAATTTTAACGAGTCTAGTATAGGAGAAACTCGGTGTTTTTCATTTTTAGGGAGTTAGAAGAAAAACATAAGAAAACTCCATGGATGTACTTTTTCGTAAATTTAGTCTCTCACACCCGAAAAAGGATAAAATAATGCGAGAGAGAACTCTATTGACCGTAATTAGTCAACGTATACCTTTTTCGTAAATAGTCCATTTCAGTTCGTAAAAGGGGTAAACTTATACTGAGGGGACGATTATTCATTTACTTTAACGAGTTCGAACAATCAAGTACTCAACGATATTTTCATGTTTAGAGAGTCTGAAAAGGGCTTAAAAGAGGACTCCAATGTTTCGCTTTTTCGTTAATTTTTGAAAGAGTCCGAAAAAGTGATAAAAGTATGCTCTTTGTTGAAAAATGATCAATTCTCCTGAAAAATCCAATTTCTGCACAAAAACTTGAAACATTACACATACCTGTCTAAGATGAGTAAAAATGCTTCAAAAATACCCATTTTAAAGTGAAAAATAAATAAATTAAAAATTCATCTATTCGAAAAAAACTTATAAAAAGGACTTTTTCAACTTCATTTTTACCGTTCAAGTTCAGAGTGAAAAGTAGAAGCTTTTGGATAAAAAAAGTTCCTGTGAAGATTCTGGAAAATCCGTTCATTGAAATCGAGAACTGTCAGTCCCAGGTAATCCACGACCTCTTAATATTGCATTTCATCCATTTACAATTCGTTTTTAGGCTTTAAATCTTATTTTTAAGGGAAAGACATGGTTCAAAAATCGCCCGCAGAGGTCCGCAAGTGACACACATGGTACCTGCGGACCCCGACTTTTTTTCACAAGGAAAAAATTCGTGGGTCCGCACTTTCCTTACAAAACGCATGCGTTCCTACGCACTGTTTACAAAGGTAAAGTGCGATCCCCGCGCGTTTAAATTTAAAACTCAAATTTCTCTTTTGTCGCCAAAATTTTTTCAAATTAGATTGTTCTAATCTATCTTTTTATATATTGTAGGATTAACAAGATGTTGATTTGGAGAGAACGTGAACACAAGGATGTGGATGACGCTGCAATGCTCCATTTTCCCACAATGCAAGCATTAAGAGCATGCGGTATATATAAATTCTGGGCCATCCAAGGCATGAGAGCACAGGTAGAGCTCTTGACATGGCTGGTAAACAGGTGGAACTTGCAGGACCAGTGTTTCATTGTTGGCGGCCACCGGCTCGAAATCGAGCTGGAGGACATTTATTTTCTGACTGGTTTTTCCAAGAGGGGCGAACAACTCTCCTTGTTTGGGACTAGGCTAGGTGGCCAGACTGTCGCTAGTCTTCGGCAAGAACTCTGTAATGATGAAGCAGACGCCAGGGACAAACGGATTGATATAAAAACTATCATCCGTCCCGAGCTGAAATTTATTGCATTTACTGTTACCAGGCTGTGTGGGAGTGCAGCATTGCATGTAGCTACCGGTTCTCAGATGCACATTGCTGTGGACTGTTTTCGCAGCACCATTTTCAACTGGTGTGATGCTGTGTTGGCTAATATAAAAGGCCAACTAACTAGAGCAAAAAATGGGAAACTGAATAACTTTGGATATGGATCCATCGTCATTTCCTTTGCTCTAGAGAGGATTCCTATGCTAGCTCCACAGAGTATCCCTGTTGATGCCGGTCGACTTAGAGAACCAAGGATGGTTCTTTGGTCCGCACTGATGGCCCGTCACGGTATTGAGGGCGCTGAGATTGTTTGATTTCCTTCTTCATATTTCTGTTGGTTGGATCACCAAATTTTTGTCATTAAGGACTTTCTGTATGCCAGGATAGATTTCCGCGGCGACCGGGAGATGACTCTCCCAGCAGGGGAACAGTGGGATGACTTAGGTAAAATAATTTTCAACGAATTCTAATTTCTAATTATTTTTTTTTTAAATCGTCTTGAAAATTAATAACCAAAATTTTGTTGAATACAGATGTGGGCCCACGACGACCAGCCCATCTCCAACCCTATGAAAGAAAACAACCAGTTGCAGCCGCACCAGCTCCAGCAGGCCAATCAACAGAAATATTGACTGATTTAGAGCATCACCTAGAGCGTTTGACTCTAGACATTCTTGAGACAAACATAGATGACATTCCACTCAGATTGTAGAGATACGTGATTGGTGTTCTAGGACCTTTTAGGAGGTTCCTGTGCAAGGTGGCTGGGGCAGTGGTTTCTTATCATGATCACCATCAGTGATGGGATGATCGTGTTGTAGACTCATATTTTTGACTTTTTGTGTTATCATTTACCGATCATAAGGTGTTTCCAACCTATGATCGAAGACGATGTATATTTTTTGAAAACACTTCTATCTATGATATATCACTATTTACCGGCTATCTGTATACATGTTATGAATGCTATTTGTTTTACTATTTTGATCACTGCAAATGTCGATTTATCATACTAGAAGCAACTGCATCTGCTAATGTATTTAAATGTCTTGGAATATGTTGATATTCAATATAGTCAAACTCACGTTCCAAGAGACGAACTCTTAAAAACAACTGTAACAACACTGGATTTCTAATGGCATAAACTCTGTTAAACTGTAATACAACAAGTTTAGAATCCAACCTCACAATCAAACTCTGAATCCCAAATGATATGGATTCAGATAATAACTCAATCACTGCACTATATTCGGCAATGTTATTCGTTGTTTGACTAAGGCTTACCCCATGCATGGAAACTAACTCGTCAGAGGGTGAATAAATAACCCAAGCTGTGGAAGAAATGTTCCGTGTACTACGACAAGCACCATCAGCAAAACCAATGTAGGTTTGAAGAGACGTCGACATCTGCAATATCAAGAGTAAAACTCAGGTAGGCAGGAAAAGTGATGAAAACACACTTCTAAACTAGGCACACCTTTCTAATCTAAGACATAGCAGCAGTAAAGAAATCTAACCTAAAAAATAAACGATCTCCATACCAAGTTTAAGCATAATATCGCTTCAAATATAGCCCATTTCTGGGTTTATCTAAATGGATACCATCAAAATCTATTATCTCATAGGCCCCATTTTCTAGATTTCGCTTAACAATGAAAGGACCATGCCACATGGGCAGGAATTTCCCAGCTCCTAGCTTATTGTTGACTTGATCATAAACTAAGACTAGGTCTCCTTCTGAAAAATTTCGAGGGGTAACACTTCTATCATACTGAGATTTTACTCTTTTGACATGAGCCTCGTTTTTTATTGCAGCGTTTATCCGATTTTCATACAATTGAGCCAAGTACAAAAAACATTTCTCCTCTTCAGACGTAGCTGGGAGTAACTCTATGGCTAATTTCAAAGATGGAATTTCGCATTCAATCGGCAACACAACTTCCAAACCGTAAACGAGTTGAAATGGAGTGAAACCAGTTGATGTTTTGACTGAAGTTCGATATGCCCAAAGTGATGAAAATAACATGGAATGCCAATTCGTCTTGTGAATACCAATAATTTGTCTGATCATGGTGACTAAAACTTTATTTATGGCTTCGACCAGACCATTGGCTTGCGGATAATATTGAGTGGAACTATCATGGTGCTGGCCAAGCTGTTCTGTCAGTTTAGTCATCATGACATTCCGAAAATGCCTTCCATGATCAGTAATAATGGCTTGAGGAACACCGAACCTCGCAATTATGTGATTAAACACGAAAGTTTCAGTAGTCTTGCCGTCAGCCGAAAATGTAGGCATTGCCTTGGCCCACTTAGTAAAATAATCTACTGCTAAGATAATATATGCATGCCCCCTGGCTGAGTGAGGGTTACATGTAATAAAATCGATACCCCATTTTGGGAAAGGACCAGCAACAATTATGGGATGAAGAGGAGCGGGTGGCGCGCGCATCTTACGATCAAACAGTTGACAATTGTGGCATTTCCGGACTACATAAATACAATCTTTAAATAACGACGACCAGAAATAACCAGTGCGTAATATCTTTTGGGCTGTGGCATACCCAGACATATGACCGCCACATGCTCCAAAATTGCAGTCATTTAAAACCTTTTCAGCTTCTTCATGAATAAGACAGCGTCAGAAAACAGAATCCGCTCCACGACGATAAAGTGTATCACCAATAATATTATACTGTTGGGATTGGAAACGTATCTTCCGTCTCTAAGATCGTGAGATTTCAGGCCGAAAAGATTGGGTTTGGAGATAAACGATAATATCTCCATACCATGGATCAAGATTACTGATAAGAAATAGAGATTCATCTGCAATGGGCTGCTCTGCCACAGTTTCAGTATCAGTAGAGGGGAAATCACACATTAGCTCCACAAAGACCAAGGATTTCTTCGCCTTGGATTTTTCAAATTCCAAGTCGAATTCCTGCAGGATGACTATCCATTTGGAATACTTGCCCCCTAGCAATTCGTTGGTCAAAATGTACATCATAGGGTTGCAATCAGAAATTACCGTAGTTTTGCGTAACAATATGTAATGTCTAAATCGTTGGACAACTTGAACAGCTGCCAAAGCCAATTTCTCCACATGCGTATACTTAATCTTAGTCGGATGCAGATTTCGACTAAGATAGTAAATCACATGTTCAGTATGAGATTCATCTTCCTGAACTAACACCATCCTAATGGTGGAATGAGAAGTGGCGAGATATAAAATGTAATCCTGGTTGTAGTTGGGAGGATGCAATAACGGTGCATGGGTTAACGCGTGTTTAAGTGCATCAAAAGATCGATCAACGATCTCATCCCAAAAGAATGGAATGTTCTGTTTTAGCAACCGAGTAAAACCTTTTGTAAGCTCAGCATAGTTAGGAATAAATCGACGTAAAATTTTTTCTTTCCCCTGCAAACTTTGGAGTTGGCGTAAAGTCGAAGGAGGAGGTAATTTGACAATAGCTTCGACCTTCGACGGATCGACGTGAATGCCTGCTTTCGAGACAACAAATCCTAGTAAACGACCCGACTCTACAAAAAAAACACATTTGTGTGGATTCATCCGAATTCGATAATGCCGACATCTCATAAAGATAGCACGTAAATGTGTGAGATGGTTAGCCCTGCGCGATGAATGAGTAGGTAAATCATCGAGATACGATTGCACAATTTTCTTAATGTCGTGAAACGCATAAGACATTGCCCTTTGAAAATTTTCTCCAGCGTTCTTCAATCCAAAGGGTAGTTTGCAGTAAGAAAATGTCCCCCACGGACAAATAAAAGCTGCTTTTGGCTGATCGGCAGGGAGTATGTTTATTTGATTATACCCTGAAAAACCGTCCATAAAGGAAAAAATTTCACTGTCGGCACAATCATCGATTATTTGATCGATATAGGGAGTTGGATAATTGTCTTTAGGACAGGCTCGATTAATATCCCTATAATTGATACATATTCGTATCGTTCCTTGTTTTTTAGTCACAGGAACAATATTAGATACCCAATCCGTTAAAGGAATTGGATAAATAAAACTTTCACGAAGTAATTTTTCAACCTCTGCTTTGATAGTAGCAGCTTTTATAGGATGCATTTGACATAGACGTTGACGGACAGGCTTGGCATTCGGGTAAGTCTTGACTTCATGTACGACAATTGACGGATAAATTCCTGGCATTTCTTCGTAGGACCAGGCAAACACATCATGAAATTCTTGAAATAGGGCTTTATAAGTTTGAATTTCTTCTTCAGTACAGGAAGCTCCTATATGAATGTTTTCAATTATTCCTGGTTTCACTGAAATGTCGATTAGAATCGTTCGAGAAATATTTTCCAAATTTAACTCAGAATCAGAATTTTTCAATGGATTCTATAGTTCCTTGACATAGTCAGCAGTAAAGATTGAAGCGAAATCATCTTCAAAATGATCTAGTTCAAGTAAAAACGAAGATCGATGATGTAGATCTTCCCATGGTAAATCATCAACAGATAATAATTCACGAATCTGCTCATCAGAATGAACAGGTTCAGGAAATGCCATTGTGGCTGAGCTAGATATAGAAAGTGATTCCTCGTGGATCCCATTCACTGGATCAATCTCGGTTGAAGAGGGGTTGGAAAATGATTGTACGGCCTGATATGAAAGTTCAAATGGACTCAAAGGCATCATGCCATCAATTAAATCTAACTCGGATTCGGAAGGTACGATCCAAGGATCATCAAACATAACAGAGTCTGACGAAATCATATGAATAGTTGCAACAGAAGGCGATACGTTAGGAGGAGGAATGGAAAAATTTCCTAGCAAACCAGAATCTTTAATCAAACCTACTCCAACATCTTTATAAGGGATAGTCGTTTTACCAACGTGCTGGATTGTTTCTGTAGAGGCTGGGTCAGAAGAAAAATAAGTTAACTGATCTATTGTAACGATCCTTCCTTGACATGGAAATTTTATAAGTCAAAATACCGAAGAAACAATAACAGTCATAGCATAAGACCAACTACGACCCAGAAGAACGTTGTAATCTAGAGGGGCATCAACCACTTCCACATCTAGATTTACAACTTTACCTTCGACCCTTATGGGTAAATCCTGCAAAATACCAAAAGGGTGGAAACCTCGACTATCAAAAGCCTTAAGAATCGTCGGAGATTGGTTCAGGGTAGGAGAACCAAGCGATTTCCAACACTGAATCGACATAATACACATTGAAGCTCCCTCATCAATCACAGTCCGATAGATCGGTCTGTTTTTTACGAACACTAGTATCTGGAAAGCCATCTGATGAGGTAGACGAGGTGTACTATTTTCTAGATCGAAGATTATAAGATTAGAATCTTGAATATCAACAGCTCCTATGGCAGACAAAAGCAATTTATGCTATGCTAGGCATGATTGTAGCACTTCCAAAGCCGACATCGTTGAAGGAGAAATAGCTAAGTCTTCAACAATGTTGTAATTCTTAGCAGCTCTCGCATGTGGATTGAAAGCTGATTTATGAAGAACACCTTTAGCAGGTGGTTTTATTATTAAGTCTGGATTTGCTTTCTCGATCTGTAGCGGACCAGAAATAGGAGGAGGTGTAGTTGATGTATTTGCATTAGAAGATTCTACTTCTTTATCATCAACAGGATTCTTAGTACCATAATATTTCGATCGCGTCGCAATCCTTACATTAGACATCATCAAAATGGGCTCTTCTGAAGAAGTCAAGGTAGAACCAACCATTCTACTATCTTGAGTTGGAAAGGGATCCTTCAAGATAGCAGGTTGTGAACCTTTGATGAATTTCGCAACCTCGACCCGATGTGGGCATTCCTTAGTAAAATGATCTTCGTCACAAATGTAACAAGGATAACGTGGTTTACGTTTTTCGTCATTGGATTCATTTTTATCAGCTTTTTATTTCGAATTATTTTTGTTTTTCTTCCATTTATTTTTATTACCATTTTTAGATTTAGTTGTAGATGTCTCCACAACATGAATATCGGCAGAAACTTCTAGGGGAGATTCTCCTTTCGGGGAATCAGGTAAAGTTATAATTGGAGAAGAATTCTTTGAAGATTTCTTCTTAATTTTAGTATTGACTGTACCAATCATACCGTCAGCGGCATGAGACCCTGAAGGAACAACAGCTATTTGACCTTCTTTTGGAAGGTCTGGGATTTTCTCATGTAAAGTACCTGACTGCGTGTAAATGAGGTCAAGGTAATGAGCTTGAGCAATTACTTGCTCTTCAGTAACAACACCAGCCTTAGCTACATCTTCAGTAATATTGGGTAACAATGATTTAACAAACCATTCCGCCAAAATTTGATCTGGAATATAAACTTTCACCAAAGGTCTCCTACGTCGCCATTCATGAATATGATCAGAAATATACGTAGACGTGGATTGTTTCAGCGAAGTTAATAATTTCGTGCCATTGTCGTATCTGACAGGCAACTGAAAATGAGTCAAGAAGGCAGTTGCTAATTGACTAAAATTATGAAATGAGCCTCGTGGTAACTCAATGTACCATTTGGCTGCAAGACCAATAAGATTTCTTTGGAAAAGACGTAAGCGAATCGAATCATCAATGATTGAATTAGACGCACACCAAAGGTGATAAGTCATGACATGATTTGATGGATCCTCTCCTGGCTTACCTTTGAATTTTGGTATATCACTGGGCAAATTATGCGGCATCGGCGGCCAGTACTAATAATAGAAAATTGGATCATTTGTAAGGCGTTTCAAATCAGGTAAATCCAAAGTTGCGATAAATGGTAACTGACGGTTAGGGTCACGAAAACCTTGAGTAGCCAAAGTAGTTCTAGGAGGTGGATACCCAGGGTAGCTGGGAATCAGATTAGCATTAGGAATTGTATAACGTCCTGGAAAACTAGGATTAATCATACCAAACTGGGGTTGTTGAGGCTATTGATAAGTATAGCCAGGGTACGGTTGATACTGATAGTTTGGATTTTCTGTATAGGGACTGAATTGCGGCTGTCCCTAGTATGGTTGATACGTGAATTGTGGTTGACTTGTGACAACTGTACTTGTACCGGCTTGTCCTGTAGGCATCTGAACCAAAGGCTGAACCGAAGATCCTGGCTGGGGTACAAAGACTTGAGGGATTTGCATGGAGGCAGGGATAGACGAACCCGGGGTTACAGACACTCCAGAAACAGGTGTTACAGGTTGAATAGACGTAGCAGCTGTTGCAGCAGTTTGAGGCGGAGTCTTAGGTGAACTAGGACCGGCTTGCTGAACAGGACCAGGTGCAGGTGTTTGAATAGTAGGCTGGATAGGTTGCTGAGTTGGACCAAAAATTAAAGGCTGTCCAGGTTGATAAGGCAACTGCACATTAGGCTGCATAGGCTGTTGATATTGGGACGGATCCCACACCATATTCATTCCGAGGTATTGCCCCGCAAAAGGCTGAATGTAAGGACCATAACCTGGTTGAACGTAGGGTTGATAAGTGAGTGGTACATTTCTGGCTCCTTGAATAGATGGCTGACCAGAAGGCTGTTGGAAACCTTGAATTAGGTACTGACCTTGAGGTTGATAACCCTGAGGCGCGTACTGAAGCTGGGGTTGATAAGGACCCTGAGGAGCATATTTAGTTTGGGGTTGACCTTGGGGCATGTACTGTCCTGAAGGTTGATACCCTTGAGGTGTGTATTGTCCTTGGGGTTGTCCCCCAAAATAATATGATTCCGTAGTTTTTCCTGGGAAAAAGTTACCTTGAGGTTGCCCCCCAGGAGGTAACTAACTTCCTGAAGGTTTTTCCCCAGGCAGTAATTGACTACCTGAAGGTTGCCCCTCAGGCGGTAATGGATTTCCCTGTATTGGCCCTCCAGGCGGTAACTGACTGCCTTGAGGTTGAGGATTCGGAATATTACGAGACATCATATAGATTTGCACTACGTTCGATGTTTTAGTTTTAACACCACTATTACTAGATGATAACACTTGTTCAATTGGTTGAGGAGCTTCTCTCGAGAAAGTACCAGACAAAGCCTGATATCCCGAAGGAACAGAAGGACCACCATTTAAAAATGATTCTGGTGTCTGAGAAAACACGGATGACTCTCCAGCCATAATGGATGGCGGATAGTAACCTCTGGGTGTAGGATGAAATGGAACTCGAGGTGGAGAAAAAGCAAGACCTGGATTCTCTAAAAAGTTTGTTAAAGATAAATACCAAGCACTAGTTCAAATAGGGCTGTAGAAAATAGATTCACGCTCCGTAAGATTTAAATATTGAGGGGAGTCGGGAAGAGATATGTCTTCGTCTGGATTAGTAAGTTCTTCAATGGAAATAAGACCAGCTGGAAGATCATCAGTGACAATATTTCTTACCCTAGGTGAATCAAGATCGCTAGAATTTGGTGAAATAAATCATGTGGATGTTTCTAAAATAGAAGGTTCGGTTTCAGGTTCAGAGATTTCAGGTTCGTCAGTCAATTCACTGGAAGCAGGAATACTACCAGTAACTTCAGAAACTGAAATCGGTTCTTGAATGTATTCTGTTGTCGGTATTTGATGATCAGGATGGACAACTATGGATGAAATTCCAATTTCTTTTGATCTAATCCTACCACTACTGGATTATACCAGAGAACGAAGCCCTTCAAGCTGACTTGGTGAATATTTAGGGGGTTTCCCTTGTAGTCTCCAGGATTGTCTCGGAAATTCCGCCACGATTAAATATTAAGTAATCACACGCAAACAAAGAAAATTTCAATGAAAACACCTAAAGTCTCTAAAGAAACAAACAGCTGAATCACACGCTTAAAAAATCTAAGAGTTCAAACCACACACAAATAGTAACTTTTCGTACTAAAAACACTAGTTGGTGATGAAATCCAACTTAGTAGAAATTTAACACAGAAAGGGTGGTTGGAACAGTTACCCCAACAACTTTCTTAATGAAACAGACTGGCACAAGTTTCCTCACAAAACCATCTCATGTGAAGAGAAACCCCCAGAGAGTCCAAGTGAGTCTAGTCGACGTCTGCTCCAGGTACAGTGAGATCTTTCCTTCACCGTCACCTTAGGAAATAATCTTAAGATAATGGACACTAAGGTTACCAAAAATAACAAATATAACTGGGGGAACAGTCTACGATCCGATTTCACGTGCAAGGGCAGAGTAGCAAGCTCAATCCCCTTGAAGGCTCCTCGACATGGTTAATCCAAGGTTTACCAACAAGTGACCCCAGGCTCCTCGACAATGGTTAATCCGAGGTTTACCGTTTGTAATACGCGCAAAATATTCTATCTTCCCCAATGAAACAAAATTGATTGTCTCAAAGGTTGGGATATGATCTCGTGATTGACTTCTTTAAGAGAAGCTTCCCAGATTATACAAATTACAATTGGATTTATCTCCTACCGCAAGCTTTGTCTACTTGTTTGTTTTTACTACCTTGGAGAGTTAACTACTCCCTACTCCAAGATACTAGCCTAAGCTATGTTGGTGATAAGAGCCCTAGAAAATAAAAAGATTGCTAGATGAATTTTAATTAAGCATTACTTTTAAGAGTTGTTTCTTAAGTCAATGGGTGCGGAAATGAAACTTTGATGGTGTGAAATGACTCGATTTCCAAAATACACTAAAAATGCATCTAAAAATGATAATCAAATTATTTTCTTTCAATGAAATTCTAATTAAGGAAAAGTTAGAGAATGCAATTATTTTAATAAACAATTCCTTCTTTAAACATAAAGAACAATTGAAAGAAATTATCTGTCTTTTCCAACAATTTATCAAAGCTCACAATAAAAATCCTTTCACTTTCCAAAAACTTGAAGCTACAAAACAATTTTCCTTCAAAAGAAATCTAGAAATTTTAAAAGCACTCAAGACTATAAACTAATTTCGAGATCTACAAAGTTTAATAGCACTCAAAACTACAAACTTTAATAATCTAAATGAATAAAAGCTTTAAGATTTTTTTTGAAGAATGTTTTTTCTTAGTTGTTCAGCAAACTAAGGATCTATTCGTTCAGAATAACAAATAGATCGAAAACACTCAATTATGTTTTATTAAAAATGAAATTCAAAAACCAATAACAAAGTTTTTTTTCAAAGATTTGCAAAGAAACAGGTAACTCTATTTCTCAATAAAGGATGATTCCACAATCAGGTCAGATCCAGCAAAAGACAAAAAAGACCAAGGTAATCTGAGGTACTTCAAAATGTCAAATGCTTCAAATCGCTACAAAGACCAAGTGAAATGCAATCCAAAATGCAAAACTTCTAGAAAATCATCAAAACACGAATACTACTGAGATTTATTAACAGAAAGCTTTTGACAGAAACAATCATCAATCTGGGCAGAAAACAAAAAATGAAAATCAAAATCAAGATAAACTAAAGGCAGAAATCTGAAGTTTTTCAAAACTTTAACAGGGTCCACAGGCTCCAATATATCACAGGTGCGGTCCCGCACTGTTTACACAGGAAAAGTGCGAAACCGCCCGCACTGTAAAAACAAGGAATAGTGTCGCCCTAGGAAAAACTAGAGAAAAACTCAAAGGATTTCAAAATTTTCAAAAACAGAGAAAACCTAAGCTACCCAGGCAAATGTTTATCAATCAAAAACCAAGAAAACGTTTCCTCAAGTCAAAATAAAAGAGAAGCAAAAACAACAATTTCATCCCCAGTATGGTCGCCAATTTGTTGTGTGGATTAATCTGTCTTGCGGACAAGACCGATCTCCCTAGTACTAGAAGTATCTAGCAACAAACAGCCAACATACTAATCTTTCTCCAAGCATGTAAGGTTTACAAAAAGCTCTATAGAGGTGTAAAAGACTTACCATTTGTCCAGTGCTTGTTTGAAGTCGTCGTTATCCCTCGCGCGCTTGAAGGAGTTTTCCTCATAAACCTGCAGTCAAAAACAAGAAAAATATTACATAGCACCTGTATAGAAATCATCATAAACCATGCTTATCATAGTGATCAAGGAATCTATGAAATAAACCATTGATTGAAGGCTTATTGAGAAAAATGAGTATATTTGTATTAATTTCAAAAGGAGAAAATCCTTACAACCTGAGCCTTGATGTTGCACAGGACTTTCCGGGGTCCGAAGTAGGAGTCTCCTTTACTTTGATAAGCTCTGCACTCCTCCAACCAAGAAAAATAGAGGTATGTAATCTCTCCTCACAAAAGTCTTAGTTAACTAAGTCTAAATCTCAACAACACTTAACGTCAAATATTCTAAAAGCTTGAACTCCCTTTGAGGCTACCCAATGCCTCTTTTTATAGTGGAAAAGAGGAGGTTTTCTGTTCCAAATATGAAGGGATAGAATCCTCCTTCAAAGGGATAAGCTCCTCAAATCAAGGGGTTAGCTCCATAAGGTAAGGGATTCATGCACCTCACAAGAGCGGTTCTGCCACCGCAAAATCCATTCTAGAAGCTTCCAAAATTTACTTTAATTGAGCTTTTTGGGATTTTACTTGCGCCTTTTTAATCTTACAGGGGTCCGCACCTATAAAAAAGATAAAGTGCATTCAGAAACGCAGGAAAGCTGAACATTGGGTGCGGGACCGCAGGCAAGATAGCCATAAAGTGCGATACCAAAGTTTAGGAGACTTTTAGGAACCTTTTCTGATTTTCAAGGATTGACATGAGGAATTGATATGTTAGACTTGCAAAAGGGAGAAGTGTGAGTAATAATGAGCTCATACACATGGTAGAATGTCAGGATGACAATTTTCAGTGTAACACGATGACAACTTGCGACGCGACGTAGCGCGGGCCGTCGATCGGCTCAAGATCAACGACGGAGATTGCCTTTAAAAATGGACGGCAGAAAACCCCTTATATCATGTGAAAACCAAAAATTAACATAAACAAAGATTTTTATGTATAGGGGCGGGTTATATATTTACAATATGGTTTGGCGCCCGACTGCGGGGCCTTTGGTCTTTGTGAAATACAATATGCCCGAGGCGTATATATAAAAAGGGACAATCGGTATCGGAGGTCGGGCCTTGTCTTTTCGATCTAAGCATTTCAAAAATCCTCCGATGTGATTAAGCTCTTCGGGACTTCAACACTTGGTCTCGGGGCATAGGTTATATGGAGTAAAAAGTGGGGAAAGGTAGAGTTTATGTAAAGGGGTTTAATTGCATCGGAGAAATTATGTGGGTCTATTTCAATCTACCCATTTTTCTTTAAGAAATCATCGTATAGGCGCATTTAGACCAAAACTTAGGATAAAAGGGTTTTTTGATATACAAAGGAAAAATATGATCGGACAGGGTTTATTCATGAGTTTGAGCTCCCGATTGCGGGCGTTTGGTCTTGTGAAGTGAAAAAAGGACCGGGGCTCATATATAACGGAGCTAATCGCATCAGAGGTTTTTATAAAAGCCAAAGACTTGCGCTCGTTGATTACTTCCGATGCGATAAGCGCTTGGGACCCTTAGCACTTGGTTCTAGCACTCGGGCACATGGAGGGGAAGTGGTTTAAGACTTAGCCTGAGGGGGCTTAAGTCTACAATAAAAAGTGTGTTTTTATGGATTTTTAATGGTTTTCAGAGGGATTTTGAGGATTTCGGCAGAGTTAAAAAGGAGTTTTAAACTCTGTAAAGAGGTTTTTATGACGGGGAAATGGGAAATAAATGGAAAATATAATAATTCCATGGGAATGAAAGGCGTAAAAATGAAGGTTAGTTTGAAGTGGAAAAAACAAGCGAAAAGGGTGTTTTGCAGTAGTCTTTCCTCTATGGAATCAACAGAATTTCTGAGTTTAGAAATGGAAACAGCAGTGAAGATTTAGACCAAGGGCATGAGGCCTTCAAGAGTCTTCAAGAGATAACATTTTTTAGTAATAATACTTGTTTCTTGAAGGCTCCAAAAATGATTTAGCCAGCATGTGATATGACAAATTTTATAGCTGACTAACGGTGGCTCCACATGGGGATGATGCCTTCTTGAAGGTATCAAGAATTTCAGACTTGCATTCTCTGGTGGCTGATTAGTGCCTTATCCATTAGGCTACTTTTTTCATTTTGAATGGTCTTTTTTTGCTCTGAAAGTATCAGTAGCCATGAAAAATAAATGGACTTTCATCAATACCAGCTTCTACCTACCCAATCCTACTGATCTAACATTTTTTCTTCTTTAGAGTGCACTTGGATTGGAAAAATCTCTTACAACATTTTATTCTTTTGAAAGAAAGAAACTAATCTATTTATATCCTTATTTCTCTATGAACTCAGATTAAATAGTTGAGTTCATATGCTTCTCTACCTAATCTACTAATCCGTTAGGATTAAACAGTCTAATAGATTTTTATTTTCTAAATTATACAACAGAAATTTAAAAGCATACAAGCTAGGATTGAATAGTCTAACTTGATGCTGGTCTATGGCATGAAAACAAGCTACACATAGACATTTTTATTTTCAAAAAGTTAAATCAAAATGGTGAAGGCATAAGATTTGAAAGTTTTAAGAACATCCTTCTCTATTCTTCAGCTCTGTTTTTACTTTTGTTTGAGCTGCTCTTTTTGTTCAACTGTTTTAGATTTTGAGCTGATTAGAACTAGTTTACATTGGTTTTGACCCAGAAAATAAAACAGATTTGAGTCATCTCTCTTTGGAAACTTAGGTTCGGATTTTGAGCGTGTTTGAACCTTCAATTTCTATCCTAATCTACCTACTGATAAGCCAAGATTAAATTGTTTGGAAAATCTAATTTTACTAACCTATCAGCAGTAAATTTAAAGCTATTTAGCCATGATTAGGCTGTATGGCTAACTAGAAGTCTGTTTCAGTAGTGGCATTTGAGCTTGCACACTTTTAGGTTTTGCTTCTCTTTTTTGGTATGGGGTTGTACCTTTATTGTTTTTACAATCTGCCCTCTTTTCTCGCTTTTACTGTTTTTGTATTTTAATTTTTATAACTTTGAATGCAACGTTCAGACTATGATAGTTACAAAAATAAGATGCTTTGAAACTCATGATTCCTAGCAGAAGTAATGCTTTAACATCTTGCCATTGACAGGACCTCCATACAGATCTTCTCCATTCAATTCTTTCAAGAAAAATGCATTGTGACCCCTCTCAGCATGAAAAATATAGGGACCTTTCCACAAGTTCTCAAACTTGCCATGTTTTCCCTTCTCTTCTCTTCTTGAATCCCATTTAAGAACAACATTTCCAACCTAGAAATTGTTTGCCTTGGTTCTTTTGTCAAATATTTTCTTTACATTTTCTTGGAATAACTGCGCCCTTTCATAGACTTCTTCTCTAGTCTGTTGTAAATGGATGGTTTGATTGATTCTCCTTTGCATATCATTCTCTTCAACCTATACTTCTTGAAGGAGTTTCATGACTGGAACTCTTAATGAGGTGGGAAAGACTGCATCCATGCAATAAACTAGCTGATAGGGGGACATATTTATTTATTTCTTTACAGTTAACCTATCAGCCCATATTCATGTCTAGTGCTTGGAAATTAGACTCAGTCATAAGTTTTTCCAATCCTTGCCCTTTAACTAGTTTGGTGGGCCTGATTTCTAAGTCATACTCAAGAATAGTTTCAATCCATTTTCCCCTTTTACCATCAGGGTCCTGACTTAGAATGTCCTTGACAACAGTACGTGGAACAAAAGAAATTATGTGAGAGTGTAAAATATAGACCCTAAAGTCCTTTATAGCTTTCACTAATGTTAAGGCTTGCTTCTCCATGATGTTATATTTGAGAGCAACATCTCTTAAGGGCCTACTAAAGAATGATATTGGTTGTTATTGCCCCAAGTCATTCTTTTGAAGTAAAACTGCAGCTATTGTATGCTCAGATGCGAAAGAAAATATATAAAATTCTTTGGTAAAATCTGGACTAATCAGGACTGGTGTTTAAGTAAGAGCTTGTTTGACCAGTTCGAATGATTGTTTAGCTGGTAAAGTCCATTTTACACCTAAATCTTTCTTAAGCATGTTTGTAATGTTTTTTAATAGCTTAGCAAGGTTGGGGATGAACCTCCTCAGAAAATTAATCTTTCTAATGAAAGATTGTAATTATTTGAGGCTTCTTGGATGGTTGATCTGCAATATGCCATCTATCCTTGTGGGGTCTATTTTGATTCCCTCTTCAGAAATTATATGGCCAAGAAGTTTACCTTCTTGGAGACCAAAGAGTGTTTTCTTGGGATTTAATGACAAGCCAAATTTCCTACACTTCTTAAAAACTTTCCTCAAGTGAATCAGATGCCCTTAATTAGTTTTTGAGAATATGGTTATGTCATCAAGGTAAATGATTATAAAATAGCCAATGTATTCAGAAAAGGCTATGTCCATGGCCCTTTGGAAGGTGGCCCCTGCATTCATTAATCCGAAAGGCATTTTGACATACATAAAGGTGCCCCAAGGTGTGGTAAAAGCAGTTTTGATTTGATCACTTGGGATTACTAACACCTGGTTGTAACCCAAGAACCCATCTAAGAGAGATATCCTTTTTGACCCAACTACCTTTTGAAGTATATGGTCCATATTGGGTAAGGGGTAGTTGTCTCTATTTAAATTTCTGAAGTCAATACAGAGCCTTATTTCCCCTATTTTCTTTCTAACAGAAGCTAAGTTTGATACCCATTTTGAATATCTAATGGGTACTATGATCCCAGCATCATGCATTTTTTCAATTTCTGCCTTAACTAAAGGTAGTAAGAGAGGGTTTATTCTCCTTAGCTTTTGTTTGAAAGGCTTTTGATTTTCTTTAATAGGGATTTTGTGCTGAATGATGCTGGTATCATATGATTTCAAGTCTTTGTATCCCCAAGAAAAAACATCTCTAAACTCTTTGAAAAGCTCTATATATCGCAATTTTATGTGAGCTGGGAGAGTGCTGGATAGTTTAATCATCTTGGGTTCTGCTAGACTGCCTATGTTATGCTCTTCTACATTTGTTTCCACAGGTTCGATTCTTGGTTCTTTGGCTACATCGTTAAAATCGAAGAGGTGTTCTGAAGGTGTGAGACCTCTTGGAATCTTATCATTCTTGCATTGTAAAACTTCCAAGTCTTCTTGGTCTGCGTTGTCATTCATCTCTGCATCAAAAATATTCTCATACTGATTTATATTAGCAGAATATGTCATTTCAACTTCTAGGATTTGTTCAATATACAAACAGTTTTCTTCATGGCTGGTTTCTGATATTGGTATGTCGAAACTGTTTTCTGTTTTTAAGAAATCATCTATGTGTTTTTCAGAATCAAACACTTTCCAGTGATCTTTGTTATCATGCACTGCAGGCCTATGTTTTACCTTTACGCTAAGCTGTTCATTTATCTTAGGTATTTGGCAATTGTTGGCGTTAAAAGCGAGTTCATTTGCTAGATGATTTAGTGCTCTTGGAATGAAAATAAGTTCATACTTTTCAAAGGGTTTTAATAAATCAAGGGCAACATTACGATTTTCCCTAAGCGTTGGATTTCTATCTGAGTATTCACCTTTGATTAGTCTTATGATAAGTTCAGAATCTCCTAAGATTGATATCTTTTGGGCTTCTAACTGCCTAAGCAATTGTAAGCCTAGGAGAAGCGCTTCATACTCAGCGATATTGCTGGTGCATGGGAAATCCAATTTATATGAAAATCTTTGATTTGTATTTTGAATCCACACACCTGCTCCTGCACTTGTTTTATTACAAGATCCATCAAATTTTATTGTCCAAAGTATGTCATCCTTATTTTCATTCTCTCGTTGTTGTTGATTTTCAATTTTTTGAATATGATTTGAGGGAAGTTCTGATCGTTCTGATATGCTGATGGGGTCTACGTTTTCCTTATATTGTTGAGTTGTTTCACCTTCATTGCACAAGATAAAAAAATCTAAACTTGATTGAACAGAATAGATTGGAGAGTTGTTTGGTTTGTCTATGTTTCTCACCATGTATTTCATTTGAGATTCCCTATATAGTCTTCTGTTTTGCTTAAAAACAGGGATGGTGGCATAAGACATGTCCATTTGAAGGCTTCCCTGAAGTTTGGCTCCCCATGATCTTGATAAGAGCATGCCATACTTAGGGGGAATGTCAGCTACAACTATGTCCATTACTAGACTCTTAGAAGGGATCTGAGCTAAGTTAACACACAAATCTTTAATTAAACCCAAACATTTGACTCTGCTTGAGTCAAAGGAATACAAATATTTGTATGGTTTAGTAATTTCTAAGCCTAAGCTTTTGATTACTACCTTAGGCATTAGATTGTGTGAAGCTCCAGAATCTAACATGGCATTATGTAAAATTTTCTCGTGTATGTTCAAACTAACATAGAAGGGAGGGACACCACCTTCTTGGTATTTCCCTTCAACATCTGGACCAAAAAAAAAATCAAGCTTGTCATCTGTCAAGTTTAAGGTATCAGTATCACTTCCTAGGTTCAAAGCTTTGAAAAATTGGTTTTTGTACACTTCTTGGGTCATCAGTTCAGCTAGGGGGATGGTAATTTTTATCTTGGCAATCTCTCCCTCAAGACTGAAAGGAACAATTGATTTGCTGATATTTACATCTGTCTTTTCAATTGAATTCTTTTCAACAGTTTTAATTTGCTAAACTTTGTTTGGACTGGTAATTGGGATAGTTTTGTTAGGACCATTAGCTAAAGTGCTAGGGGTACTTTGTTCATAATTTGGCTGGATTTTTTTCTCTTTGTTTAAATCTGGTTTTTTAGCCAAAATGATGGATTTATCTGCTACCTTCTTAGGTCGAATTTCTACGCTTTTCTTGACAGTAGTGCTAGTGTTCTTATCCTTTGAATTTTCTACATTCCCTTTGCTCCTAAGATCATACTGTTTGTGTACCTCCATAATTGCATTTTAAAACCCCAATCTATAGTCATCATAATCTTCATAGGTGTTTGTACTGTGATCAAAGAAGAAACCTTGTTCTTCCTCAGTGAGGAAAACATCATCCCCACTGTCTGATCCAATCAAGTTTACATGAGCTTCTCCCAATCTCTCCAACTCCCTATCTTGCTCATATTGATCCACATAGTTCTGTTGTAAGGGTGGTCTAATTTGCTGGTCACTTTCTTTTTACTTCTCTTGATTGTTTTCTCTTCTATAATTATGATTTCTATTTCTGTTTTGATTATTTTGAGGTTCTCTTGGTGGCACTCTCTCATTCAAATTGATCTTTTTAAGCATCCTCTCCATCACCTTCACTAGGTTGTCAATTTTTGTGTCAGAAGTTGAGGTTGAGGGCAGTATGTCATCTTTATAAGTTAACCTCTTCTCTGATCTCAACCTATTTCTTTTCTCAATTATGTTTGCTTCTATGCTCACAACTCCTTTCTGCTTGTCTTCTAAGGTTAAGTAATCCCTCTCCCTTAACTAATAAGTCATGTCAGCATCAAAGCCTTTGGGATACCTTACTAAGGCCATGCTTTGAGGAGGTTTCATGTGAGGTGGAAGAGCATTGTAAACGCTATTGAACCTAGTGGAGTAGTCATGAACACTCTCTCCTTGATTTCTCTTGAGGCTGTTATATTCTACTAGTATTTGGAGAGGGTTCTTTTTGAGTTCCGATTTGTTGATGAATGTTTGATGCAAAGCAGGGAGATCATTTATGCTATTAGGAGGTAGGTTTTTAAACCACTTCTTTACATCTCCTCCTAAACTTTGGATGAAGATTCTCATCTTAATGGTTTCCTCTTCTATCTCCATGTAATCAAAAGCATCTTCCATCCTATCTACATGATGCTGAGCTATTGTAGACTCTTTTGTAGTAAAATGAAGAATTTTTTTATTGATAATCATTTGGTAAGGGAATTAGAGGTTGTGGTAACACTAATGGGGCATACCATGTTGCCATGGCTGGAAATAGGGTGGATTTACAAGAGGTGGATTTAGAGTAGTGAAAGTGGACTGAACAGGAGTGTTTTGCACAATGGTAGTGTGAATTGGAGTGGCAGAAAAACTTGGGCCAGAAAACTGGTTTTGAGCAATTTTATTATGGAAAAGGCTAAAGTGATGGAGAAGCTGGGAATTGGGAGGAGTGGAAGGTGAGGCTTCTCTACAAATCTCTGTTAGAAATTTTCAATATCAAGATCAGTTTGGTTTAAATCACCTTGAGATCTAGTTCTAAAGATGTTCTTTATATGATGTAAATCAAAGTGTAAATCCTCTAAGTCAATAAGGTTTTCAGGGACAGATTTTCTTCTTAAGATGCGCCTATTAGTATCTGATTTTCTAGACTTGGAAGTCTGCCACAGAATTTTCTTTGGATTGTCAACGATTAAAGGAGGATTTGTGTCTGGATGGGATCTAGAGTTGATCCTATGTGAAGCGACACTGCTTTTCAAAAAATGAGAGAGGTTAAAGTTTTAGGGACTGTTTTTTGGAATTTTTACCTCTCACAATATATTATATAGTATGGGACTAGGCTTCTAAATCTCCTCAAGGCTGGTTAACACAGTCCTAAAGAGATCTGGGAACCTAGATGAGTAACAGGCCTACTGGGGCTAGTGGAGTTGCCAGGTGGAAACTATTTAGCTTCTATGAAGGTAAAAATTGGATGGTTCCACCACCATGTTTATTATGAAGCCAAACTGAAATGTTTTTAGGTTTTTCTAAGTTATTTCGGTCTTATAGGTTAAGAGAGTGTCCTAAAACCGATTTAACACTTAGCTAAGGTGTTTAATCATACAGAGTTTCACTCTTATGGCTTGGTAACTGATTGCTTCAAGGTTTGATAAGGTGTTGTAGGAAACCTAAGGGTTACTTAGTTTGTCACTGATTCAATTAAGTCCTATCATGATTACCATTTTGTTAGGTAGTGCTTGAAGAAGGCTACTTATGTTATACTGGATAGGGAGTGTCTAGTTTTAAAGATTTTACTCAGGGTCCAACCATGATCGCCATTATGTTAGTGTCCCGTATTTTGACAGTTTGGCAAATCAAAAGACAAGGCAACATCAGAACCAATATTTAGAGTTACAGGATCTAGTCCTCCTGCTCTTAGAGAGGGATCTCTCAAATGTTTGTTTGCAAAGGTTTATCTTGTGTGCTTTGAGTATAGATTTTAGACTAGTTTTTAAGTGCGAGGGTTTGTTTGTTTGTTTGGTTGGAAATGATACAGCAGAACCTAAAATGTCTAGGAAAGATAGATAGAAAGGGGAAATGTCAGCTTTATTGGGCAATGGAGTCAATAAGAGGTCACGACAAGCTTATTAATGGATATGGGATATCAAAGGGAAAATCTAACTTGGTCGTAGGATCCTTTGGTTTTAGAATGAGATGGACATCAATGATTTGGAAAGAGAATTTTAATTCTAAAGTAAGGGAATTTGAAAGCATAACTTGGATAATAAAGAGCTATTTGATAGACAGGGCTAACCATGAATTCTACAAATCACACTTTAAGAAAATAATGACTTCAAAACAACTTTTAAAATGAAATCTAAGATTTTGGGAACACCCTATTTCCTCAAAGATTTTATTTTAAATGACTTAGAAAACATAAAAGATACACTGATAATTATGATCATAGAAGAGGTAACACCTAAATACATCTATAATCACAACTATAAAGACCTTTAAGCCAACTTTTCAAGCAAGGACAAGGGGCAAGATTAGAACAGACCTCCTTCGTTCACTGTAAACAAAGGAAATTGAAAGGGAGACTTCAATAACAGCCTTTAAGTGGTAGCAGACAAACAGGGAGAACCATAAATCATGCTGAAACCAACTATTAAAACTATTAAGGAAATAAACAAGCATGAGGACTAAAGAGAGAGATTAAAGACTCTAAAATACCTCAGCAGAAGAAAACATAAAACAATGAAGGATAAACAGGTCTAAGGTGCTTCCAAGAGTCATTTCTTAGCCTAAAACTTTCATCCTACTGTAGTAAGAATTTATGGAACAAAATGAAAACATGGGAAAACATTAAATAGTTCATAATACTTCACCAACAGCCAAGCTCATGGATCTAATGATAGAGCCTTCTCAAGAACAAGCATACAACAACATCATCAGGGCTTCCAAGACTTCAATTTTTCTTCAACTTCAACAGACTATGTATTTATTTTAGAGAGTTTCAGTATTGCAACTAGTAATAAAACAACCAACCCCCCCCTACAATGGATTCCTCAACAAGTTTTTATAGAGGAATGAGGAGGTCGAAAGAGAGAAAAGATTTTCTGAGTTCAATTAATACAGTTAATGCTTCTCGGCCTTTGAGGGGCTCAAGGGAGAAGTTTACAGATATTTTCCTGTACTAATTGGTAGAAATTAAGTACTTCAGCTCAATGGAGGCTTATGTTGACTTTTAAGGCTCTGTGTCATCTTTTGCAATAACTCTGCTGATAGTTTATATTAGCTTTTTTGATCCGAAATAACTATTCAGTTGTAAGGGGTAGATGTGCTCTGTTCTGGTCATTACTCGACCTTTGTTTGAATGTTGTGAAGTCACAGGTGGCCATCTGGTAGCTGAGATGAATTAATTTTCCCCTGATGTGGCGGTGGAAGCATCCTGTGTCTAATAAATATCTTTTGTTTGTCTTTAACTATGTTTAATTCAATGGATAAGGCTTTTGATAATCGACTTTTGGCCATAATCCTTCTTTTATGTTGCGTTTGGATCTTCAACTCTGATACTATTTGATTTGATTTAATTCTTTGTGTCTTGTCGATGTGCAGGTATTTACAAGGTCCACATGGCATCAATGCCCATGAGTCATTGATGAAACGTGAAATTGAACCCTGTATCTGGCTTTCCTTTTAATGAATGAAAGTCTGGAGGATCGTCATCCTCGGCTTTCTATTCCTTTTTTAAACATTTGAAAACCCTTTTGAATCCTGCAAAATACAAAAACATTTAAGAAATCCTGCATTTATTGGGTAAACTACTTCAGAGGATGTGGGGAGGAGCGTGGCCGTTGGATGGCAACATCCAACGGTTGGGATTTGTTATGAGAAGGTTAAAAGGAGAGCAAAGAGAAGAATAATTCAGTACCGTCAATTGCGCAGTAATCAACGGTGGTGATTGGTTTTGATTTAACAGTGTGAAGGAGCCATACTGTTTAGAAAATAAGAAAAATGCGAAGAAAATCGAGTTAAAACCTTTATTTCAGAATAAATATGATCAAAATAAAGGTGGGGGTTTGGGGTGATAGTGGGTCGTCGGATGAGACCGGCCCACGAGATTGACGGTGGAGATCACGTGTTAAAACCCTTGGTAGAGGCGAAGGGCGATGGTGAAAATGAAGTTTAGATCCGAACCGTTGATCTGCAGAGATCAACAGTGGAGGGCGCGTGCGCATGTTTTTGAACAAGGCGTGAAATGCGATTTGGACCGTCCGATCTGGACACATGGACAGTCCAGATGCAATCGAAGGCATCGGCATCGGCGGGGTAAAGAAGTATGGAGGCGCCGAAGCGATTTTAGTGTTGGTCGTCGATTTGCAGCTCAGATCGATGGTGGGAAATGCATCGGAGGGATTCGAAAGGTGGAGGAAAGGTTAATGTTGGAGTGAATGTGAATCGTTAGATCTGGGAAGGTGGGGAGGTAGATCGACGGCTCTTGGTTGATCGGGGGATGACCAATTGGGGAGAGGAATAAAGTGCGTCCGATGACAACTTACGACGCGATGTAGCGCGGGCCGTTGATCGGCTCAAGATCAACGGCAGAGATTGCTTTTAAAAATGGACGGTGGAAAACCCTTTATATCCCGTGAAAACCAAAAATTAACATAAAAAAAAGGTTTTTATGTATAGGGGCGGGTTATATTTTTATAATATGGTTTGGCGCTCGACTACGGGGCCTTTGGTCTTTGTGAAATACAATATGACCGGGGCGTATATATAAAAAGGGCCAATCGCAATCGGAGGTCAGGCCTTGTCTTTTCGATCTAACCATTTCAAAAATCCTTCGATGCGATTAAGCTCTTTGGTACTTCAACACTTGGTCTCGGGGTGTAGGTTATATGGAGTAAAAAGCGGGGAAAGGCGGAGTTTATGTAAAGGGGTTTAATTGCATCGGAGAAATGATGCGGGTCTATTTCAATCTACCCATTTTTCTTTAAGAAATCATCGTATAGGCGCATTTAGACCAAAACTTAGAATAAAAGGGTTTTTTGATATATAAAGGAAAAATATGATCGAACAGGGTTTATTCATGAGTTTGAGTGCCCAATTGCGGGCCTTTGGTCTTGTGAAGTGAAAAAAGGACTGGGGCTCATATATAATGGAGCTAATCACATCGGAGGTTTTTATAAAAGCCAAAGACCTGCGCTCTTTGATTACTTCCGATGCGATAAGCGCTTGGGACCATTAGCACTTGGTTCTAGCGCTGGGGAACATGGAGGGGAAGTGGTTTAAGACTTAGCCCAAGGGGGCTTAAGTCTGCAATAAAAAGTGTGTTTTTATGGATTTTTAATGGTTTTCAGAGGGATTTTGAGGATTTCGGCAAAGTTAAAAAGGAGTTTTAAACTCTGTAAAGAGGTTTTTATGAAGGGGAAATGGAAAAAAAATGGAAAATGGAAGAATTCCATGGGAATGAAAGGGGTAAAAATGAAGGTTAGTTTGAAGTGGAAAAAACAAGGGAAAAGGATGTTTTGCAGTAGTCTTTCCTCTATGGAATCAACAGAATTTCTAAGTTTAGAAATGGAAACAGCAGTGAAGATTTAGACCAAGGGAATTAGGCCTTCAAGAGTCTTCAAGAGATAACATTTTTTAGTAATAAGACTTGTTTCTTGAAGGCTCCAAAAATGATTTAGCCAGCATTTGATATGACAAATTTTATAGTTGACTAACAGGCAACATGATAATGGGAGGAAATCATTGAGCATGAGAGAAAGAGAAATTGGAGGAAAGGGCAAGAGGCTCTCATTTAATTCTCGTATTTGACTCTCATTTAGCAAGGGAACAAAGCGGAGGAAAAGAGAAAGGAGTTCGACCTCATTCACACACTTTATCATCATTTAACAACATACCAAGAGAGGATAGGCAAAGAAAGCAAGATTTGGATTTGTGCTGCTAACCTCTAAGGAGATAAATTAACCAGCTAAAGGCCTTGTTGAAACCTGCTAGGAAAATAAATCACAAAGAGTAGTGTTTTTCCTCGAGGACGAAGGAAACGTGGCCTAGTAGTGCTCTAGTTCAGTTGTGTATTATTGAATATTTCCCTCTGAAACAACTCCACCTAAAGCTTTGGAATATGCCTTGGGTTTTATATGGTGTTATCACTATAGGAGGCATAGTATTCACAATAAAATATGTTGCATTACTGTTTGAAATTGTGTTATCACTACAGGAGGCATGTCTGCATTATTATTATTTACAGGACTACTAATTTTTCTTGTTGATGTTTGAATGCACTGGAATAGTGAGTAGAAATATTGATATGTTATAGCAATGTCTAGCATGAGAATTTATCCTTATCATAGTATGATAACCATGGGAATCTCAAACTTGCATTAGTGTTTCTTATGTAGCAATAGGGTGACTCTGAGGATTCCTTCTCTTTTATCTTCATTGACATGTTACTTTAGATGAAGTTACTCTACACATCTTCTGATATCTATACCCTGGTTCTAGGTTATAATCCCTTGTAAGAGAGAGTTCAAGCCAAAGTAAGCCTTGTATTTAGTGTGGTGGATGGCATTGTTTCATGAGCTTTAATAACTTGGTCTCATATCCCCGTACATTTCACCAAGTTGCATATTTTTTTTGTAATTATTGTTGTTGAATTCCTCAAGGATATAGGTTTTAGTTTTTTTGTCGTCTTTGTGTTGGATTGAGGTGATAAATCCCTATTTGAATGGCTACCATAGTCATACTTCTCCACTAGATTTGTACTTGAATATGGGATCTCTCTCTCTCTCTCTCTCTCTATATATATATATATATATATATATATATATATATATATATCCTTCCTAAATGATAGAATAATGATAAAATATGAGCTCATTTTGATAATAATCTCACCAAAGTGGCAGAGAAGGGTTCTTGTTATACCTGATAATTTAATGACTCAATGCCTTTTTTATGGCTAAATGATGGCATCAATAGTTGAGGAATGCTTGTGACAATTATATTTACATTATATGCTATTTTAGTCGCTTGTGAGAAATGTTGATTTCTCAAATTAGTAGTGATATTCTTAGTAAAGAGACTAAATGAAGTTAATGAAGGCTAATGTTGTTCTTAAATTTTGAAGGATTATTTTAATAGGGGTCTGGTAAAGAGGCTCATAATAATCAATGCTGATAATTTTTTGTAAAAGTTTGAAATTTTGTATAGTAACGATATGATTATGCATGTAATGGTGTCAATGTATTAAAGGGTTTATAATTAACTCCTTAAGATTGCAAATGTCGTGGTTACAAACCTTGGTATAAAGCCACATTTAAATTGTTTTTTTAGGTCTCGGTGCAGAGACTAAATGAATTGAATAGTGTCAATTTTGACATGGTCTCTGGTTTTCAAATTATAACTAAGCTTGATAAAGAAACTGGAATCTTCTGAATGTGTGGTTATGAGAGAGATGATATGTGCATCTGTATATAGAAATTTTGGTTTTACAAAATTATGTTGAGATGTTTATGTCTTCTTTTTTGAGACATGTGACTAATATGTAAATTGAAAATTGTGTTCAATTGCAAAGTAGCATGCTTGATACAACAAGGCAAGGAAATTGGTATCTATATATATATATGCACTAATAGTTGTGTTGGACACCTAATCTTCTTAGGATTGTTAGTGTGGAAGGCAAACGGTCAAAGAAGATTCCAAGAGACCTTGGAAGATGAATTCAAGGATCGCTCCAATGTATTATAAACATATTCCAATGTATTATAAAAATATTTCATTGTGAATAATATTTCATATCACGCTTATCTTCATATGTTGGTTGTCTTCTCCATGTATATTTAACATGGTATCAGAGCATTGGCCAGGCCTGCCATTCTCAAATTTTGCGAGCTCCTAAATTAGTTTTTCTTGCAAGTAACTCCTACCTGTCAAGGTCCTGCACTCTATGCTCCAAGTTTGTCACTCCTCTACCATTCAAACCTGTCCTTGATAATTATGGAAGGTTGTATTAGTAACACTTCTACAGTTTTGGCTCCTCTCATTTAGTGTAACGCATATGGCATTAATGTGTTACGACCTACCTCCTCCTGGTTAATTTCCTCAATGCTCTTTATGACTAGTGCTAGTGCGCTCCACCGAACATACTTCCCAGTTTTCTTACACCTGATAGACATTCACCCCATTTACAACCATTGCGGCATCACTCCCTCACAGTCATTAGCACACCTGCCTATTTTTGCCTTAGTTTCTGCCCGGTAGTCATACCACTCCCTTGATTCCCAGTTTTATTGGTTTTCTATAGCATAGCAGTATTACACTTGCATCCCCTCGACATCAGTGATCGAATCCATACTTGAGGCCCTCAACATTCAGCGCTCCCTCCTCTAGAAGAATTAAATAGCTAGAGAACTTGGTCAAATGTTTGAAAAATGCATCGAATCATAAGCATGGTCATCTTTGGTGGTCGGCTTTGGTGAGGACCATATGATTTGTGGGCTCTATTTGAATATTTTGATTGAATGTTGGTGTCCCCAAAGAATATACAGTAGCCATGTTGAATGCATGTAGGTTTCTATTGTTAAGGGTATGGGATGTGACTAGGGAAATTATTATGTTCATAGCACTCTATCAAGTCACCCATGAACCGAACAACGTTGGTATACATTCATTGGTATGATTAGCAGCGTATGCGATGAAGACATATATTCATTAAACCTTAAATTATATTCCATTTTTATGTGAGTTACATTGGTATGTGTGTTAACCATTGGTTGGTCTACTATTGACTTACATGTTGTTGTATTGAAGTTTAGTACATGTTATATATGAGAGTTGCCAAAGTTTAGAGAATAGAGCGATATTTTATAAAGGTAACATTATTTATTTAAGAGAGTCAGAGACCAATTGGTGTTTGTAGAAAGCTTAAAATCAAATCACAACACCATTTATATTTATATATCTTTAATATCAGAGTCAACATGTTTTTTTGAGTTAATGGTGCATTTCTAGTTGAAATTATTTGAGGCCTTTACTTTTGTTGAGATATTGGCAAGAATAAATGAGTTGTTAGAATTATTAAGAATTCTAATGTTATCTAATTTTGATGACACAGTGAAAATAAGCAAAGGCTCTCTCTTACATATTCAAACTTCTCTACAAAATGCACAAAATTAGATTTATTTTTTTACATCTTGAATCTCAGCTACAACAAGAGTTACACAAGCATAGCCATCATTTACAAAATCACATTGAATTATAAATTTAATTTCATATAATCAGATTTCAATATATTCATGATATATATAATTATAATATAACATTGAATTACAAATTTCATTTCACATAATCAGATTCTAATATACTAGCACAATCACATTTACCAATGTGGTTGATATACGCCGATAGGCGTATATGAAATAGATTTACAACCACATTCACTAATGTGTTTGATATACGCTGATAGGCTTATATCTACCACCCACCACATGTATTTTACCAAAACTAGCCTAGATCCATCTAACTTTGGATCTATCATGCGCCGAGAGGGATCAAATCTCTCGAGGTGCAAACCTATTTTTTGAGTGCAAAACTTGAGGAAAGGTTTGCACGTCAAGAGATTTTATTCCTCTCAGTGCATGATAGATCCAGAGTTAGATGGATCTAGGCGGGTTCCAGTCGGAGGCATCAGCATCACATGTTTTAGATTATTAAAATTTTTGTATATTTTTGAGATGTAAGATGGATCTAGGCTGGTTTCAGTCATGTGCTGCCAAGGAAAATCTATCAAAGATATGATTAATTTTATCAGTAATATGTAAATATATCAAATATTAATATAATCATTTTAAATATGCTATATATTTTTGAGATTAACTTGGTCATTTTAATTTTAAATTTTCTTAGTTACTTCAGTTCGTTGAGATGATAATTATTGTTAATAACTATAATGATGAAAAATGATGAAATATTTTTTTTAAATGCAATGTGACAATAATAGTGTCGAAAGATAGAAAATGTGAATAATAAGAACGTACTCATGTTACAATCAATCTCAAACTATTTTCTTCTACTATTCTTATTTCCTCCCTTGTTGGTTTTGTTATCTTTTCATATCGATTATATGAAAAAGAAAATTTAAATCGTAAACCATTTAAATCATTAGCTCGATATGTTTTAGTAAACATGATACCTTGTCTCTCTTGCTCTCCAATATTAATAGCTTAAATTACTATAACACAAAAATCAATGTACATTGTTAATAACTTTTTGTGCTTACATTCAAATCAATGCATATTGTTAATCCAATCACTTTAATATTAATGTATCGTCATATATCCAATTACATCAAATCATAAATCAACATATACATTGAAATAAATGCATTTAATGCAAGCAATCAAATAAGATTAGAAAATAACTTCTACATTGAAATCAATGCACCTAATGCAATCAATCAAATAAGATTAGAAAACAACATCTACACTGAAATCAATGCATTTACTCAAAGCAATCAAATAGGATTAGAAATCACCATCTACATTTAAATCAATGCATTTAGCGCAAACAATCAAATAGTATTAGGAATCATCACCTACACTGAAATCAATGCATCTAGTGCAAGTAATCATATATCATTAGAAATAAATATCTACACTAAAATTGATGCATCTAGTGCAAATAATCAAATAGGATTATAAATCACCATCTCCACTTAAATCAATCCATCTAGTGCAAGAAATATTCTTCCCTCTCTCCACCCTCCATCCATATCTATATCCCCATCCATCTCTTTTTTTTTTTTCTCTATCTCACCCCCCTAAACACACACGCTCTCGCACTCAATATATATCATTCTCTTTGTCGATCACCCTCTCTCCCCGTCTCTCTCTTCCTCCCTCTCTTCCCCTTCTGTCCCTCTCCCCCGCTAATATCTCTCTTTCCTCCTTTTGTCCTCTCTCTCTCTCTCCATATTCCTTATCACTCACTCTCTCTCTCTCTCTAGGAACCAACATCTACACTGAAATCAATGCATTTACTCAAAGAAATCAAATAGGATTAGAAATCGCCATCTACACTGAAATCAATGCATTTAGTGCAAATAATCAAATAGGATTAGAAATCATCTACATTGAAATTAAGTCATCTAGTGCAAGTAATCAAATATAATTATAAATCGACATCTAAATTGAAATCAACACATTCAGTGCAAGCAATCAAATTGTATTAGAAATCACCACCTACGTTGAAATCAATGCATCTAGTGCAAGTAATCAAATATCAGTAGAAATAAATATCTACACTAAAATCGATGCATCTAGTGCACATAATCAAATAGGATTAGAAATCACCATCTCCACTTATATCAATCCATCTAGTGTGATAAATATTCCTCCCTCTCTCCACCCTCCATCCATATCTATATCCCCCTCCATCTATTCTTTTTTGTCTCTCTATCTCACCCCCCTAAACACACGCGCTCTCGTACTCCATATATATCATTCTCTTTTTGAATCACCCCCTCTCCCCATCTCTCTCTTCTTCCCTCTCTTCACCTTCCATCTATATCTCTATCTTCCCCTTCTCTCCCTCTCCCCCATTAATATCTCTCTTTCCTCCTTTTTTCCTCTCTCCCTCTCTCTCCATCTTCCTTATCACTCTCTCTCTCTCTCTAGAAACCAAAATCTACACTAAGATCAATGCATTTACTCAAATAAATAAAATAGGATTAGAAATTGCCATCTACACTGAAATCAATGTATTTAGTGCAAAAAATCAAATAGGATTAGAAATCATCTACATTGAAACCAGTTCATCTAATGCAAGTAACCAAATATAATTATAAATCTACATCTAAATTGAAATAAAAAAATTCAGTGCAAGCAATCAAATTGTATTATAAATCACCACCTACACTGAAATCAATGCATCTAGTGCAAGTAATCAAATATCATTAGAAATAAATATCTACACTAAAATTGATGCATGTAGTGCAAATAATCAAATAGGATTATAAATCACCATCTCCACTTATATCAATCCATTTAGTGTGAGAAATATTCTTCCCTCTCTCCACCCTCCATCCATATCCATATCCCCTTCCATCTCTTCTTTTCTATCTCTCTATCTCACCCCCCTAAACACACACACTCTCGCAATCCATATATATCAATCTCTTTGTCAATCCCCTCCTCTCCCCATCTCTCTCTTCTTCCCTCTCTTCACCTTCCATCTATATCTATATCTTCCCCCTCTCTCCCTCTCTCTCCATCTTCCTTATCACTCACTCACTCTCTCTCTCTCCACCTTTATCTCTCTATTTCTTTCTTCATACCTCTCTCCCCCTCCCCCTCCAAGTCCATCTCTCTTTCCCTCCCTCTCTCCACTCTCTCATATCCTCTCTCTTCCTTCCTCTCTTTCCCTTTCTCTCCCATCTCTCTCTCCCTCTCTCTCTCTCTTCACCCACCAACTATGTTACTATATCCCTCCCTCTCTCCTTATATCTCCTTCTCCCCCCTCATCTCCATCTCTCCTTATTTGTCTCTTTATCTCAGCCCCAAACATACATGCTCTCTCTCTGTCTCTCCCTTGTCACTCCTTCTCTCTCTCCACTTCTCACTCTCTATATTTCTTATTTCCTACATTTCTCCCCCTCCAACTCCATCTCTCTTATCGATCCCTCTCTCCTCCTCTCTCTCAATTCCTCTCTCTCATCCTTCCTCTCTCTCTCTCTCCCCTAAATCCTTCTCTCTCTCTCTCTCTCTCTCTCTCTCCAATACTCTCTCTTCCCCCATCACTCTCCTCCTCTCTCTCCCTTTCTCTCCCACCTCTCTCTCTCTCTTTTCCCTCCAATCCTCTCTCTTCTCCCATATCTCTCTCTCTCTCTAATCCTCTCTCTTCCCCCATCCCTTTCTTTCTCTCTCTCTTTCCACCCCTCTCTCTCTCCAACTACATTACTATATCCCTCCCTCTCTCCTTCTCACTTCTTCTCTCCCCCTTCTTTCCATACATCTTACTTTGTCTCTTTATCTCACCGCTAAACATACACACACACTCTCTCTATTTCTTCTTAGTTATGTAAACTAATGAACATAAATATTCGTAAATATAAAGGAGATTATGGAGTAAATATGAAAAGAGGTTTTATTTACTTACCATACCTCTAGTTTATTTATATTTATATTTATTTACCATACCCCTTTTCTTCACTATGGTATTTGGCCCATAGGCTTGTTTATAATTAGATTTTTATTTATAATCCTATTTGATATATTGCTATTTATTTACCTTACCTCTTTATGCCTCTTTTATATTTATTTATTTACCATACCTCTTTATATCTATTTTATATTTATTTATTTATCATACTTGTTTATACCTCTTTTATATTTATTTATTTACCCATGGTATTTGGCCCATGGTATCAATATTAATTTGTCCCATGGTATTCGTCCCATAAACTTCACAAATAAAACCTCTTTTTAATTTTTTTAAATATAAAAAGGTTTATGGAATAAATATAAAAAGAATTTTTATTTATTTACCATACATCTAGTTTATATATTTTTTTATTTACTTACCATAGCTTTGGAGTAAGTATAAATTCATTTTACAAATATTTAATTAAAAGAAATATTAAAAGATTTTGGATTTTGATTGTTTGTGTTGAATTAACTCTTTTCCTTTGATTTAGGAAATGGTATTGACTTTAGTAAAGAGTAAAGATGTTTAAAATTTTACTTAATTTGGAAATTCAATGTGGTACTTTTTTTTGTTAAAGGTAAATTTATGATCCATTCAAATTCACGTATATAATTTACTATCCATTCAAATTATATAAATAATACATAATTGTATTAGAAATTGATATATGTTCTAGCACAATGCGATTTTTAATTTTTTATTTATTTTTTTAATTTAAAACTTAAGCCAACATTTGTGACCCACCTGACATTGGGGTCATATTGGGCTGTAGATGCGCCTTTGGGCGCAATAATCATTATATATTTATGAATATAATTACCAATATATCTTATATATCTACTTGTAATATATTAATAATAAAAACTATATTGATACTATATATTAAACTAATATATATATATATATATATATATATATATATATATATATATATATATATATATATATATATATATATATATATATATATAATTAAATTTTTTGAATATATTAATAGCTATAATTCAAACTATACTAAAATTAAAATATAACATAATACTAGTATTTTATTGCTATTTATAATAAGTATATATCTCTTACAAATATACGAAGGGATTATTAATATTATAATCCAAAAGAACTCATAACCTCAAGGGTCTGATATTATAAACCCGAGGAATTGGTGAACCCAAGGGGAGAATATTAAAAAACTAAGAGATCAAGAAGCCCAAGGGATCCATATTAAAAAGAGAATATATTAAAAAAACCTAGGAATTAATATTTTAAATACAAATGAATGATAAACTCACATAATTATTAATATTATAAACCAAAGAGAACAATCAAATTTAGGGATTGTTAATATTATAAACCCAATGAATTAAAAATATAAAGGATTAATAAACCAAATGGATTGATATTAAAAACCCAAGGGATCAATAAGGCCAACGGATTAATTTTAAAAAGACAAAAAATTAATAAACCCCAAGAATTAATATTTTAAATTCAAAAACCTAGGATATTAATACCATAATAATCACTATTTTAAATTCAAAAGATTAATAAACCCAAGGGATTATTAATATTATAAACCAAAAGAATGAATAAACGCAAGGGCTTAATATTATAAACCAAAGGAATGAGTGATCACAAGGGATAAATATTAAAAACATATAGAACCAATAAGGCCAAGGGATCAATATTAAAAACACAAAATATTACTAAACCCTAAGAATAAAGATTTTAAAGTAAAAAACCTAAGAAATTAATAAACCCTAATAATTAATATTTTAAATTAAATAGATTAATAAACCCAAGACATTATTAATATTATAAACCAAAAGAAGTAATAAACTCAAGGGTTTAATACTATAAACCAATGTAATCCTTGAACCCAAGGGATAAATATTAATATTATAAATCAAGAAATTAATAAACCCTAATAATTAATATTTTAAACATAATAGATTAATAAACAATAAGAATCAATATTTTAAACTCAAGAGATTAATAAACCCAAGGGATTATTAATATTATAAACAAAAAGAACTAATAAAGCAAAAGGTTTGATATTACAAACCAAAGTAATTGGTGTACCCAAGGGATAAATATTAAAGACATACGTGATCAATAAGGCCAAGTGATCAATATTAAAAACACAAGAGATTAAAAAACCCTAAGAATTAATATTGTTAACTCAAAAACCTAAGAACTTAATCAAACCTAAGAATTAATATTTTTAACTCAAGAGATTCTAAGACCCAAGTGTGGTTTAATATTATAAACGAAAAGAACTAATAAGCCAAAGGGTTTTATGTCATAAACCCAAGGAATTGGTGAACCCAATGGATAAATATTAAAAACCTAAGGGATAAATAAGGTGAAGGGATCAATATGAAAAACATAAGAGATTAATAAGGCTTTCAAATTAATATCTTAAACAAAAAGGTTTGATAAACTCACATGATTATTAATATTATAAACTCAAGGGAATAATATTAAACCTAAGAGATTAATATTATAAACCTCAAGTATATAAAAACCTTTAGATAAATAATATAAACCGTAAAATAAACACGGTTGAGCATGTTTGAATTAAACATTGAGATAATTATTGTCATAATGCGACATTGGACGAAGAATGACCATGGTTTTCCATGGTTGATTTTCATATTGAAACAATCTTTGTCACAATGTTACATTCGACCATGGAAGAGCTTGATTGACTATGACTAACTATGATTAACAATGATAGTCCATGGTTGATTTTCATATAGAGACAATGTTTCTCATAATGTGACATTGGACAATGCATTAATATTAAAGTGTATGACTAATATTTAACGCCTAATATTACCAACTCAAAGAATTAGGAAACTCAAGGGATTAATAAACCCTAATAATTAATATCTTAAACTCAAAATGTAAGAAATGAATAAACCCTAAGAATTAATAATTTAAACTAAAGAGATTAATATAAAGAAGGGATTATTAATATTATAAACCAAAAGAACTAATAAACCCAAGGGTTTAATATTGTAAACCAAAGGAATTGGTGAACCCAAGGGATAAATATTAATATTATAAACCAAAAAATTAATAAAGCATAAGAGTTAATATTTTAAACTCAAGAGATTAATAAACCCTGAGACATAATATTTTAAACTTAAGAGATTAATAAACCCAAGGGGTTATTAATATTATAAACCAAAATAATAAACCCAAGGGTTTAATATTACAAATCAAAGGAATTGGTGAACCGAAGGGATAAATATTAAAGACCTAAGGGATCAATAAGGCCAAGGGATCAATATTAAAAAAATGAGATCAATAAACCCTAAGAATCAATATGATGAACATAAATATTACGATCCCCAATATTATAAACTCTAAATATTAAACACAACATTATAAACCCTAATATTAAACCCAAATATTATAAACACAATATTAACCCCTAATTATAAACGCTATATACTAGAATCTATATTATAACCCAACATATTACGCCATAATGTAAATCATAATATTAATACTCAAAAGATTAATAAACCCAAGGGATTATTAATATTATAAACCAAAAGAACTAATAACCACAAGAGTTTAATATTATAAACTAAAGGAATCTGTGAGCCAAGGAGATAAATATTAAAAACCTACATAATCAATAAGGCCAAGGGATCAACATTAAAAACAAAAAAGATTATTAAACCCTAAGAATAGATTTTTTAAACTCAAAAACCTAAGAAATTAATAAACCCTAATAATTAATATTTTAAATTAAATAGATTAATAAACCCAAGACATTGTTAACATTATAAACCAAAAGAGGTAATAAACCCAAGGGTTTAATATTATAAACCAAAGTAATTGGTGACCCCAAGGGATAAATATTAATATTATAAACCAAGAAATTAATACACCCTAATAATTAATATTTTAAGCTCATGAGATTAAAAAATCCTAAGAATTAATATTTTAAACTCAAGAGATTAATAAACCAAGGGATTATTAATATTTTAAACATAAAGAACTAATAACACCAAGGGTTTGATATTAATATATGAGAGTTTCCAAAGTTTAGAGAATAGAGAGATCTTTTATAAAGATAACATTAAGCTTAAAATCAAATCACAACACCATTTATATTTATATATCTTTAATATTAGAGTCTAACATATTTTTTTTAGTTAATGTTGCATTTCTAGTTGAGATTATTCAAGGCTTTTACTTTTGCTTAGACATTGGCTAGAATAAATAAGTTGTTAGAATTATTAAGCATTTCAACTACAACAAAAAGAGTTACAAAAGCATAGCCATCATTTACAAAATAACATTGAATTATAAATGTCATTCCATAAAATCGAATTTCAATATATTCATGAGATATATAATTATAAAATAACATTGAATTACACATTTTATTTCACATAGTCAGAATCCAATAGATCACTGAAATCCTCTCAATCAACATGAAGATGCCCAACCTCAACTCTTTCAACACAGAACGGTATACTGGGAGAAAAAGAGAGATTAATGTGGAAATAGCCACATAGTTATGTTATAGTTTCAAGCCTTCATCATGGCCAGATGAGTCTGGGAGAACAGTTTGTGGGGCCACTTTTGAAGCATTGCATTTCCATCGCACTAGGTAAATCAATAATACTATAACTGTAACCAATCCTGATACGACAAAAAGACCCCACACACTGTGAACCTGAATTTGGCCTGATTCCGGTGGAGTATATCCACTGCAATCCTCATGGTAATATGGCAACCTTTTTTCTGTAAGTCTTCCAATGTGCCATTGTTTGCTAATTCGAGTATTATAATAGAAATATTCTCTGCCAATTTCTCATCCATCTGATTAAATGCCTGCATAGAGGGCCACCAATGAGATTAGATTTAAAAAAAAAAAAAATAGTTGTTTTCAGTGTGGTTTTTTTGAAGTTTTTTTTATAGATTTTTTTCTTTAATTTTTTAAAAATTTGGTAGGACTTTATTGAAAATGCAGTTTGATGTACACCACAATTCGTTCAAGTTTTTTTAGTACCGAAACGTATATATATATATATATATATATATATATATATATATATATATAGTCAAAAAACCAATTTAAATAACATAAATTAAAATTCCACCTCAAATTTTTTCCCAAAATTTTAACTCAAAAAATTTCAAAAAATCACACTAAAAACAACACCAAAAAAAACCGTAAAAAATTAACTGAACATCGTGAATCATAATGTTTGAATTCTTTTAAGTGAAATCAAATTACAATGGCATTTATGAATAACTTAAAAATCCCCAGTTTTGAGTGGTGAACGATTCTCCAACAAAGGTGAGCTGAACATCATGAGTAATAATGTTTGAATGCTTTTAAGTGAAATCAAATTACAATGGAATTTATGAATAACTTACAAATCCCCAGTTTTGAGTGGTGAACGATTTTACAACAAAGGTGAGGATATTGCAATGTTTTTCCACTAGGGATTCCATGTATGGACGTTCGTCTACGATGGTACCTACCATGCCATTAAACAAAGCATTAAAATATTCCTTTTCTTTGTTTAAAGGTTTTAGTCTGCGAACATCAATTTTGAAGTATTCCCTCAACTGTGTTTCGGCAAAGGACCCTTTTTGGAACCCAATATTCACCCTGCTCGCCACCACACTCTGGATATCGTTAAGGGTTGGTTCTAAATGTGGGGCTGCTAGAATAGCTGATAAATTCGATGTGTAGCATGAGTACAGAGTTATTGTGAGAAAAATCCATGCTATAACCACTATGCGCCCCATTACAGTCTTAATATCATCTATTAATCCCAATTCAGTAGCATTCCGATCATAAAATTTCATTAGTTTACACAGTGAAAATAAGTTCGCTCATAGAACTGGAGATGTTAAAACTTAGAAAGAGAGCAACTTACTCTGATTTGTGCACAAAGTTGAAAAAATGAACCTGCGCATAAAGATATTTCTATATTAATGTTGGAATTTTTGATAATTCCAGAACAATGACTAAGAGAATAATACTCTCCTTCTAACACAAAGAATAATATTAAATTTTCTTACTGCTGGACAGAGATGGCATAAAAATGCTTTCTATTTCATTAACAGAAAAAAACTGTTACAACTTTCTTCCACTGAAGTGGGCTTACAAAATGTGTTTGACTGCTACAAACACGGTTCTCACAAAATACTTCTCTCTCTGTCTCTCAAAATGCACAAAACAGTGCTCTGTTATGCTTCACTGTGTTTTCTCTGCCTACGAGCTTACACAGCAATACAACACAACTACCATACAATACAATACAATAATCCTACGGGCTTTTTCACTTTTTTTATATGGCACGGCGGAATGAAAACATAAAACAAAGAAATAAACGAAAAACTTTAATATAATGCCGGAACATAAAACTTTAAACTAAAATTTCTTTTGTGTGATATACGAGTGGAGCCCACATCGCAATCGGTGATTGACGGATGAGCGGAGCAGTTTGAACGACAAATTTGTGATGTTGTGATTGCGATTGTGGTGGGACCACATGACATCGCAATTATTACAATTAGCCTACGGTCTGGGCGGATGGCGATAAGAGATTGCGATGTGCGATGTGCGACTGTGGTGGGACCACATCGCATCGCACCATTGGCATCAGCAGAAAACATAAGTGGAGGGTGGAAGACTTGCGATGAACGATTGTGATGAGCGATTGTGGTGGGACCACATTGCATCGCAAACTTTCAATGGAACATAACATATGGTGGATGGACCTTGGGTGAATGCGATTGCGATATGCGATATCGCATCGCAATGTAACACATCGGTGGGTTAACATTGCGAAGGGGGCTTTAACATCGTTCCTTTGTGATGTGCGATGTGCAATGTCACAACATCGCATTGCATCGAAACTCCTTCATATCAACAAGACACTAACTCAAAAACTTTGCAATTGGCGATGAAGTGGTGGGGACCACTATGACGTTTCCCAATTCAAAAATTAAAAGGACATGGCGTGTTTAAACAAAACTTCTTCCTGTTTGGTTGTTGAGGGCTTAAAAGCCCGAAAATATTGTCTTTAATAAACTCTGTTGTTCTGTGGTTTAACCACGAAAGTGTTAATTTCCTCTGCAAATACGGCTGCGCCCATAACAAAATTAATTCATCTCTGCAATGGTGGTTGCGGCCCATCAACACTAAAAACTTCCTTATGGTTTTTCTCCATCTCTATTAAATGCACAGAAGTGTACACTCAACCTTCTGTTGCTGCCCCTGTTGTACTCTGTTTCTACCTGCACAGGCTACACAGGTGACTTTAATATTTCAACACTCCCCCTTAAATTCAGCTAATGGGTTATCAGTCATACCCAAGAATTTTCTTAAATATTCAAAACTCTTTTGCCCCAATGGCTTTGTCAATATGTCTGCAAACTACTCCTCTATTCTACAATGTTGTAAAATGATTTCTCCATTGTTCACCAATTCTCTGATATAGTGAAACTTGGCATCTATGTGCTTCTTTCTCTTGTGAAACACATAATTCTTTGATAATGCAATAGCTGAGCTATTGTCACAATAAATCACTGTTCCCTTTACCTATTCTTGACACAAATTCCTCAACATCCTTCTCATCCAAACTGCTTGACACCCTGTTGCTGTAGATGCCACATACTCTACCTCTGCTGTAGATAATGCTACAATAGGTTGTTTCTTAGAAGCCCAAGAAATGGCTCCTGAAACCATATGAAAACATAACCAGATGTGCTTTTCCGATCATCTACACTTCCAGCCCAATCAATGTCAGTGTAACCAATTAACTTAGAATTTTATGAAGTAGTATATAAAATCCCATACCTTTTAGTTCCTTTCACATACCTCAGAATTCTCTTCGATGCTTGGCAATGTGCTTCTTTTTACCTTTCCATAAATTTGGAAATCAAACTAACAGCATGCATAATATTTGGCCTAGTTGCATTCAAATACATGAGGCTGCTAACTATGCTTTTATACAAACTTGGATCAAAATCCTTGCTGCTATCATCTTTGTTGAGTTTCAATCCCATTAGTGGGAGTAATTGCTGCTTTGCACTCTTGCATATTAAAGCTTTATAAAACTTCATTAACATATTTTGCTTGTGAGATAAAAATCCCATTTTCATTTTGTTCTACTTCTATTCCTAAGAAGTATCTCAACAATCCCATGCCAGTCATTTCAAATTCTTCTTTCATGACTGTTTTAAAATTTTCAATGAGGTAATTATCATTACCTGTGAATATCACATCATCAACATATAACACAACAATGAGCATCTTACCATCTTTTTCTTTGATGTATAATGTGGGTTCTCCTTCACATTTTTCAAACCCATTTTCTAGTAGATAGGAATCTATCCTACTGTACCATGCTCTTGGTGCTTGCTTCAACCCATAAAGAGATTTCTTCAATCTGCAAACTTTGTGCTCTTGGCCATTTTTCTCGTAGCCTAGATTTTGTTTCACATAAAACTCTTCCATTAACACTCGATTTAAAAATGCTTATTTTACATCCATTTGGTAAACCTTCCATTTTTTTTGTGCTGCTATGGACAACACTGCTCTTACTGTTTCCATTCTTGCAACTGGTGCAAAAGTTTCTTCATAGTCTCTTCCATGTTGCTGCTATATCCCTTGACAACAAGTCTGGCCTTGTGTCTTTCTATCTTACCTTCGGCATTGCTTTTGGTCCTGTAGACCCATTTTACTCCAATGACTTCTTTACCTTCTGGGAGATCAACCAACTCCCATGTTTTATTCTTCTCTATGGCATTAATTTCATCATCCATAGCTTCTATCCATTTTCTATCTTTCATAGCATCTTCAAAATGAATAGGTTCATCAACATGACAATACAAAGCAAATAAGGAGTTCATACCTTCATTTTCTGCTTCCTTCTCATAAATCTCATTTAAATTTCTGAATCTGATTCCTCTTTCATTTGGTGTAGTTGTGCTTGAAGAAGCACTCAAATCTAGTCCATGTGGTGTGCTTGGAGAAGCACTCTCATTTATTCTCAAGGGTGTTCTTACTCCTACTTGTGGTGTCCCTTGCTATCCTTGTGTTGGTGGAGGTAGTGCTACTGATGAGATATTATTTTCAACCACATCTTCCTCATCTTCATCATGAGATAAACAACTTTTAACATTGACTGTTTTCTCAATGCTTCTATCCCATGCTTCTTCTTCTATGAATTTCACATCTCTACTTATCAAAAAGTTCTTTGTGGATGGGTTACACAATCTATATCCTTGGGATTCTTCACAATATCCAAGGAAGATGCACTTCTCCCCGTTACTGTCCAACTTCTTTCTCAACTGATATGGAATGTGTGCATAAGCCACACATCCAAAAACTCTCATGTGAGTGACTCCTTGTTTTCTGCCACTCGACGCTTCTTCTGGAACTTTGTTCATTACAGCTTTTGTTGGGCATTTATTCAAGATGTATGCTGCACAATTTGTAGCTTCTGCCCAATATTCATTTGGAAAATTTTTTTCCCTTAGCATACTTCTCACCATATCCATAATGGTTTGATTCTTCCTTTTAGCAACTCCATTTTGCTGCGGTGTGTACCTTGTAGTAAACTGTTTGTGTATGCCATTCTCTATGCAAAAACGCATAAATGCTTTTGATATATACTCACCTCCTCTATCAGTTCTAAGAACTTTGATATGCTTCCCACTCTGTTTCTCTACTAGAGCTTTAAAGTGGAAAAATTTCTCAAAGACTTCACTTTTACATTTCAAGAAATAAACCCACACTTTCCTTGTGAAACCATCAATGAAGGTTAGCATGTAATTGCTGCCTGAAACTGATGTTGTTTGCATTGGCCTACACAAATCTGAATGGATTATTTCTAAGGGTGATTTTGCCCTTATGCTCTTTCTTGATGGAAAGTTTTCTCTGTGTTGTTTTCCCAAGATACAACCTTCACATAGGCTGTCTGGTTTCTCAATCAATGGTAGTCCTCTTACCATTCCTTTTCTATGCAACAAATTTAATCCTCCGAAATTGAGATGTCCAAATCTCAAGTGCCATAACTAGTTCTCATTTTCACTTCCTTTTGAAAGACCTCTTGAGTTACAACTGCTACATTCTTTCCTTTTCCCTTCAAGTCGGTATTGAGCTTGAGTGGAAACATTCTATTGCTGGTCATTTGTATTTCAGCAATAATATTCTTGCTTGGAGGTATATCCATTATTGTGCACACATCATTCTTAAAGAATACATTGTAACCTTCGTTTATGAGCTGCCCAATGCTCAAAAGATTACACTTCAAGCCAGGAACATAATATACATCTGGCACAAATTTCTGCTCTCCATTTCTTGCACGGATACTAACTCTGCCTTTTCCCTTTATAGAGATCTTAGTATCAGTTCCTGTGGTTACTTCTGATTTAATTTTTTCATCAAGATTGGCAAACATTTCTATGTTTCCAGTCATGTGATTAGTGCAGCCTGAATCTAAGAACCATACATCATCTTGTCTATCTTGTGCTACATTACATGTTAACAACACATTCCTTGGGTTCTTTTCTTCTCTTGCTACATTAGCATTCTGCCTATTATTCATGTCATTTTTCTTTTTCCTACATTCATTTGCATATTGCCCATATTTTTTGCAATAATGACATTTGACATTGGATTTTTCATACCTTTGTCCATGAGCATGTTGGTGTCCACCTTTTTGGTTGTTTCTTTGGTCATGGCTTTGATTCTGAATGCTTCTCCTTCCATGTGAATGTGAAGGGTTGTTCCTTCCTCCTTTGTTTTGGCTTCTGCCTCTTCCTCTTCCTCTTCCTTGACCTCTTCCTCTTCCAAAAGGCATCTGGGTCTTGAAGGCATGCTCTAGAGATGGGTTTGCTGATCTTTCCAATCTCTATTCATGAGTCATCAGTGATGCATGAAGTTCATCTACCGTGAACTTTGAGAGATCCTTTGTCTCTTTAATGGTGGTTACAATAACATTAAACCTTGAGGGTAGGCTCCTCGATATTTTCTCTACAATCTTTCTTTCTTCAAGTATCTCTCCATGATACCTTATCTATGTGACCATCCCAATCACATGTGTGAAGAATGAGTCTATGTTATCAGACTCTTTCATACAGAGAGTTTCAAAATCTCTCCTCAACAATTGTAGTTTTGCTATCTTCACTTTCTCCATACCTTGATAGGCTATCTTAAGAGTATCCCATGCATCCTTGGATCTCTTAGCTGCTGCTATCCTTGGAAACACACTCTCATGAACTGCTTGATAGAGATAGAAGAGGGATTTAGAGTCCTTCTTCCTCTTACTCTTCCATAAATCCTTCTCTTCCCGTGTTAAGGAATTAAAGGCCTACTCATCAACTGGTTCATCAAAACCATCTACTACAAATTCCCATAATTCCTGGGAGGAAAACAGGGCTCTCATGGTAATGGCCCAATAATCATAGTTCTTCCCATTAAATTGTGGAAGCTGAGTATTTCCAATACTCATACTAGTGCTTGGTCCAGCCATTAATTACTAACTAAATTCTGAAATAAACTTGATTATGTTTTTCAAACAAACTGTCTTTCCTTCTTTAAAAGACAAACTCTGTCTCTAAGGACTACTCTTTTAAACAAAATAAAAACTCTGTTTTTTTTTAGAAATACCTGGATTTAATCTTCTGCTGAGCCTTCATGCTGCTGGAGAACAGCTGCAACAAACCTTCCTTCTTCCTTCAGCTTCTTTGACGCCTTCAAAGAGCTTGGATAAGCTCTGATACCATGTTGGAATTTTTGATAATTCCAGAACAATGACTGAGAGAATAATACTCTCCTTCCAACACAAAGAATAATATTAAATTTGCTTACTGCTGAACAGAGATGGCATAAAAATGCTTTCTATTTCATTAACAGAAAAAACTATTACAACTTTCTTCCACTGAAGTGGGATTACAAAATGTGTCTGACTGCTACAAAAAAAGTGCTCACAAAATACTTCTCTCTCTGTCTCTCAAAACGCACAAAACAATGCTCTGTTATGCTTCACTATGTTTTCTCTGCCTGCGGGCTTACACAGCAATACAACACAACTACCATACAATACAATACAATAAGCCTACGGGCCTTTTCACTCTTTTTATATGGCGTGGCGGAATGAAAACATAAAACAAAGAAATAAACAAAAAAAATTAATATAATGCCAGAACATAAAACTTTAAACTAAAATTTCTTTGGCGTGATATGCGAGTGGATTGCACATCGCAATCGGTGATCGGCGGATGAGCGGAACGGTTTGAACAACAAATTTGTGATGTTGCGATTGTGATTGTGGTGGGACCACATCACATTGAAAGTATTACAATGAGCCTACGGTCTGGGTGGATGGCGATAAGAGATTGCGATGTGCGATGTGCGATTGTGGTGGGACCACATCGCATCACATTGCACCATCAACATCGGCAGAAAACATAAGCGGAGGGTGGAAGACTTGCGATGAGCTATTGTGGTGGGACCACATCGCATCGCAAACTTTCAATGGAAAATAACATATGGTGGATGAACCTTGGGTGAATGTGATTGCGATAGGTGATATCGCATCGCAATGTAACACATCGGTGGGTTAACATTGTCAAGGGGGCTTTAACATCATTCCTTTACAATGTGCGATGTGTGATGTCACAACATTGCATCGCATCGGAACTCCTTCATATCAACAAGACACTAACTAAAAAACTTTGCGATTGGTGATGAAGTGGTGGGGACCACTATGACATGGCCTAGTTCAAAACTTAAAAGGACTTGGCGTGTTTAAACAAAAATTCTTCCTGTTTGGTTATTGAGGGCTTAAAAGCCCGAAAAGACTGTCTTTAATAAAATCTACTATTCTGTGGTTTAAACACGAAAGTATTCATTTCCTCTGCAAATACGGCTGCACCCATAACAAAATTAATTCATCTCTGCAATGGTGGCTGCGGCCCATCAACACTAAAAACTTCCTTACGGTTTTTCTCCATCTCTGTTAAATGCACAGAAGTGTACACTCAACCTTCTGCTGCTGCCCCTCTTGTACTCTGTTTCTACCTACACAGGGTACACAGGTGACTTTAATATTTCAATAATTAAAGGGATGTGGATTGGATTCCCTATATAGTTAGTTGCATTTGATAATTGGAATTTTCTATTGCGATTTGAAATTTTGGATTGGATTCCCTATATAGTCAGTTGCATTTGATAATTGGAATTTTCTATTGTGATTTGAAATTTTGGATTGGATTCCCTATATAGTTAGTTGCATTTGATAATTTGAATTTTCTATTGCGATTTGAAATTTTCACAATTATAGACATTTTCAATAATTGATAACCACAAAATCTCAAAAAATAAAGTCTTTTCTTACCATACTATGTTTCCAAATTTTCTACTACGTAAATTCCTTCTGTGCTCTAAAAGATAGATCACCAAGGCTCCAGTAAAGACGAACCTGAGTATTAGTACCCACACTCCAGCGCTGAAAGGCTTGAGAAATGAAAATCCAGAAAGAATGCCATCCTTGTTCCTGAGTCAGACTACTGCTACTAGACCAACATCTAAGATAGGCTGTGTAAACAGTACATTTTGAGCTCGTGCTACTGTGATGGTAACGTCCCCTACCACTGCATCATATTTCTAGTGAAAAAAAGAGGTTAATGACAATTTGATATTGATAAATGTATAAGTTAGATTTAAAATTTTTATAATTCATAATGTAGATAAATGTCTTTCAGATTAATCATATCATCAAAATTTAATTAATTTAATAATATGATTAATTGAAAAAACATTTATCTACCGTTAAAAAAAATGAGTTGCTGCGACTATTACTAACAACAGAAACACTAGATTTTCTTACCCCTAATGTAATGTTTCCAACAAGATCATCATAGTTAGGCTCAGTAATTCCATCTCCAACTGGGATGTAATGGATGGAATAATTGAGATTTTTGATGGCCGCTTCAAACACTTTCACACAGATCCCGTGATGTTTGTTGCATCCACCTGTTGGAATTTCTGATAATTCCAGAACAATAACTGAGAGAATAATACTCTCCTTCTTAACACAGAGAATAATGGACAGAGATTGCAGAATAAAACTTTTCTTCTATTTCATTAACAGTACTAAAAAAAAAAACTATTACATCAACTTTCTTCTTCTACTAAAGTGGGATTACAAAATGTTTGATTGCTACAGAGGCAGTGCTCACACAAAAACTTCTCTCTATCTCTCAAAATGCACAAAATAGTGCTTTCACTGGTCTTACTGCTTTTTTCTTTGCTTGTGGGCTATTTCACTACACAACAATACAATACGATATTTTTTTTTTATATACAAAATGATATGCAATACACTTTTTATATGGCGTGGTGTAATAAACCATAAAACAAAATAAAATGAAAATACTCTGTCGGAACATAAAATTTAACCTAAAATTCATTTGCGCGATATACGAGTGGAGCCCACTTCACAATCGGCGATCGGCGGAACAAAAAACTTGGCGGAATGAACTTTGCAATTGCGATTTGCGATTTGTGATTGGCGCTGTGCGATGGACCTTGCGATTGTGATGAGTGATGTGCAGTGTGCGAATGTGGTGGGACCACATCGCATCGCACCATCGGCGTCAGCGGAAAAACATATGCGGAATGGTTGAAGAAACAAATTTCATTGTTGCAATTGCTATTGAAATCGCATCGTACCATCAGTGGTTTAAGATTTCATATGGGCGGAGAACATATTGTGATGAGCGATTGTGATCACATCGCAAACATTCAATGAAACAAAACATATGGTGGAAAACATATTTGCGATATTGCGATTGCGATTTGGTCGGACCACATTGCAACTTTCCATCGGAACATACATATGGCGGATGGTGCGGCTGGTGAGTGCGACTGCGATTGCGATTTGCAATCGGATCGCAAATATACAATCGGCAGTAACATATTTCAGAAGTGGAACATACATCGTTCCTTTTGTGATTTGCGATTGTGATTGTGGTCACATCGCATCGCATTGGAACACTTCATATCAACAAAACACTTGTGAACTCTGCTGCTACGATTTGCAATTGCGATCGTGGTGGGACCACATCTCATCGCATCGCAACTTTTCCATAGCAAAAAAAAACTTAACATAAAACTTGCGATTGCGATCAAAAGTGAAGTGGTAGGGACCACTATCACATGTCTCATTCAAAACTTAAAGGAATTTGCCATTTAAACAAAATTTTTCATGTTTTTGGTTGTTGAGGGCTTAAAATCTCGATAAGACTGTTTTAAATGAAACTCTGCTGTTGCGTGGTATTAACCACGAAAGTCTTCATTCCTTCTGAAAATTCAGCTATGCCCATACAAACATAAATTCTCCTCTCCAAACTCGGCTACAGCCATAAACAATTAATTCGATCCTTATTGTTTTCTCCATTCTTCTTGAATGCACGGTGCTTTGCATGCAAGCTCTCTGCCCCTTTGTACTCCGTTTCTACCTGCTAAGGGCACGCAGGCAACTTTAATATTTCAAGACTCCCCCTTAAAGTCAGTTGCTGGGTTATCAGTCATACCCAAGCATTTTCTTAAATATTCAAAACTCTTTTGTCCCAATGGATTTGTTAAAATATCTGCATATTGCTCCTTTGTTCTACAATGTTGTAAAACAATTTCTCCATTTTTCACCAATTCTCTTATATAGTGAAACTTGGCATATATGTGCTTCGTTCTCTTGTGAAACACAAAATTCTTTGATAATGCAATAGCTAAGCTATTGTCACTATAAATCACTGTGCCCTTTACTTGTTCTTGACACAAACTTCTCAACATCCTTCTCATCCAAACTATACGACACATTGCTGCTATAGCTACCACATACTCTGCCTCTGCTGTAGATAATGCTACAATAGGTTGTTTCTTGGAAGCCCATGAAATGGCTCCTGAAACAATATGATAAACATAACCAGATGTGATTTTCCAATCATCTACACTTCCAACCCAATCGCTGTCAGTATAACCAATCAAATCTAAATTTTCTGAAGTAGTATATAAAATCACATACCTTTTAGTTCCTTTCACATACCTCAGAATTCTTTTCATTGCTTGCTAATGTGCTTCGTTCGGCCTCTCCATAAATTTGGAAATCAAAATAACAGCATGCATAATATCTGGCCTAGTTGCAGTCAAATACATGAGGCTGCCAACTATGCTTTTATACAAACTAGGATCAAAATCCTTGCTGCTGTCATCTTTACTCAACTTCAATCCCATTACTGTGGGAGTAATTGCTGCTTTGCAATCCTGCATGTTAAATCTCTCCAAAACTTAATTAACATATTTTTCTTGTGAGATAAAAATCCCATTTTCATTATGTTCTACTTCTATTCCTAAGAAGTATCTCAACAAACCCATGTTAGTCATTTCAAATTCATCTTTCATGACTATTTTAAAAATTTCACTGAGGTAATCATCATTACCTGTGAATATCACATCATCTACATATAACACAATAATGAGCATCTTACCATCCTTTTCTTTGATGTACAATGTGGGTTCCCCATCACATTTTTCAAACCCATTTTCCAGTAGATAGGAATCTATCCTACTGTACCATGCTCTTGGTGCTTGCTTCAGCCCATAAAGAGCTTTCTTCGATCTGCACAATTTGTGTTCTTGGCCTTTCTTCTCATAGTCGAGAGGTTGTTCAACATATACCTCTTCCATTAAAACTCCATTTAAAAATGTTTATTTTACATCCATTCAGTATACTTTCCATTTTTTTTGTGCTGCTATGGACAACACTGCTTTCACTATTTCCATTCTTGCAACTGGTGCAAAAGTTTCCTCATAGTCTCTTGCATGCTGCTGCTTATATCCCTTGACAACAAGTTTGGCCTTGTGTCTTTCTATCTTACCTTCAGCATTACTTTTGGTCTTGTAGACCCATTTTACTCCAATAACTTCTTTACCTTCTAGGAGATCAACCAACTCCCATGTTTTGTTCTTTTCTATGGCATTAATTTCATCATCCATAGCTTCTATCCATTTTCTATCTTTTATGGCATCTTCAAAATGAATAGGATCATCAACATGACAATACAAATCAAATAAGGATTTCATACCTTCATTTTCCGCTTCCTGCTCATAAACCTCATTAATACTTTTGAATCTTGTTCCTCTTTCATTTGGTGTAGTTGTGCTTGAAGAAGCACTCAAATCTGCTCTGTGTGGTGTGCTTGGAGAAGCACTCTCACTTCTTCTCAAGGGTGTTCTCACTACTGCTTGAGGTGTCCCATGCTGTCCTTGGGTTGGTGGAGGTTGTGCTACTGATGAGGTATTAATTTCAACCACATCTTCCTCATCTTCATCATGAGATAAACAAATTTTGACATTGACTGTTTTCTCAACGCTTCCATCCCATGCTTCCTCTTCAATAAACTGTACATCTCTGCTTATCACAAATTTCTTTGTGGATGGGTTATACAATCTATATCCTTTGGAATCTTCACAATATCCAAGGAAGATGCACTTCTCCCCCTTACTATCCAACTTATTCCTCAATTGATATGGAATGTGTTCATATGCCACACATCCAAAAAATCTCATGTGGGTGACTCCCTGTTTTCTGCCACTCCACGCTTCCTCTGGAACTTTGTTCATTACAGCTTTTGTTGGGCATCTATTCAAGATGTATGCTGCACAATTTGCAGCTTCTGGCCAATACTCATTTGGCAAGTGTTTTGCCTTCAGCATACTTCTCACCATTTCCATTATGGTTTGATTCTTCCTTTCAGCAACTCCATTCTGCTGTGGTGTGTACCTTGTAGTAAACTGCTTGTGTATGTCATTCTCTCCACAAAAATGCAGAAATTATTTTGAGATATATTCACCTCCTCTATCAGTCCTAAGGACTGTGATATGCATCCCGCTCTGTTTCTCTACAAGAGCTTTAAAATGGAAATTTTTTTCAAAGACTTCACTTTTATATTTCAGAAAATAAACCCATACTTTCCCTATGAAATCATCAATGAAGGTTAGCATGTAATTTCTGCATGAAACTGATGTTGTTTGCATCGGCCCACATAAATCTAAATGAATGATTTCCAAGGGTGCTTTTTCCCTTATGCTCTTTCCTAATGGAAATTTTTCTCTATGTTGTTTTCTCAAGATGCAGCCTTCACATACGCTGTCCAGTTTCTCAATCAATGGTAGACCTCTTACCATTCCTTTTCTGTACAACAAATTTAATCCTCCGAAATTGAGATGTCCAAATCTCAAGTGCCATAACCAGTTCTCATATTTCGCTTCCTTCTGAAATACCTCTTGAGTTACAACTGCTACATTCTTTCCTTTTCCTTTCAAGTCAGTATTAAGATTGAGTGGAAACATTCTATTGCTGGTCATTTTTATTTCAGCAATGATCTTCTTGCTTGGAGGTATATCCTTTATTGTGCACACATCATTCTTAAAGACTACATTGTAACCTTTGTTTATGAGCTTCCCAATGCTCAAAATATTACACTTCAAACCAGGAACATAATATACATCTGGCACAAATTTTTTCTCACCATTTCTTGCTCGGATACTAACTCTGCCTTTTCCCTTTACAAAGATCTTAGTATCTATTCCTATGGTTAGTTCTGATTTAATTTCTTCATCAATATTGGAAAACATTGCTATGTTTCCAGTCATGTGATTACTACAGCTTGAATCTAAGAACCACACATCATCTTGTCTATCTTGTCATACATTACATGTTAACAACACATTATTTGGGTTCTTTTCTTCTTTTTCTACATTAGCATTCTACCTATTTTTCATGTCATTTTGCTTTTTCCTACATTCATTGGCATAATTCCCATATTTCTTGCAATAATGACATTGGACATTGGATTTGTCATACCTTTTTCCATGGGCATGTTGGTGTTGGTGTTGGTGTCCACCGTGCTGGTTGTTGCACTGGCCGTGGCTTTGATTCTGATTGCTACTCCTTCCATGTGAATGTGAAGGGTTGTTCCTTCCTCCTTTGTTTTGTCTTTTGCCTCTTCGTCTTCCTCTGCCTTGAACTCTTCCTCTTCCAATAGGCATTTGGGTCTTGTACGCATGCTCTAGAGATGGGTTTACTATTCTTTCCAATCTCTGTTCATGTGTCATCAGAGATGCATTAAGTTCATCTACCATGAAATTTGAGAGATCCTTAGTCTCTTCAATAGTGGTAACAATAACATCAAACCTTGAGGGTAGACTCCTCAATAGTTTCTCCACAATCCTTATTTCTTCAAGAGTTTCTCCATGGGACCTTATCTGTGTGACCATTCCAATCACATGTGTGAAGAATGAGTCTATATTATCAGACTCTTTCATACAAAGAGTTTCAAAATATCTCCTCAGCAACTGTAGTTTTGTTGTCTTCAGTTTCTCCATACCTTGATAGGCTATCTTAAGAATTTCCCATGCATCCTTGGATCTCTTAGCTGCTGCTATCCTTGGAAACACACTCTCATGTATTGCTTGATACAAATAGAAGAGGGCTTTAGAGTCCTTCTTCCTATTGCTTTTCAATAAATCCTTCTCTGCCAGAGTTAAGGCATTAAAGGCATGCTCATCAACTGGTTCATCAAAACCATCTTCTACAAATTCCCATAAGTCTTGTGAGGCAAACAGGGCTCTCATGGTAATGGCCCAATAATCATAGTTCTTCCCATTAAATTGGGGAATCTGAGAATTTCCAATACTCATACTAGTGCTTGGTCTAGCCATTACATATAAACTGAACTCTGGACTAAACTTGACTGTGTTTTTCAAACTAACAGTCTTTCCTTCTTTAAGAGACAAAATTTGTCTCTGAGGACTACTCTTTTAAACAAACAACAGCTATGTTTTTGAGAAATACCTAGACTTAGTCTTCTGTTGAGCCTCGCGTGAAGGAAAACAAATCTTCTTTCTTCCTTCAGCTTCTTTGACACCTTCAAAGAGCCTAGATAAGCTCCGATACCATGTTGGAATTTCTGATAATTCCATAATAATAACTGAGAGAATAATACTCTCCTTCTTAACACAAAGAATAATGGACAGAGGTTGCAGAATAAAACTTTTCTTCTATTTCATTAACAAACAAAATCTATTACAAAATGATAGATTTCTTCCTCTCTGGAGGGATTCACAAAATATGTTCAAGACTGCTACAGATGCAGTGCTCACACACAAACTTCTCTCTATCTCTCAAAACGCACAAAACAGTGCTTTCACTGGTCTTATTATGTTTCTCTTTGCTTGTGGGCTATTTCACTACACAACAATACAATACGATATTTTTTTTTTATACAAAATGATATGCAATACACTTTTTATATGCTGTGGTGTAATAAAACATAAAACAAAATAAAATGAAAATACACTGCCGGAACATAAACTTTAACATAAAATTCATTTGCGCGATATACGAGTGGAGCCCACTTCACAATCAGCGATCGACGATCGGCGGAACAAAAAACTTGGCGGAATGAACTTTGCAATTGCGATTTGCGATTTGTGATTGGCGCTATGAGATGGACCTTGCGATTGCAATGAGCGATGTGCGATGTGCGACTGTGGTGGGACCACATCACATCGCACCATCGGCATCAGTGAAAAAACATATGCGGAATGGTTGAACAAACAAATTGCGATGTTGCGATTGCGATTGAAATCACATCGCACCATCGGCGGTTTAACATTTCGAATGGGTGGAGAACATATTGTGATGAGTGATTGTGATTATAGATTGTGATCGCATCGCAAAAATTCAATGAAACACAACATATGGCAGAAAACATATTTGCGATATTGCGATTGCGATTGTGGTGGGATCACATCGCATTGCATCGCAACTTTCACTCGGAACATACATATGGTGGATGTTGCGGCTGGTGAATGCGATTACGATTGCACTTTACGATCACATCGTAAATATACAATCGACAGTAACATATTTCGAAAGCGGAACATACATCATTCCTTTTGCGATTTGTTTGCGATTGTGTTCACATCGCATCGCATCGGAACACTTCATATCAACAAGACACTTGTGAACTCTACTACTGTGATTGGTGATTGCGATCGTGGTGGGACCACATCACATTGCATCGCAAATTTTCCATATCAACAGGACACTTAACATAAAACTTACGATTGCGATCAGCAGTGAAGTGGTAGGGACCACTATCATGTGTCTCATTCAAAACTTAAAGGACTTTTCCGTTTAAACAAAATTTTTCATTTTTTTGGTTGTTGAGGGCTTAAAATCCCGATAAGACTATTTTAAATGAAACTCTATTGTTGCGTGGTCTTAACCACGAAAGTCTTCATTCCTTCTGCAAATTTGGCTACACCCATACAAACATAACTTCTCCTCTGCAAACTCGGCTGCAGCCATAAACAATTAATTCCATACTTATTGTTTTCTCCATTCTTCTTGAATGCACGGTGTTGTGCACGCAAGCTCTCTGCCCCTTTGTACTCTGTTTCTACCTGCTCAGGGCACGTAGGTGACTTTAATGTTTCAACACCGCCATGATATCTATTCCAGTGCCCGTGAATTTTGTTTCAACTGAAACGAATTCAATGAACCCCGTCTTCCAAGGCACACCTACTTTGAGTTCGTATGCATTAATACTTGGATGAAAGGAATGCATGCTAATTATAAGAATTGATGCAGGAGCATTAGATTTGGGAAAATACTTTATATTTTATTAAACCTAGGGGGTCTTATGTCTGTGAGAAAATATTAATTTTATGTAAATATTAATGGGATTTTTGAAAGATTTTAATTAATTATTGTGAAGGATTTGTTAATGTTCCCAAATGATTTGGAGAACATGAGAGAAATTATATTTGAGATACCTAAGAATTAATTATGAAGCCTAAGTTAGATTTGGTTTCAAGATTTTAGGGATAAAATCTGGATTGTAGGGGTGTTGAGACATTTGACAACTTTGTTGAGTTATTAAAGGGGTTTGAACCTAAATTGGTTCATGCAAAATTTGTATAAATTAATAAGCCTTAAAGGCAAAATAGATCAGGATATAGGAGAATAGATAAGAAAGGAATTAGTGAGGTTTGGACAATAGAGTTTGTAAGCCTCTGGTCAATTGTAATAAGGGCCAATGATTAGAAAATCAGGTTAGGAACAAAGAATTTTGTAAGTAATTTAATTTGTAATTATGAAAGTATATGTTTCAGAACTATATGTATTGGTTGATTGAGAAATTGCATGCTTAAATTCTATAATTGGGGTTTGAAGTGAGAGTGCACATATGAATTGGAAAATTGATGTTAATTACGGATTTAATGTCAATTTTATGAATTAGAGTGAGAAGGTTTGTATACAAAGTTATATAATATACATATCTGGGTATATCGATCATTGGAAGATCGAATATACAGGAGAAGGATTAAATACGAAGTTCAATTCAGATTAAGCAATGGCGCAAGCAATTAGAGGGCAAGCGAAGGCAATATAATAATGTTGTGAGATAAATCAAAGGATCGATGACTTGTAATTAAAATGGAATTTTGAATACAGAGTATTCTGTGCATTAGTCATTATAGATATCTACGAATAGATCGTATGGAAACAGAGATTGAATATTAATCTTAGATCAGGTGTAGAAGGGTAAGCATCGAATGAAATTAGATAAGGCAGAAACAGACTTCAAGAGCCACGTTGTAATAAAGGCTCAGAGTATTTTTTTTAACTCTGTTCAAATGTTGGAGAAAGCGCACAAATCAAAAGTGAGAATATTAAAAGAGAATTAGCAATCAATGGTAGTGAACCAGTAATTGACCAGTAAAGGTGTTGAATCTTTGTGTAATTTGCAGGTTTTGAGCCTTGAAATGAATTAAAGGCAATAATTCCTTGAGTGAAACATGAATTGGAAGGGCGTATGGAACCTCCAGGACGCAGAGGGAGTGACGTTGCAATTGCGTGGATGAATTTGATTTGAAGAATCAACGCAGAGCAAGAGCGTTGAATTGCAGCATTAGCATGAGTCTTATTTGCAGCGTTAAATGTAGAACTGGAAGTGAACGAGAATTGTAGTGGAAGTCGTAGGAAAGATGAAGGTGGACTTCAAAGTAAATGCACTTGTTAATATTGTAATGCAACGACAAGCACAATTGAACCATGAATGACAAAAGCAGTTTTGAAGAAAACAAGAAGTGGTATCGCATGGTCTTTCAAATGGTGAGCAGATTTAACTTTTAGAATGCGATGCGGGTCATTGACAGGCATGTGGCAAAGGGTATTTGAAAACCCATTTTTATCGCGTAGGTTTTGAAGTTTAAGTCTCGTGCATATTTTTGACGCGATGATCGTTGGATCATTGGAAAGGACTATGATGGCGCGAATGTCGTCGATTTGATGGAGGAAGAATGGTAAGTTATGTTGTTGGGGCCCAAACATAGTTAAATGTTGGCGTTTTTTTTATCAGAATCTAAATTTATGAATAGTGGCATTGAAATTTAACGCCATGAAGATTGGTTGATGTTGGAATGTATAATTCCATATGCGTTGGTTTGATTAGCCAATGTCAAGCTTGGTTAAATTTTAAAGGGTGCACATATATTGGAGTTCAAACCTTGAAGTTTCGACCAAAATCAAGGACTAGTGTAAGATGAAATGTTCCATGAACATTTAATTAAATACCATGCATATATTGAGTTGATCGAATATAAATTCAAATTTTCCATATGGGGAAAAGTGAGTGGGCCATCGAATTGAGGTTTAGGTTAAAGTAAAACATTTGCACAAATGAATGTTAAATGAAAATTCATATAGATGATGGTTGAGAGTTAATTGAAATCTGGGTTGTGTATGGTTTTATAACCATAAGGTCGAGGTGAAAGAGAACTTCCACTTATGTAATGGTTCTATAACCATAGTGAATGATTTTTAAAAGGAGCTTCTGTATGAAGGAATAAGGAATTTGGGTTGTATTAAAAATTCAAGAAATCTTCCTTGAAGATTTATTTATAAGATTCCACATGTAAAAGTTGTGAAATTGCCCAGAAAATGAATTTATTTGGGTATTTAAATTTGGAGATACATTTTTAAATGCATAGCTGGTGATGAGAAGGTGGGTATATAGAAGGGTGACCTGCTATCAAGAATCAGGGTCGATGCAAGAAAAGAGCCCATTGCGAGGAGTTTTACAATAAGAATCTACAAATGTGAGAGTTGATTGTTCCAAATTAAATAAGTTAGTTTGGGTTGGGTGGATTCAACCATTTTTAACTACACTGTTTGGGTCAACATCAATACCTTAAAAGTCATGTTGGAGCCTTGGACACGAAATTGAGGTGAAAGTGCTGAGAGAGGCTGTGGATTTGATGGCCGAGCTGGATGAATTTGGACTATTTCGTACGAGAAAATGAGTGATCCAATGTATGAATGAACTAGTCAATGGATAGTGATGGTAATGTTGTACTTTAATTAGTCTATACGATAAGATTTTTAAGTTGGAATTACTAGTTTGATTAGTGAATTATGTATAATGTTGGTAAAATAGTGGGTTTATTGGTTGAGAGGATGTGTTTTTTCTTAATTCAAAATTAGAAGAGGTAGAGTATTTATGTCTTTATAGATTTTTTTTTTTTTTTTTTTACCATGGTAAATGGGTATCTCTTTAGACTAATCTAAGGGAGGTCCGAGGATCAACACCAAAGGTACATTCTTTAGACTAATGTAAGGGAGGTCAGTCTATAAATAATAACAGGCTATATAGTCAATGGGATTTGAATTGTGGTCTCGATGGTTTCACCCAGTGAGACTTACAGTTAAACCACATATCACGGTATTATGCCTTCATAGACTTAGCAATCAAATTAATAATTGTGGGGAATTGGGTCCCTTGTCTCACAAACAAAAGGCCGCATACACCAATTTAGTGTCTAACTTAAAAGTAACCTTAAAATTGGATAATAATAATAAATAACCATTAACTAACTCTACCTCATTTTGGAATGTCGTAGTCTAACTAGACTGTTTTTTTTCCCTGAAAATCATGGAAATTCCTATAAATTTAAAAAAAAAATCTGGTAGGGATTTTTGTAAATCCAAGTTATAGCTATCAAAATTCAATATTTTCAGTGCTCTAGAGGTTTTTGATGGTGTTGAATCCATTTCCACCATCAAAAACATGATTCAAACACTACTGCAAATTCCAACCACTTTTAATCGTCCGGAAATTTCGACAATTCCTCTTTATCTGTAAACAACTCCTTTTGAAATTACCAATTTAATTAATGAACTAATCAACCCTCATTTTTAAAATTAACACTTTGATGGATGAACTAGTCATCTTTGCAAAATTCTAGTCTAGAATAGTTAGACCCATAATAATAATAAGTTGAGTTAGTGTGCCCTGAATTGATTCTTATCTATGTGGTGTCATGATCATAAGTTTGCCTCAATTCCACGGCATTGTAGATTGACTATCAAATTCACAGAACCCTCACCTCTTTGCAGATACCATGGCCTCAAGAATTTCACCCTTCAAAGTTGGAAGATACGTATTGTAATTAAATTGTGGATATAAATGGGAATGGAAAAATAATCTAAATACGGACCAGTCTCAGCGATATCGAAGAACCTTTGTCCTGACATTCTCGCTCAAGAATTTGGCATACATGTCTTCACCAGAACCTTCCACGAACGAAAGAGACAAATTATAAATTCCAAATTGATGGACTATTTTAGTTGGTAGCTTAATCAATTAGATCATTTGTCACAGGTTGTGGAATCCATGTTTTGTTTTTTTTTTTTTTTTTAAGTGTTTTTGGTTAAGTATTTTGGAATATGTTTTTAGAATTTTAGTTTAATTATTAATAACTATTAAATAGATAAAAAGGATTTGATTTTTATGAAATATTTTGTATTGATATTTATATTAAAAAGAGTTATGGTTTTTTCATATTTTTAATTAAATTGAGTAATTAAAAAAATGTTATATTGTATAAAATGATTTATGTTTTTTTGGGTATGTGGTATTGGTAAGCCATACTCTTATAAGTTAAGAATCTTCATATAACTGAATCTTCATGATTGAGAATCTTTATAATCAATAATAATGATTAATAATGTTTTTATTAATGATAATAATTTAAAATAAAGTGATAATTTTGTTCACTTTTGTGATTTTTTTAAATATTGGCAATCTAAAATGTAGTATGAAGTAAATGATTTTGATGTTAATCATGAATTGATGCTTGTGGGCATTTACTAATCATTTAATTTATATGGCTACATTAGTTAACAATTTGTTTTTTTAATTTTGAGTTTAGTAGAGTTTTTTTTCATATATCTCCAAGCTAAAATTTATCCTATAATATATGATTATATTTCTTCATTGATGACCTTATAGTATGGTTTAAGAGGTGGATTATTCAAATTTTCAATAAAATATTCACTAAAAATAAAAATATTAAGTCAACTATAATAAAAAAAAATAGTAATGAATAAACATGTTATGGCTAGTTTTAATTATCTATAGCTAGCACTCACTCTCACTCTCACTCTTAGCCATAAATAAAATATTTCGATATCCATATGAAGTAATTTTATAACAAATTTAGAGATAGAGAAAGCTATTAAAAATAAAAATAAATATATTGTAATTTCTTTTTGAGTGTTAAAAATGTATAATTCTATTTTTTTAATATATATTTCATTTAAAATATTAATTAAAAAAAATCAATGTAAATTATAAATAAAATAAAAAAATTCAAAATGAAGAATTAAATTTTAGCTCCTATATGTTTTTGGTTAATTTTGTCAAAGATTTATTGGAATTGAAGTTATGTAGATTACACAATCCAAGTGCCCAAGGGATTTTCAAAGAATTAAATCTATTTATACATTCAAAAATGCAATTTAAACAATAATGTGTGCGTGTGTGTGTGTGTGTAAAAACCACTTTTAGACATGAAAAAAACATTTGCATCTCTAGAGATTTGATCTCTCTCTCTCTCTCTCTGTATATATATATATATATATATATATATATATATATATATATATATAGAGAGAGAGAGAGAGAGAGAGAGAGAGAGAGAGAGATCACGTCTATAAGCACTAAACACCAAGAGGGATCAAATCTCTAGAAATGCAAACACTTTTTCAACTTTTGCACTATAAAAATGGCTTGCACCTCAAAATATTTGATCATTTTCGACATATGCTAGATCGTGGTTAAGACAAATCTATATTAGTAACACTTATTGAGCTCCATTTATGTGTAGAAATAGGTAAATGAACATCCAATGTTAACATACAATAACATAATATTACAAGAATTTTAAGGGCGGGGCTTGTAGTGTTTGGGCGAGCAAGATAAATTTATATTTATTATATTCAAAAGACAACAACAAAAGTAATGGTGCTTGATATATATATAGGAATTTAGGTTCTTCTGACATATTCACCAAACTCTTAGTTAGAAAGAAAGGAATTTTGATATAAAATGGGATCCAAAAAGTGGCTCAATAAGCCCTAAAAGAGTCAAGTTATACTCGAAAAAAACTAAGGATTTCATGAAGAGGTAAGGGACCAAGGGTTTTCTGATTCAACTTTACAACCTTTAAACTATTCTTCCAACGAATGGTATTTGGGTATCAATGTTAACTTTCTTTAACTATAAAGTCTTTACTTACATGATTTGGCATTGGTTCAAATAATTGGGGACTTAAATTTTTAGCAACATAATTGTATGAATTCTACTTCTTATGCTCAAAGCACATATTTTTCATAAATTTTATATTTATTAATATTGTTTTGATCCTTCCCACATGTTTTTAACTAGACATTTGCAATTTGAATTAATGCAATGCATAAGCACAAAGAAGAATACTCTACATTGGGTCTAGGAAACTCAAGGCTACTAAAGTGGGATGTAGTAAAGGATCAATTCAAGTCATAAGATCAATAATGTCAAAATTCATCTATAACATATGCCCCCTAGTGTGTGAGTGCAAAAGAAGAACTAATGGCCTAAAACATTATAGATCACTAGTGATTTTAATAATAAATCTAATAATCTTTACCAACAAAGGATCAAAAGGCTGTTTACAAGGGAAACAAAATATGAGACAACTCTAATTCCCAAGGAATGTATACCCATGCTTAGGTGGAAAATAATCATGGCCATCAAATAAAGCACACTATGAGCGTCCCTTAACAATAGCCATCGAGTTCTTGGTCTTCACCACCTAGCACAAAGTTTAGTTCAAACATACAATAACATAGTACTAAAAAACTTTAGGGACTAAGGAGAAGAGAGATCTATATTGTTCATATTCAAAAGTTTACAACAAGAATAACAGTGCATAATCTTGTTCCAAAAACCTTTTCACCTAAGTCTAAGTTCTTCCAACCTTGGTTATTAATCAAACTCTCAATTGCAAATACAAGGATTCTACTATACTAGGGGAGCCAACATGTGGCTAAACAAATTCTAAGATATTTAAGTCAAGCTTGGATAAAAACTAAAAGTTTTTCTCAAGCTAATGTTTTTTTGTGAAAAGAAAAGGAATTATTCTTCTACTGAAAGGGCATGTGTATGCATGTTATCCTTCTCCAACCATGAGATATATATTTACATGCCTTGGAGTTTGTTCAAACAATTGAGGGCTCAAGACATGTGCTACATAGGTGTACAATTATACTTTGTAGGCTCAAAGCGTATATAATTTATAATTTTTTAGGTTATTTTAAGTGTGTTCAAATATTGCTAAAGATTCCACACCATTTTGACAACTTTGAAGTTTGAGCATAAATTTGATCCATCAGATCACTGGCTAAAGATGAGATGAGGTAACCATATAATTAGCTAATATATATGCTTAAATCATATTTTAAAGGAAGTTATGCACTATCCCAATATTGATATTGTACATGTGTTTAGGAGGGTTACCAAAATTACCAACTATTTGTACATAATTTGGGATAAGAGCCTTAGGAGTGACATAGAATCATTCCATAGCTATTATAATTCCAACAACAAATACTAGTACATGGAGCTATACAACCAAAACTTGTTGTAAGGGATCCACAATTTTTTATGTACCCATAACGTGTCTCCTTGTACAAGGGGCTCTTATTGAACTATCACCTACACTTGGATGAGGTGGGTAAAACATCATTTTATGTAACAATAACTAGGTTACATTCATTATCTAAGCTTGGATATATATATATATATATATATATATATATATATATATATATATATAGATATATCAAGTGTCTTAGGGTTTCTTAGTTGGGGATATATTGCATTGAAAATTTTCTAATGGGGTCCATTGAATGTGATTTGTAAACTGGCATAGATATCCCAATGGACAATTTGTCACAGCAGATCTATTATAGTAAACCAAAATCTATATAATGAAGGGTTAATTCCTTTATATTCTATATATGTTATTATGTATTGTGTTAGTTATTCATATAATAAATAAAATGCAGAAAACATAGAACATTGAAATATAAACTCAAATCAATCACAATGAACACCAAAATATGCTTTGGGAAATCATTACATGAGAAAACCCAGCTAGAAACTGAGGTTTCTTTGTTATATTTTGTCTTAAACGGAAATGATATAACTAAAAAGGGGAAGGGACTTGCTATGGAGTTACCTGAGACATGTGGCTTGTGAGTTGCTATAGAACAAAAACCCCCTCTATTCCATTATATCTATATCCACTTCCAGCTACTCTTCTCTACTATGGAATAAAATGCAATTGAATAGAATCCAAACCTTTTTTCTCCTAGTGGTTCATTCATAAAACAACACGATAACCAACTAGGTATCAAATTTGACTCCTTCAACTCTTAAATAGAATAAAAATATTCAACTCTTAAATAGAGTTAGAATTTAACACTTCTAGAGTATTCTCCATAGTGCCCACATGGCTAGCCCCATTTCCAAGAGTAATTGGGGCTAACGTGGCATGCTTTTAAATTATGGTGGTCAAACACAATATGTCAACTTCTAGGAGGAATATGTTTTTCATATTAACTTCAATTAATGTGATTATTTCACCATTGGAAAAGTATTTGAGTGTAAAATATAATCGTGAGATTCCACACTTACGTAGGAAATTTTTATCCCTAGAAATGACATATAAGGCCTTAAACTAGTTTTTATCACATAAAATCGACCACTTAGTCAAAATTACTAGTTGGATCAAAATACAACATGATAATATGGGTTTTACACATTAAAACTCACCTTCACCTAAATAAATAGTTGTAGGAATTTTTTTTTGAAGATTAGTTCTCTTAATTTACCCATTTACATGAGACAACCATATATTCATTAAGTATATGTTATTCTAATAATTTTACTCACTTATGGGAGGAAAATATAATTATTTTCACTCATTTTATTTGTTCTCATAGAAATAATTTAATAAATCATTTATTTATTAATTATTTTTAACTACTTTACTTAGTCAAGTGAAATAATTATGCTGTTGGACACATAATCCTCTATGGGTAGGTGTGGAAGCCGAATGGATAAAAGGAGTCCAAGTGACCTTGGAATGTGGAATCCAAGAGTCAAATAAATGTATTATAAATACACATATATGGTTAATGGAAAAGTCACTCACGCTTATCTTTATCATTTTCTCTATCCTTGTGTGTTTACCATGCGTGTGTTTACCAACTCTGCATCCTTTCCTAACTTGTCTGCCATTTCTATGCTTGGACTATCCACTATAGAAATATTCTATAATATTACTCTGCTACACATGGGTGCTACTCTAGTAAACCATTTATATTCTACTTAAGGTGTTCTCTACCTCCTCTTCACGCGCTGAAATACTCTTTGTTGTCAGGAAGAGAAAAGATTCGCATGGAAAGACTAGCAAAATAAATCGCATAAAAATTATTTTTGGGAATGGAAACCATTATGTATGCCCGCACTCTCCCAGAAGTGATCACCTTTGTGTAGGCACTGGGCAGTGTAGTGATTTTCTAGTTCACATGTCCATTCTCTGTGTGTTTATCCCATCCATTTTTGTACGACACAAACGTACATCTGCTCCTGAAAAATGGTAGAGCATTATTGTTGGAATGTCGAGTAGGGGATAAAGGCACATTGGATGCTCCATATCGCTCTCAGGAATAGTATACACTTCTTGCCAGCTCCTCTTGTTCATAGTGTTCTCATCTTATAGTTTGTGCCCCTCACCCTCTGCACGACCTGCATTTTCACTCAGTTCAAAGTCCAGAGTGCTAACTACTACATAGCATAGGCTGTCACCATGCTCTTTGGCATTGTTCCATCATGCCTCGAGGCTCTCCCCTCTCTCTTTCATACACTCCATATTTGTTGAGCATTGAAACAATATTCGACGTTGATAATCTTAGTTTGTTTGAAAACTATACATGGAGATAAGTGGATTTCCCATGTGGGCTTTTGGAAGTGCCAGTGTTGTGAAATGTGGTATAAAGGCGTATGAAAGAGGGCAAGTTTTGGTTTCCTTCTATTGAATTTCTCCCACAGTTTGTATTGTTAGGATTTGGAACCGCATCGAAGTTCCCCATCAAGGATTCATGTGTTTAGATATCACAATAGCGACCAAGTCTTCATGAATAATGGCACAGTAATTTTCATATTTTACTTATGTGAGTATATGGTTTTGGTTGTTGTTATCAATGATTACATCAAATATATTTATAGTTGCACCAAGGGTTTTCTGGTGTTGATGGCACGAGCACGACTAGGCTCTACCACTCTTTTTAATAATTTAAGTGTAGTAAATTGTCGATCTGGCTGACATGCAACTTCATCATCAGTTACAGACCATGGAAAAGTAGGGCTTCTCTCATGTGGGATTACAACTGAATCTACTGGCGAATTTCCACACTCTCACACCTCCTTCCTCCTCTCTTTATTATTTCATATTAAAGAGCTTCACTTCGAGTGGTAAAGTGTTCATCATAGCTTCTTCGTCAGTCTTTGCACACCTTTGCACCCTCCAAGACGGTCGCATCTCCCTACTCCCGCTCCAGTTCCCTCAACTCTTCCCTCAACACCAGTTCCCGGAGATAACCTCCACTATATCTCTCTCACAAAGATTAGTAAAATATTCTCTTCATTCAAATTCATCCAACAACCTTGTTATACCCATAGAATCATTTGTATAAACTGCATATCCCAAAACAACATGTCTAGATTCTTCGATTTTAACTGCAGCGCGTCTGACACCTCATGTACTAAATGAATACAGGTGGCTTTCAAGTAGCTAGACTCACTTGTTATACAACCTCGAAAGGCTCTGTGTATTATTAGGAGCATCAATCCTCGAGTCTCCATATAGAAATATGTAATTGGATCCTCGAGAGGAAGTATGGGGAAAACTCACTCCATTGTTGCTATTATTATTTCCATTCGCATTGGCATCTCACGTTTATATAATACATCGACTATTGAAGTGAGTACATTGACCAGTTTGAAGCTAATTTTGTGTTAAAAAGAAAATGTATTGAAGATAATTCAGGTTTGTACATATATTATTGAATGTGTGTTGATGTGCATTGAAAATGGTGAAGTATTTTTTATATACATTGGTTTATATAAGCACTTGTGAATGCTGCCTACCTCTTACAACACCTGCAACAAAAGACCTGAGAAAAAGAACTTAAAACACAAAGTTGGTGGGCACTCATAGTGATCCATTTCCTTTAGATTCTACTCTCTTAATGTCATAGCTGAATGACTGCCTCTTCATCTCCCTCAAATGAAAAAAATCATTTCTATTTTTTTCCTTAAAAACATATTTTGCTGGTCATGACTGAACTATGATCAATTTTTTTTAAGTGCAATTTTTATTATGAAGAAAATGGCTCAAATTATTGAACTATTAGAGTTCTTTAAAACTTGGATACATTCCACTGATCATGATACAATGATATTCAACAAGGAAACTCTCTCACTTTCAGACCTGTTTTCATAACACGCAAGAAAACATTTACTTATTGCAGCTTGAATCTCAGCTACAACAAGAAGAATTATAGCAGTGGATTCATCATTTTGAACTTATTCTTGTTCATAAAATTGAGATAGACTCCCATCAACAGCAATAAATTTCATATGCAGTACCCATTTTAGGAGCAAATTTGAAGAAAGAAGAAAAAATCTAGCGTGCACTTCCCAAGCCCATCATCAGACCTTGGGAAGAGCTTGTCCATAACAAGCACAAAGAAGGGCTTGGATATGACAAGGAGTTTTCCTTTCATATTCCAAACTACTCCAAGCCCATAAAATTTCAGAGTACAAGATTTCTTCATGATAGCTCACCTACAGCTATTCTAGATTTTTCTCCTCTTCCACAGCAACGACAACAGATTGTAAAATTTCAACAATGTTATCGAGTTGGCCATATGAAATATAACTCTTTTGATCTTCACCCATGCAATCACTATGGTTGGCACACCCATTATTGACACAGATGCTTCAAAAACAAGCCTCCTGCAAGAACAAAGATTCATCTTCGATGGATTGCTTCTTGGCAACGGACATCAACAGCCAAGAAGATTTTTAAGTCATATGTCAGAACTTGTTCTAGAATATTGAACATTATTGCAGCTGAGTTTTCCCATAATCTCACCTTATACCAAACAGAGGGGAAAATTTTGGTCATCTACAAGCTTCGAAGCCACATCAAGCAAGCCTGAGCCACAATCTTTCATTCCAGATTCAGAGTTGTAGCCAGAGACACAACAGTTCAAGAAATCCTGAGCCACAATCTCTCATTCTAGATTTAGAGTTGTAGCAAGAGACACGGATGCCCATGAGCATGCCTTTGGTTGGTGGATAGCCTTAAACCATCTATGCTAGCTTGATATTCTTCCTCTTCAAAGAATTTGGGACACTTCCTCTAGCAGAAGACTTCAGCTTCTTGCCAGTTTTGGAAGAGTTCCAGGAAATGCATCAAGCATTCCAGAGTTGGTGGTCATCCTTAAACCATCGCAGGTTGTAGACCTCCCTTCTTCTATGTTGAAGGTCTCCCTCTTCAAAATATGAGGGACACTTCCTTTAGTAGAAGACCTCAACTTTTTGCCAGATTTGGAAGAGTTCTGGGAACTACACTAAGCATTCCAGTGTTGGTGGTCATCCTTAAACCACTTATTTATGCCAACATTTTAGAGAGCTCGGCCTAAGTGCTGCCATGCATACTTTGCATATATGTATTACATCTCTCTTCTTGGACTCACACATATCCCTTTAGATTAAGGGAGGGAATGTTGGACACCTAATCCTCTATGGGTAGGTGTGGATGATGAATGGACAAAAGGAGTCCAAGTGACCTTGGAATGTGGAATCCAAGAGTCACATCAATGTATTATAAATACACATCTATGGTTAATGGAAAAGTCACTCACGCATATCTTTATCATTTTCTCTATCCTTGTGTGTTTACCATGCGTGTGTTTAACATATGCAAATAATGTTATCACCCAAAATATTATAACCTATCCATTTTCTACTAGGTTTATCAAAATACACCATATAGGATGGGTTTTTACATATTAAAACTCACTTTCACCTTAGGAAATAATTTAGTGAACCATTTTCCTAAATTATTTGTCATTAAAATCCAAAAAACCCCTAGAGAATAATTAAATAAATCATTACTTATTTATTATTCTCTCAAAATAATTGTTAAATCATTATTTAATGATCATTTCTAACCATTTTTTACTCAACCACTCAGAATAATTAAATAAATCATTATTTATTTATTATTCCCTAATTTATCTCATGAAATAATTACTATATCAATATTTAATAATTGTTTTTAATTCAAATTTGACTTAATCACCATAAAGTAATTCATAAATGATTTTTTTATTTAATTGCTTTAACCATTTTCTAAATAAATATATTTGAACATTTCAAATACCTTTTCCCTCTCAAAAAAATATAATAAAATACTCACAACAACTAGATTTTGATTTAGTCTATAATATTTTATTTTTTCTAAATATCAATCTATCTCAATATTTTGTTATAAATAGATTGGTTTTCTCCTCATTCTTCACCATGACCATTTTCATCATCCTCATTATCTTCCTGTGACATTTGAGCTCCCATATTGAGTTCAAGGTTTCTTAATCACATTTTTCCCATTGCACACATTGAGAGAGAGTTGAATCCTGTGGAAGCACAAGGTAAAAAAGGACCCATTCCATGGAGGGGGGGTTTGCAAACCCAAGTCTACAATATCTTCTCACCATGTGTAATAATTATAATTATCAATAATAATAAATTTCTTTTCATTGGGTTTTTCAATATTATTGCTTATTGTTATATATTTCTTCATATTTGTAGGTTTATTTTTGTAGGATTTATAACTTTTATTGCAAATCAGAAGAATACTTGGCATCTAGCTTTTTTGTTAGGGTTGCAGTGAAGGGGATTTTGTACACTTGCAAAAAAACCTCACACTAAAAAATGGTGAATCTACTTGGTCTTTGTCTTTAGCCACCAACAAATGGCGACTCCACTAGTGTAGCAATTGAGTAATTAAAAAAAATGGTCTTTTCACCTTTTTAATTAAATTGAGTAGTTAAAAATGGCATATATATTATGAACAAGTCTTTTATGAAATGAGTTATGTTTTTTTAGGGATGTGTTATTAGTAAGAAATGGAATTCATTGATGGTAAGAAAGTATATTTAGAAGTTAAGAATCTCCATAGTCAAGTGTAGGTGAATCTACATGCCCGATAATCTTTATAATCAATAATTATAATTAATATTTTTTTATAAATAATAATGATTTAAAATAACTCGTCAGGTATAGCTCAATTGGTGATCACCTTCTTATGAAGTAACATGTAAATAATGTGATTCAAAGTTCAAATCCCAGTGGGTTAGATAACAAAATAATAATAATAAGAATAATTTAAAATAAAGTAATAACTTTGTTAACTTTTATGTCCTTTTAAAATATTGGCAATCTAAAATGAATTATAAAGGGTTTTTTATGTTAATTATGAATTGATGCTTGTTGGAATTTACTAACCATTTAATTTATATGGTTATGTACACTAGTTAGTATTTCTTTGAAATTTTAAATTTGGTAGAGTTGTTCTTCATATATCACCAAGGTAAAAAAAAGTCCTATAATATATGATTATATTCCTTCATTAATGACCTTCTAGTATAGCTTAAGAGGTACATTAGTAAAAATTTTAATAATATTATTGTGTCTAGATGGGCATTATACATCCCAGTATGAGGGAAATGTGTGATTTTGTCCATGCTCAACCTCAAATCGACACATGTACCTTTCAAAATAAAAATAACAAATATTATCTAAATAAAAATATGAAATCAACTATAATAAAAAATAGTAACGAATAAATATGATTGATTAGTTTTAATTATCTCATTTTTCTAACTTATTCTCTCTCACCCTTAGCCATAAATAAAATATTTTGATATATGTTATCACTCAACTCCGAAGGTTGAAGATAGAACTACAGAGGTAACATCAAAATGCTTTGGAATCTAGGACCTAGCCTTCCTAGACTGAGAGAGGGCTCTCTCTATTAGATATACCTTTGTTTATAGGGGAATTTTAAGCTAGCTATTAGCGCATAGGGGTTTGTTTGAATATTTATGGTTGAGGCAGCATAAGAGGGTCATTGGGCTATTGAGTCAAACAGGTGTAAGCAAATTCAAATGGATGAATACTGATATCAGGTGCAACCAAGCAAGCTAGCCATGTCAATGGATCTTAACAGCTTGTGAAATGGAAAGAAGGAGGAGATTAAGGTTCGACGTAAATGCAGAGTAGACCGTCTCTAAATTCTGCATTCAATTCTTAGAGGAAAACATAGTGTATTGTTCCAAGACTGAGCAAGGTACCCCATGGTAAATCCTACACAAAATTTTCTATCCGCAGTAAAGAAAGAAAATAGTATGAATACTAGAGATGATAGATTACAAGAAAAGGAGCACTTCACCACACATCATGACACAAGAATATGGAAAACAACATAATCTTTCATTCATCCAAAAGAGAGTGCTTACAACCAAATGAGACCTTACAATGGTTTTTCCCTTTCTGTGCCCCCTTTCCTACTGCTAATGCATGTAGTGTTTATATAAAAAAATAAGTCAGTTGCTCTATATGTTTCAATGATAGTTATTAATTACATCAAGGCTAAAATTTTGCCAAGTGGAACCATGTATGCAATGATAAGACAAGTTTGGCCATAATAGTGGCTTTAGCAGTCTGTTATTGATTGTGAAATGATCAAAATCTAGCTTTTCAAATTGTGAAGAGGCAAGGATGGCTCTGACATCTTGGCTCTACCTTTTAGACCACCTTTGCTAGATTATTAAATTGATGAGGTGCTGGCATTTTTCGTGGATCAGTGGCCGTGTTGATGTGTTCGTTGACCCTTATGTTTCTGTTGTTATATCACAATTAGTTCTACACAAATTCCCTTCGCCCGACTTGACCCAACTGGCATGTTTGTAACAGTGCCACCATACCTTTTCTTGCTCAATTTTTCCTCTTTTGCTCGTGTCAGGTCCCATACCCAAGCTTTTCTGTCGTGTTAGCTCTTTCTTCATAAAACATCACATAAACCTCATACGCTCAGACTTGAAATCCTTTAGATTTCATCTTGGAACCACATCACATCCATGCCAACATCGCATTGCACACCTTGTTGTTTTAAACCTTTCTTTCAACGCTTATCCTCTTGAGATTGCAAAGTGTGATATGCGATTGGGTCCCGCCCATATCACAAATTGCATCTCAACATTGTTAACATATCTCTTAGCAGCTATCCTTTTGAACTTGCGAATTGCGATTTGGGATCAGGCCCCATTGACGTCGCACATCGCACTTCAGTGATTATATCCTGAACCCTCCACACTTATCCTCTAAAACTTGCAACTTGCGATTTGCGATCGGGCCCCACTGACATCGTACCTCGCACTTCCGGGAAGTTGTAGGCTTCGGTGATTGTGTTAGGAGATGCAATTTAAACCATGATAAGCGCATTGCGGAGAGAGGTAAAAGTTCAAGGGGATAATGGTTTTTTGTGGCAGTTCATCATGCAAAAACCTGAAGTTGGATTTCGGAGGGGCCCTAAGGTGGTAGGCAGTATTGTGAAGGGGGGGTGAAAAATATTATGGGTGTGCCACATAGCAGAATGGGCGGTAATGGATGCTGCCCATTTTGGACCCCCCGCCCCCCCTTTGTTAACGTTCGACAGCTAAGGGGGGGCCGAAAACATATGTGGATCGTTGATTGCGGAGGTGGGGAGCAAAGATGGTGGGGAGTTGCAGGATGGATAATGTGGATGAGACGAGTGATGTGAGGTGGGGTCAGGGATAAATGAATGTCGAGGTAGTTTCAAACTTAGGATATAAAGGAAATGTGAGTTCTTGTGACGGTTTATATCATATATGTAAAACATGATATATGTATATATATCAATCAGCCTAATGCCGGGGGCGGAGCTGCGATAAAGTCCCGAAAGCATAGATATTTGGATTTGAAAGGTTTTAATGGGATTTCGGGCATTGGAATTTAGAATTTTGAAAAATGAAGGGTAAGAGAGATTAAATGATATGAAATGAGGGCAAAAAAAAGATTTTTTCTCACCATTATGCCTTTCAGCAACACTTTCCTCCTTCGCTGAACTAAAAGGAAAATAGATTCCTTTGATGCTCTTAACAGTCAGGATTTCCCTTATTTTTTGAAAATAAATGATAGCCATGGAATATTATTTTCAATATGAGAGATCTGAGAAATAATCAGGCACCTTGTGATACTGTGAATTACGAGAGCCTAATAGTGGCTCTAGCTAGGGATGGAAGCTCTTTCAGGAGGTTTCAAGAACACCGTAGACTAGTGTCATGATCCATTGGGCTGATCAAAGCGCTGCAACTTAATCTACTACGAAACCTTTGTGGATGACAATATTCAAGTTAAAATCAACACTCTCTGCAAATTGAAGTCTGGAATATACTTGCATTGAAAACTAGAAAGAAATCTAAAACTAAAACTAGAAAGATTCTCAGAGTACTAAGATTATTTGCACACTTATCTACCCTACCCTATTGAAATTATTATTTTTCTAAATGATATAATAATTCCAGTGCAGCCAGTCAAGTAGCAGTAGAAAAAAATGGAAAACTTGACTGCTTTTCAGGAAAATTAGAAGTATAACTTGATTATGTGTCCACATAACCAAAGTTATAATATGAAATGGAAAATTTTGATGTATTTGATCCTTATAGAGAGTACATGTTTGAAAATTTGAGCTAAAAAGATCCTCCATATAATCTGTTATAGGATCAATAAAAGCATGATGTATAATATTTGCTTCTATGCCTTTAGTGACTAGTTGATCAGTCGTATCCTCGGTATTAAAATTTGAAACCACATCTTCAGTATTGTACCCAAAAGCATAATAATCCTCAATATGTAGGTCAAGAGGTAGTACAAGTTCCTCTTGCTTTGGAGAAGGAATATTTTCCAAGAATTCTTTAGGGTCTCGGAAATTATATGACTGAATTTGAGAATTCAAAAGTTCAATGCCATTTTCGTATCATTCAACAACTACCTCTAGAAAACATGTTTTAGCTTCAAGACTAAATTTTCTTGATTTCAGAATGAGAAATAAAACCTCTAGAAAATATTCATCAAGCTGAAATTTTGATAACCGATTCTTGAATGCATTTAAATCTTCACGAAATAAACGATCTTCCACAAACCTTGTCATCTTTTTCAGTAGAAAATTTGGTCATCACGTTGTGGAGTTTCCATGAATGCTCAAAAGTCAGGTTCCTTGAATCATGGAGTCACCAGGTGAATAATGTAGCCTTCTTATGTCTGGTCACTATCCACCGTCAATAATCAGATCTGTACTTTGATGTGCTTTCTGAGGAAGATAAATCTCATCCCCAGTTCAATCGCCAGTATGTTATCACTTCGTAATTCCGAAGGCTGAAGATAGAACTACAGAGGTAATATAAAACTGCTTTTTAATCTAGGACCTAGCCTTCCTAGACTCAAAGATGGCTCTCTCTGTTAGATATAGCTTTGTTTATAGGGGCATTTTAGGCTAGATATTAGTGGATAGGGGTTTGTTTGAATATTTCTAGTTGAGGTAGTAGAAGAGGGCCATTGGGATATGGAGTCAAACAGGTGTAAACAAATTCAAATGGATGAATAACTGATATCAGGTGCAACCAGGAAAGCTAGCCATGTGAATGGATCTTAATAGCTTGTGAAATGGAAAGGAGGAGGAGATTAAGGTTCAACTTGAATCCAGATCAGACCATCTCTAAATTCTACATTCAGGTCTTAGAGGAAAAAATAAAGTACTGTTTCGAGACTGAGCAGGGTACCCCATGGTAAATCCTACACAAAAATTTATATCTGCAGTAAAGAAAAAACAGTATGAAAACTAGAGATGACAGATTACAAGAAAAGGAGAACTTCACCCCAGATCATGACATAAGAATCTGGAAAACAACAAAATCTTTCATTCATCCAAAAGAGAGTGCTTACAACCAGATGAGACCTTACAATGGTTTTTCCCCTTTCGGGCCCCCTTTCCTACTACTAATGCATGCAATATTTATATAAAAACTTAAGTTGGTTGCTCTGTCTGTTTCAATTATAATTATTAATTAAATCCAGGCTAAAAATTTTCCAAGTTGAACCATGCATGCAGTGATAAGACAAGTTCGGCCATAACAGTGGCTTTAGCAGTCTATTATTGATTGTGAAATGATTAGAATCTAGCTTGTCAAATGCCGAAGAGGTAAGGATGGCTTTGACATCTTGGCTCTACCTTTTGGACTACCTATGCTAGATAATTAAATTGATGCAGTGCTGGCATTTTTCATGGATCAGTGGTCATGCTGATGGGCTCGTTTCCCCTTTTGTTTTTTCTATTATATCACACTTAGTTATGCACAAATTCCCTTCACCCGACTAGACCCAACTGCCATGTTCGCAACAGTGCCACCATACCTTTTCTTTCCCGATTCTTCCTCTTTTGCTCGTGTCGGGTCCCATACTTGATATTTTCTTCCGCGTTAGCTCTTTCTTCATAAAAAAACGCATAAACCTCATACGCCTGGACTTGAAATCCTTTAGATTTCAGCTTGGAACCACATCACATCCATGCCAACATCGCACTTCGCACTTCATTGTTTTTAAACCTTTCTTTCAGCGCTTATCCTCCTGAGCTTGCAAAGTGCGATATGCGATTGGGTCCTGCCCACATCGCAAATCGCATCTCGACATTGTTAACATATATATTTGCAGCTATCCTTTTGAACTTTTGAACTGCGATTTAGGATCAGGTCCAACTGACGTTGCACATCACATTTCGACGATTATATCTTGAAACCTTCATACTTATCCTCTAAAACTTATGACTTGCAATTTGCGATCGGGCCCCACCAATGTCGCACCTCGCACTTAGGGGAAGTTGTAGGCTTCAACGATTATGTTAAGAGCTGGAGCTTAAAGTGTGATAAGTAGATTTCGGAGAGGTATAAGTTCAAGGGGATGATGGTTTTTTGCGGCAGTTCATCATGAAAAAACCTGAAGTTGGATTTCGGAGGGCCCTAAGGTGGTAGTCGGTATTGTGAAGGGCCGGTGTGAAATATTATGGGCACACCACATAGCAGAGTGGACGGTAATGGATGCTGCCCATTTCAGACACCCACCCCCGCCCCCTTGTTAACGTTTGGTGGCTGGGGGGGGCGGAAATCATATGCAGACCGTCGATTGTGGAGGTGGGGAGCGGAGATGGTGGGGAGTTGCGGGATGGCTAACGTGGATGAGACAAGTGATGTGAGGTGGGGTCGGGGATAAATGAATGTCGGCGTAGTGTCAAATTAGGATATAAAGGAAATGTGAGTGCTTGTGATGGTTTATATCATATATTTAACACATGATATATGTATATATATCAATCGGCCTAATGTGGGGGACGGTGCTGCGATAAAGTCCCGAAAGCATAGATATTTGTATTTCAAAGGTTTTAATGGGATTTCAGGCGTTGAAATTCAGAATTTGGAAAATTGAAGGGTAAGAGAGGGTAAGTGATATGAAGTGAGGGTAGAAAAAAGAAGTTTGCTCACCATTAAGCCTTTCAACAACACTTTCCTCCTTTATTGAACTGAAAGACAGATAGATTCATTTGATGCTCTTGACAGTCAGGATTTCTTTTCTTTTCTGAAAATAAATGACAGCCATGGAATATTATTTTCAATATGAGAGATCTGAGAAATAATCATTCACTTTGTGATATTGTCAATTACAGGAGTCTAACAATATCCATATGAAGTAACATAATTTTATAACAAATTTAAAGGTAGATAAAGTAATTAAAAATAAAAATAAAAATATTATAATTTCTCTATACAGTAAAAAATATATAATTCTTATATTTTTTAAAAATATATGTTGCATTTAAAATATTAATTAAAAAATAAATCAATGTAAATCATAAATAAAAAATTTCAATATGAAGAAATAAATAATGTCACTATTTTACATTTTAGTTAGTATAATGTTTTGTTTAATTTTTTCAAAGACTTATTAGAATTGAAGTTAAAGTTGTGTAGATTACACAATCCAAGTTCCCAAGGGATTTTCAAGGAATTAATTCCATTTATATATTAAAAATGCAATTTAAACAATAATATATATATATATATATATATATATATATATATATATATATATATATATATATATATATATATCGATAGAGATCAAATCTCTAGAGATGCAAACATTTAACAAAGTTTTTCAATATAAAAATGGTTTGCAACTAAAAATATTTAATCTCTCATGACATGTGCTAGGTCGTAGTTAATATGAATCTACACTAGAAATATTTGTTGGGTAATTTAATTGTTGGTTAAATTACTTCATAAAGTTATTGACCAGGGTTTGTGAACTTGTGAAGTATACATGCACAATATATGTTGGCAAATATATTCAATTAAGGAGAGCTAATCTAAGTGTAAAATGGAAATTAAACCTATTTGTGAATAGATCTTATTAAGCATGCACACTTGTTCTGTCTAAAAAAAGGTCATTTAAAACTTCAAATGTAAATAAATTTTTAAAGTAAACTATGTTATTTGTCAAGGAATTGAAATCTACTCTACTGAATATAAATTGAAATATATTATTTTTTAACAAGGAATGGAAATATATCTATTGAGAAATGAAAGGAAATTTAATATAATTAACTCGAAAAGGGAAGTTTATTATAGAAAGCTTTCGAAATGATTCTATTCTAATTCTAATCTATGAAACTTGAAATAATTTTATTTTAAAGAATTGTAAATGAATTTTATATTATCAACTTGAAAGAATACTTATTCTACAAAATTCGGGAATGAAACTTATTCTAGAGATAAATAATTGAAAATAAATGAACTATGAAAAAATCTCAACTGTAAAAGCCTTCAAATATTTCTGATGTGTGAATTCATAACCAGATTTAATCATAGCATCTGAAGTGTAAATTTAAGGCTAAGCATGAAAAAAATGTTTTTGGAGTTTTTGTTTTAATATCAAGCGCTCTACATGTCATGAACCAAAGATAAATAATAAAAAATGAAATTGAAAACAAGGTATCTAAAACATCTAACTATTTAAAGAATTAAATTGAAGCAAATGCAAATATAATAGTGAATCATAAGGCCATGGATGCGGGTTCCCCTTAACGGATCCTCCAAGTGCCATCTGGGTATGTCACCACTTTGCAGTTGTCCTCGTCACGAGGAGGCACATGGCCATGATGTTGGTGTTATTTACTGCACTAGCCCAACTTTGTCTGCTGCATATTTACTCCATATTTTGCGTTTTTACTCCATCTGCTGCATCTTTTCTCCTGCATGTACTGGAAGTAGGCCACCTTTACCATATATGGACAATGGCGTTGTCCCTTTCCAGACATTCTCCCCCATCTTTTATGCTTATTTTAGTGTTGGCTCTATCATTCCATGCAGTGATTTCGCACCTCCCGTTGGCCTGCACCATCCCTCAACCCATCTACAACAAGCTGGTCTTTGTCACTCTGCCTGTCTGCCTCCCTCACTTCCTTCGCATTCTCGTAATTCAACCTCTACCATTCCATGACGCCACCATATGTGACGCCGCAGAGGTGGAGGTCATGGCTTTCCCTCCAATCCTCCCATTCATACCATGGCAGAGTAGACTATGGAATTTTCCCTGAATTTGGACATGCTGGAGGTCCTGGATCCTCAATGCCTCTCTGCCCACATATCCCTGCACCTTCCTAAGGCTTCAGCCTGCCCATCTGGTTCAAGCTCTAGGAAGTCGATGCGTAAATCCACAATTTCTCCTTCCCCCCTCAATATTCCTCACAAAATGGTGGCGCTGTCGGTTAATATTGATGAGGATGTCGCGAATAGTGGTGGCAATAACAACTCTGATGAGGATGAAAAAGACTCAGAGACAGGTGCCCGCTTGACCTCCACTGCGGCACTGGACTGCCAACTGTCCAATCTTTATGACGACATCTCCGAATATGGGTGTTTTATCAAGGAAGAGAAGCATCCCCAGCCTTTGCAGGATGACACGAAGCAACAAGCATAATGTCATGGTTCCCACTTGTTATGGTTTTTCTTGTCAAGTTCTAGTGCTCTTGTATTTTTCCTTTCCGCACTGTATAATTTTGTTTAATGTTGATTTCCCCATAGGGACAACAATATCCTTAGTACATGGACTTATTTTTTGGGTTGGTTTCCCCTCCAGGGGCAACCCCATTTTTTATTTTTTGAACTTTTCATCTCCCATCAGAATTGAATAACACAGCAATTTCGGTTTGGTTGATGAATGTATCTCTTTCCTTTTGTATTATATAATAGAAGTAGCCATATTTAAAAAAAAAAAACAGTAAATCATAAGGAATGAAATCAATATTATGAACATAAATAACTATACTATCTTTCACAATTCCATAGGGGGCCCTCCTAGTGAGCAGGAGATATTAAGAATTCAGATTACAAAATTTGTCGTCCACATAGTCATGATTGTGCCATGAAATAGAGTTCTTATATTACTTACAATATACTCTTTTCTAGAGAGTAAAAACAACAATATGAACTGAATTAAAAATGATTTTTTTTGCTTCAAGATAGAATAATTTTATAATTTATTCTGAAATAACAAGTTAAGAAACTAATGCTGATAACTAAGTGTTAAGTTTTACAACAATGTTTTTAAACTAAAGTAGGAAATTTGCTCATGATTTGCTACAGGAGTGAATCAAGAGAGATTTTATTAACACATCATCAACTAACAATGTGCTTTCCAGGTATCACTCACCTCATATTCTCCATGCTCTCTTAATGATAAGGTTGATTCAACAGCATTCTACATGAAAATAACATTTCATAGCCATGTTTGACTTTTATTTTGACCAATAAGATTCACACAGCTCATGATCTTCCAATTACGCCCAATAGGTGGATGTCCATGTGGATGAGATTTCGAAATTTTCATGTGTCTCATTTGTCTTCTAACACACCCGAACCTATAAAACTTAGGATTTGGATACAGAAATTCTTGTTAGCTGTAGAATGTGAATCTTTTGGAAGTTATAGCATAGTTTAAACCAATTCATAAAGAAAACATAGACTTTGAGCTAATAATTGATAGTTACATTTTTATTGTGGTTTGCATGGCTTGAATGACTTGTAATTCATAGATGAAGTGAAAATGTGTAACAAAATGTATGGAAAAAGGAAAAGGGATTTTTAAATGGAGGAGAATTCAAAGGTTCAAAATTCCCCCATGTTGAAGGTGTTGCATGTCCTCGGGCATAAAATTTTAAAACTTAGAGAGATGCCCTCAAAGGATTTCATTTTCCAACCTGAATCAACACATCTAGATTGGTCTTTTCTATTTTGGTCTTTACATCCAATGACCATTTTGGTTTCTCCACCAAAATCTTTCCCTGTAATTCTTTGATCTTATACTTAAGAACCTTATTATTTTCTTTGTCTTTTGTATTCTTCTTATACGATAAGCACATTCTAAGTGTTGAGATTTTTGGGTAGTATCGAGTGTGCTCTAGCTCCGAAAATTTGTGGAGGGACTAAGACACATGAGATCTCCAAGACCCAGAAAGCGTTTGGAGAAATTTCATTTGTTGTAATAGTTATTCAAATAATTAATTTTTTTAATGGGGACCCTAAGTCTAACTTAGGGAAATTGAAAAATTAAAGTGAATTAAATTAAACATGTGAGGAAATGTTATAAGTGACATGGATCAAGCTTTCTTTTAATCTCAGTTGTTGATAAGATCTTAGGTCATGGTCATTGGTTTCCTAATGAGAAAATAATAAATGAAGGGCTTGGCATCAGTTGGAGAACACACACACACACACACACATTGAAGAGCACTGAAGCTAAGTTGAATTTTTGGGACGAGGTTAGCTGAGGAATTCGAATTGAGTTTGTAGTGTAGTGAGGGAAAAAGATCAACAAGGGATGATCTGATCCTAGGTCGAGAATACAACAACAGAGAGACAACATTGTACTAAGTATGGTAGAGGTCAACCAAAGGGATGGAGTCCAGCTGGCACCACGTAGAAGACTGCACAGAGGCTATGTAAGCCTAGTCAGGGTGATGCGGGCCCACCCAAGGCAGTGCAGCACTAGTCGAGGTGACGCAGTGGGTACGCTGGGAAGTAGAGCCTAACGTAGAGGATGCACTAAGGGTTCCAGTGGGCCATAAAGGGCTCATTATCGTAATTCCCTGTGGAGGGTTGGATCAACCATATTTTCTGTCTTTGATTGATAAGGTACAACTTCCATGTAATTTATCTGTAGGGAAAACCATTTCTGGTGCCCATAATTTTGTATTCATATTCTACATAATAATAAAACCCTCTAGAGTTGTTTCATCGGGTTTCCCACATTGGGTTTTTTCTGGGGACATTTTTCTGAAAAATCTATGTAATTTTGTGTCATGTGCGCGTTGTTCAATAAATGATATGTAGATTTGTAGGTTGTAGTTTGTATTTTCTTTAATGTTTTTCAGAATACTTTAGATTAATAACTTTTTAATTAACCAAACAAGTAGGAAAAGTAGATCAAGGCACTGCAATAGGGTTTCTGTTTTGAAAATTTCAGACCATATCAGAGCATTGCAGATCAAGATGATCCACCAGCAAAGCGGTTGAAGATAATTTCTGGAGGAAGGGTAGCTAAAGCAACAAAGATCTAGAAGAAGGCAGCGCAACACTAGGAAGGACGCAACCCAGCCAAGCTAACGTAGAGGCCACGCAGAGGCTGACACAACGCCGTCTGAGTGATGGTGGCACAGAGCCTTCCAGAGTGATGCAGGGGCATCTTGCACTACACAAAGCCTAAGTTGAGCGAATCTGCTCACCCAAAGGCTGACACAACACCAGGAGGGTGATATAGTCCATGTGGAGAATTGTTGTGCACTTTTTGAAAGTCTGGAAGTGCAGCTTCTGATCTTCAGAAGTTATTGGTGTGGCACAGGTTTTGTCGTTACAGAACAGTGCCTAGCAAAGGTGAAAAAAGTGATCGGGGAATAGTTGCTCAGGATATTCTCTAACCAAGGAATCTAAGTGTGATCAAGAGGAGTGATCATAGAGGATTGATTCATCAGAATTGGTGAAGGATTTCTATGAGGAAAATCACTTACTAGAGGGAGCACATTCTCTAGAGGGTTCTTTTGCCAAGAAGCCCAAATCCAGTTCCTTGCTGAGTATAACAGCAATGGAAGGTAGAAGAATTTGTGGTTCGATAGATTGAGCAGAAATGGTTTCTCATGGACTGAGAGACCATAATAGGTTCGATGGTGTGTCCAACTTTGTTATCGAGAGGGCCATAATCCTGACAGTCCTGGATGAGTTCAACATCAAGGAATATGCAGAAAATTTCCTAGTTGTGCTTGTCAATGCATATCCCCTAAATAAATTTAATGAGAATCAGGCGCGAGAAAAGCGCTTAATCATGGATGGAGTAAAGGATCACGTGGTCCCACATATTACTGGAAATAATGCGACAAATGAGATGTGGAAATCACTGAATACGATGTATCAAGGAAGCTTCGTCTAGAGTAAAGTGCTTCTAGAGAATCCAATGCAGTTGTTCCAAATGAAAAAGGGAGAGGAAATTGATCCCTTCCTCTTTAGACTTCAGACTATCCAGGACTAGCTAATTGCTATGGGGACAACTCCGGATGAAGGGCTCATGGTGATGACTTCCCTGAATATAGTTTCTGATGAATGGGAAACATGTGTCTAAAGCATATTGGGCAGAGCAACATTACCATCATGGGTGGATATGTGGGAAATCCTTTGTCAAGAGGAAACCAGGAGAATAACCAAGAAGCGAAGCAGTGGCAGTGGAGTCAAAGTAAAGAAAGAGGAGGAGGAGGATGCAACCCTTGCATATAAGGGACAGAGGCAACAAGGGAAGAAGAAGAAGTACATTTAAAAGGTCTGGTGCTTTTAATGTGGCAAACTTGGACACTTCACCAGCTCTTTTCCTAAGAGGAAGGAAAAGCAATATTTTGATTCCAAGGCAGCAGAAGTGAAAGGGGGCGATGGTAGTAATGATGTCGTAGCCATGAGTGCTTTGAACCAAGTAAGTGGGGCAATATTGATTTGTAGAGCAGCTATAAAGGTTAGAAGGATCCTTGAAGTGCCCAAACTCTTAGATCACATATGAGCTATGAGAGCCTTAAGGCAGTAACAAGATGATTGGAGAAGTGGGTGCAGAATATAATGGAGAAGTGCAGGCAGTGTTGGGACGCTGAAGTCTAGAGAAGTGAAGAGGAGAGGCAGCAGTAGTGCATAGGTTGATGGGATTTTAGTAGCACAGAGGCTAATGGGATTTTAGCAACGCATGTTGGAAATATGATGCAGAGTGTTGTCCTTGATGGCAACCCACTAAATGAAGATGAAGACATGCGACTATTGACATGTGTTGTCCTTGATGGCAAACCACCTGATGAAGTTATTATTGACTTGATGGACTTGGTAAATGATGTAAATCTGATGTGATATGATGTTTGTTGACAATATGATGTTGAGTGTTGTCCTTGAAAGGAAACCCTCTTGATGAAGTTGTGCTTGATAGAATATGTCCTTGATGAAGGAAATCTGATGTATCTACAGTGTGAACAGAAGGCAATGAAGAAAGGAATTTAGCTTGTGCTAATTCTATGATGAAAAAGAGTATGTCTCTAGGTATACGCGGATTGGCCTAGGGGAAGTCACGTATGCATGCAGAAAGGAACCTTCCAAGTCGCGTATGGGCAAAAGCGCTCAAAAAGTGCAAAACCAGGGGTAACCACCATGGTATTGACCCATTGTATTGGGTAATGATCCGCCTAATTGACCCCGTCCAGGTAGTTTTGGGCTCATGGTATTGTTTTGGCCCATGGTATTGAAAAAGGGCTCATGGTATTGAAAAGGATAAACCTATATAAGGAGAAGAAATTCATTGTGCAAATCATGAGTGTAGGTGCAAGATGTCTAAGCTTGAATGAATACTTCTCTCTGAAGTAGATCTGAATGGAAAGGGTTACACTTGAAGACAAATCTGAAGGTATGATGCACCAATGATGAAGAAGGGGATCTAGATCTGAAATGCACTTGTATCTGCTAGATCTGCTTATGGAAGGCCTAGATCTGTGATGAGGCGAACATCTAGGCGAACATCTGTCTGAAGCAAAAGGGTAGATCTGAACTGAATATCTGATCTGATGAAGTATGCTGCTCTGTAATGATTGAAGATCTATACGCTACTTAGCCGCGGAGGAAGCGCGTATATACGCGGCTTCAGCGAAGAGAAAGCGCGTATGCGCAATAAAATATACACTGAGGTATACGCTGGTTTGTGTGGACGGAAGCGCGTATATACGCGACATAAGTGAAGTAAAAGCGCGTATGCAAACTAGGGTTTGCTGAAGCAAGGGTATGAAATATCTGATCTGTTCTGCTGTGTTTCTGCTATCTGATCTGTGTTGATATGTATCAGTTGATGATGTATGGTTGTGCTTAAAAGTATGGAAAGGGTTCGGTCTGGAAATATGATGAAATGTGGCCTGCAAGTGGTGTTCTATTGAAGTTGTTGGATCCAGTGTGAAAATTGATGAAACGTGGTCCAAGGTGGTGCTGAGGGTTGTAGCCTTCAGTCAGGGGGTTGTAGCTCCCTTCCAGGTGAGGCTGGTAAACGAGATCGGGGGGTCGTAGCTCCCTTCCAGGTGAGGCTGGTAAACGAGATCGGGGGGTCGTAGCTCCCTTCCAGGTGAGGCTGGTAAACGAGATCGGGGGGTCGTAGCTCCCTTCCAGGAGAGGCTGGTAAACGATTCAGGGGGTCGTAGCTCCCTTCCAGGAGAGGCTGGTAAACGAGCGCAGGTGGGTGCCTTCGTGTTGGTCAAGTCTGCGCCAGCACATATGTTGTAAGATATTTTCTCTATAATAAAATATTGAAGGCTGAGCAACTACAGCAGTGGTTTTCTCCCGACTTGGGTTTCCACCTAAAAATCCTGGTGTTCATGTGTGATTCTTTTTGTGATGGTTTATTCTGTTCTTACTGCACATGTTTACTGTTTATAGAACATCTAATGAATGAATGATGGAATGATATAAGTGAATAACTAATGGCATAATTAGATCTCTGTGTATACGCGAGTTTTATGAACGATATCCGCGTGTATACGCTACTTGGATTCAGCAAAGTAGCGTATGGGTTTTAAGGAATGAAAAAGTAAAAAGTTTTGAATATGCAGTAAATACTGATTCACCCCCCCCTCTCAGTATTTTTCCCAACAATTGGTATCAGAGGGTGGTCCTTCTGCAGAAGCTTGATCGCTTGAAGGAGATCCGTCGCAATGGGAAAGAAGCAAAAGAAGAAGGTTACTCAAGGAAAGAAGAAGCCTCAGAAATCATGTATAGCAGAAATTGAAGGAGATGAAACAGGTATTGATCGTTGCTCTTGTATCTTACTTAATTTTATATGCAAGGATTATTATAGTGAAAGTGAAGATGAAGAAGATTCTGACCAAGCTCTACAAGTGCTCATGGAAAAGAAGAAGGCTACTCAAAGTAAGGAGATAGCTGAATTTGACAAAAATGAATCAGATAGTGATTGGGGTCATCCCTTGAAAGATCTTAGTTGTGCAAACAATGGTGATGATAGTGAAGAATATGCTATCGAAGTTATCAAGATTAAAGATGAAGATAGTAAGAAAAAAGTTGTGGATCTAGAAGAAGTTATCAAAGATCAACAAAGAAAATTTAATGAGAAGGATTCTGCTAACAAAGCTTTGGTATTTAGACTGAAAAGGATGTTCGATGATGTATACAGTCAAAGTAAAGGATATCAAGCTGGAATCATCTCTCTGCAAGCAGAACTTGAAGAAGAAAATAAGAAGAATGAAGGACTTGAAGCAGAAAACGTTTCTCTAAAAACAGATCTGAAAAAATCAAAGAGGAAGAATGAAGGTCTTGAAGCTACAGTCATCTCTCTACAAGCAGATCTTGAAGCATCAAGTAAGAAGATTGAGGAACCTCTACAAACATTTGAAAAGGAAGGCCTTGAAACAGAAATCATCTCCCTCAAAGAAGACCTGGATAAATCAAATAAGAAGAATGCAGGACTTGAAGCAGAAAACATATCTCTGAAAGAAGATCTCAAAGCATCGAAGAAGAAGAATGAAGAGGTGCAACAAACATGTGAAGTAAACGAAAATTGGTTGAAAGAAGAGATTCTAAATCTGAAGGATCAAGTAGAAGATGGAAGAAGGAAAGAAGAAAGAATGACAAAGCAATGTCAAGACTTGGAGGTTGAGGTAAATATTCTCAAAGGTAAATTAGAAGAAAATGTTAGACTTTTGAGGTTTCAAGATAGTACTAAGATTCTGGCTAATATTCTTAGTAGTCAAAGGTCTCCTTCTATCAAAATTGGTCTTGGTTTTCATGAAACTGTTAAAGGAGAATCTAGTTCACAAGGAAGTGCTAAAGATTCAAAGGAAGTCAATACAAAACCTGAAGAGTTGAAAGAAACAAAAGGTCAATCAACAATGATGAAATCTCAAAGGAAATCATTCAATAATGTTGAATGTTTCAAATGTCATAAATATGGGCATGTTGCAGCAAATTGCAGGAGAAGATCATTTCAGCCTCAAACAAATAGATCCTACATAGAAAGGTACTCTGGTTTCTTCAAGGGATACTGTTTTTCATGTAACAAGTATGGACATAAAGCAGTTGATTGTAAAAGGAGGAAGAATAGAAATACTCATTATGATTCTTATGTTTATTTCTCTGGCCACATGAGATGTTATGCTTGTAACAAGTATGGACATGTAGAAAAAGAATGCAGGATGAACAGATCTGGGAAAGTGGGCAATTTTCAGCACACGGTTGGAAAGCTCAAGCAAATTTGGAAAAAGAAGGAGGACCGATCAGAAACGTAGGGAATTCAGACCCTACTGCAGTCATCCGCTTCTGGAAGCTTACTTCTCTGATTGACTGCAGGAATGATGTGGGATACATTAGGAGATTTAGTAATGTATCGTCATAGGGGGAGCAATGCATGATGACTCTCATAGTTGATTTGATTATTCTGGTTAGATGTATTTCTGACAGTGCATCTGGTGTGAAGAAAAGACAGGAACAGAAGGTAAATTTGCAGAAGGAGATGAAGGTGTGAAATTTTCTATATTACACTTTCCATACGCGAGTTATATTCACAAAAGTCGCGTATACACGCGAGTTTCAGCAGACACAGTCGCGTATGCATTGATGATAAAAGAATTTATCTGATAGCTGAAGATCTGGAGCAGAGGTCCAGGGGGAGCATCAGTCTGACTGCTGATGATTGCACTGTTAGCATTATTCTGGTTATACTCATGATAATGAAATGATGCATGGGTTCTTGTGTTGAAGATTATGGATGAAGCTTGGTAGCTTTATGATGAAGAGCATTCGTTGTTGAGATGAAAGTCTTATAATTCAGAGATGAGGACAGATCATGAAGAGATTGTTGCTGATGACTTGCTGTTGAAGGTGCTTCAGATTGCACAAGCTAAGGAAGAGCACTGGTTTAGGGGGAGCAGCAAGTTGAATACTAATGATTGCATTGTTGGCAATATGACTGCTTATTCTTTGGTTTTTGTGATACTCATGCTCAAATGATGATGACTTGGTACATGGTTTATTATGATAAGTTTTTGAGCCCTGGTTGCTGATAAGTATCTTTTGTACTCACACATGGATGAGTTGGATGTCATTTGATTCAGAAATAAATCATGCAGAGTGTGTTACTATGGTTGAGAGATCTTTTGCCTACATATGTTACTTCATGTTAAATCTTAAAGATCATGGTGATGTTGGACCACATGGATGATTGCTTGACACCTATGTGAAGATGTTGTTCTGATATGAGAATCTCTCTTGGAAAGATTGTATTGATGCTGCAAAGAATCTGAAGGCTTGGTTACTATTGTGCTGATGCTACAACCATTGGATGACGCTTGAAGACACAACTACACTGTTCTATCTATCTGTAGTCCAGGGAAGCATTCAAATGTCTCAGAAAGAAGCTGAACACTGTCTTTGCCTCACAGAGAATCAGATCTGGTTGAAATTTAGAATATGGCTTGGGATACGTGGGTTTCCCGAAACACAGTCGCGTATATACGCGAGTTCCTGCACATAAAACCGCGTATGTTTGGTTGCTGGAAATTTTTGGTTGGTTCAGCTCTCTTCAGCACAGCTGCAGTGCTGTTTGGTATCTCTGATATTGTTTGGTATCTCTGGTGGTGTTCCAGTTCTCATAATTCTATTTCTAATGTTTTGATAAAGATGCCTTGATGATTTGTTGGTGAAAGTGTTCAGGATGCACAAACTAAGGGGGAGCCTTAGTCATATGGAAAGAATGTTCGGAAGCACTTTTTCAGGGGGAGCATTAGCATTTCTGAGTATAATGTATTGTTGGCATTATTATGGTTCTGAAATGTGTTCTCTTTCTTGAGGACTTTCTGGTGTTGGTTATGAAAATTCATATTTGTATTTTGATGAAAAGGTCATGTTGAGACCGATGATGTAAAATTGTAATATTCGGTCATGTAAGGACTTGTCAAATTTGTAAACCCACTTGGTTGGGTAGCTGAGTCAAATTTTGTAAACCCACTTGGTTGGGTAGCTGAGTTGAAATGTGTAAACCCACTTGGTTGGGTACTTGAGTCTTATATGTAAATCCACTTGGTTGGATATTTGATGTGAGTATGAGTCTTTTTGGTGATAGGAAGTTCATAGAGTCATGTACTTCATTGAAAAATATGTTTGAAGATTTAGCATGAACTCAGCGGGAGCTTGGCCACTTCAGTATATATCAGATATGTAGAACGCTTCTTCCACATGAGGAGAAAAGGGGAAGAGAATGTTGGTTTTTGATCCGCCCTTTGCCCTTGATGTCAAAGGGGGAGAGTGACATGGTGTTTGAATGAAGAGAAAGAATGGTGTGAATGGGGAGAGTGACATGGTGTCATTATATTCTTAATGTACCTATCTATTGTGGTAACCAAACACCATCATGGTTTCCATCAAGTCCAAAGGGGGAGATTGTTGGAAATATGATGCAGAGTGTTGTCCTTGATCGCAACCCACTAAATGAAGATGAAGACATGCGACTATTGACATGTGTTGTCCTTGATGGCAAACCACCTGATGAAGTTATTCTTGACTTGATGGACTTGGTAAATGATGTAAATCTGATGTGATATGATGTTTGTTGACAATATGATGCTGAGTGTTGTCCTTGAAAGGCAACCCTCTTGATGAAGTTCTGCTTGATAGAATATGTCCTTGATGAAGGAAATCTGATGTATCTACAGTGTGAACAGAAGGCAATGAAGAAAGGAATTTAGCTTGTGCTAATTCTATGATGAAAAAGAGTATGTCTCTAGGTATACGCGGATTGGCCTAGGGGAAGTCGCGTATGCACGCGGAAAGGAACGTTCCAAGTCGCGTATGGGCAAAAGCGCTCAAAAAGTGCAAAACCAGGGGTAACCACCATGGTATTAACCCATTGTATTGGGTAATGATCCGCCTAATTAACCCCGTCCAGGTAGTTTTGGGCTCATAGTATTGTTTTGGCCCATGGTATTGAAAAAGGGGCTCATGGTATTGAAAAGGATAAACCTATATAAGGAGAAGAAATTCATTGTGCAAAAAAAGAGTGTGGGTGCAAGATGTCTGAGCTTGAATGAATACTTCTCTCTGAAGTAGATCTGAATGAAAGGGTTACAATTGAAGATAAATCTGAATGGATGATGCACCAATGATGAAGAAAGGGATCTAGATCTGAAATATATCTACTAGATCTGCTTATGGAAGGCTTAGATCTGTGATGAGGCGAACATCTAGGCGAACATCTGTCTGAAGTGAAAGGGTAAATCTGAACTGAATATCTGATCTGAAGAAGTATGCTGCTCTGTAATATTTGAATATATATACGCTACTTCGACGCGGAGGAAGTGCGTATATACGCAGCTTCAGCAAAGAGAAAGCGCGTATGCGCAATAAAATATACACTGAGGTATACGCTGGTTTGTGTGGACGAAAGCACGTATATACGCGACATCAGTGAAGGGAAAGCGCGTATGCAAACTAGGGTTTGCTGAAGCAAGGGGTATGAAATATCTGATCTGTTCTGCTGTGTTTCTGCTATCTGATCTGTGTTGATAAGTATATGTTGGTGATGTATGTTTGTGCTTAAAAGTATGGAAAGGGTCCAGTCTGAAAATATGATGAAACGTGGCATGCAAGTGTTGTTCTATTGAAGTTGTTGGATCCAGTGTGAAAATTGATGAAACGTGGTCCAAGGTGGTGCTGAGGGTTGTAGCCTTCAGTCAGGGGGTTGTAGCTCCCTTCCAGGTGAGGCTGGTAAGCGAGATCAGGGGGTTGTAGCTCCCTTACAGGTGAGGCTGGTAAACGAGATCAGGGGGTCGTAGCTCCCTTCCAGGAGAGGCTGGTAAACGAGATCGGGGGTCGTAGCTCCCTTCCGGGAAGAGGGTACAGTAAATGAGTCGGAGGTCGTAGCTCCTTCCGGGGAGAGGGCCCCGACGCGAGCGCGAGGTGGGTGCCTGCGTGCTGGTAGAGTTTGCACCAGCACATATGTTGTAAGATGTTTTCTCTATAATAAAATATTGAAGGCTGAGCAACTGCAGCGGTGGTTTTTTCCCGACTTGGGTTTCCACCTAAAAATCCTGGTGTTTATGTGTGATGCTTTGTGTGATGGTTTATTCTATTCTTACTGCACATGTTTACTATTTATAGAACATCTAATGAATGAATGATGGAATGATATAAGTGAAGAACTAATGGCATAATTAGATCTCTGTGTATACGCGAGTTTTATGAAGGATATCCACGTGTATACGCTACTTGGCTTCATCAAAGTAGCGTATGGGTTTTAAGGAATGAAAAAGTAAAAAGTTTTGAATATGCAGTAAATACTGATTCACCCCCCCCCCCTCTCAGTATTTTTCCCAAAAACGCAGAGGCTGATGGGATTTTAGTTAGTGCAGCTAACAGCGCAGTGCTTCAGAGAGACAACACAGAGCAGCAGTAGAGGGTGCTTCAGTGATGAGATGTAGCCCAACTGACTTGTCTATCAATAATTATGTGATGGTCCTTTAGTTGCTCACTTCTCTGCAACTGAGTTGCAGTGCAGCAGTTAGAAATGGCAATGCCATGGGCAGCATGATGCAGCAAATTGAGAGGGAGTTGTAGTACAGACATGGCACAATGGATGGAGGGCAGCAGGCAAAACATTAGCAATGCGGTGACCGATGTCGATGCTTCAATGTGGAATTATTGCTAGAGAACACTCCACGCTAAGACAGAGTGTTGAAATTTTGGGTTAGCATCGAGTGTGCTCTAGCTACAAAACTTTATGGAGGGCCTAAGACACATGATATCTCCAAGACCCAGAAATATTTTGGAGAAATTTCATCCGATGTAATAGTTATTGAAGTAATTAAATTTTTTAATGGGGACCTCAAGTCTAACTTAGGGAAATTGAAAAATTAAAGTGAATTAAATTACACATGTGATGAAATGTTCTAAGTGATGTGGATCAAGATTTCTTTTAATCTCAGTCATTGATAAGATATTAGATCATGGTCGTTGGTTTCCCAACGAGAAAAATATAAACAAAGGGCTTGGGGTCATTTGGAGAACACACACACACACACACATTGTAGAGCACTGAAGCTAAGTCGAATTTCTGGAGCGGGGTTTGTTGAGGAATTCGAAGTGAGTTTGTAGCGTAGTGAGGGGTAGATATTGGCAAGGGATGATTTGATCTAAGGACGAGAACTCATCAGTAGAGAGGTAGTAGTGTACTAGGCAGTGCAAAGGCCAACCAGAGGGACGCAATCTAGCCTTTACCACACCGAAGACTACGCAGAGGCTGTGTAAGCCCAGTCAGGGTGGCATAGGCTCAACTAGGGCAGTGCAACACCATTCAGGGTGACGTAGTGGGTACGTTGGCTAGTAGAAGCTGACGCAGAGGCTGCAAAGGCAGCACCGAGGGTTTTAGTGGGCCAGAAAGGGCTCGTTATCGTAATTCCCCACATAGGGTTGGATCATAAATATTTTATATCTCTAAGTGATAAGGTACAATTTTCGTGTAATTTCACTATAGGGAAAATCGATTCTGGTGCCCAGAATGTTATATTCAAATTCTGCATAATAATAAAACCCTTTAGATCTATTGCACCGGTTTTCCCACATTGTGTTTTTCCAAGGACATTTGTCCAAAAAATCTTTGTGTAATTTTGTCACATGTGCAAGTGGTTCCTTAAATGATCTATAGATGTGTAGGTTGTAGTTTGTATTTTCTTTAAATTTTTTCTGAATACTTCAGATTAATAACTTTTTAATTAACCAAACAAGTAGGCAAAGTAGATTAAGACACTGCAGTAGGATTTTTGTTTTGAAACTTTCACACTAAGTATCATGGCTTCATTTTGAGCTTTCATCACTTCATTTTCATATTTTATGTGTATATTCAATAGCTCCAGTGCTCTCCACATCATGCAAGAGCCAGATCAATAACCAATCAACAAACTATGCTCTAAGTGTCACACCATAGTGTTCCACAAACTTTTGACACTGCAACCAATTGAACCATGTTACTTTAGACTATCCATGAAGGACAATGATCTAGATTTATGCAGGAACACAACTAAATACGAATATAACCATAAATACAAATATAACCATAAATACGAATATGCGGCAGAAATAACACTTCATTTTATTAATATCGAAGAATTGAAAGATGTTTACAGACAGAATGGAAATAAACTAGCTAGGGCGTTGGTAGCTTATCTCTGAGAAGATATGTGGATGCTACAAGACTCTAAACTAAGTTAAAATAAGGCTCGAAGGTCTATTTATTATTGAGAAACAATGGAAAACCCTAAACATCCAAAAACCTAACCCTAGGAGATGATGCGCCAAAACTATGGGCCCCGTTTGGGTAAATTGGCACATCAACTTCCCAGAGGTGTAACTTTGGCATACGATTTTTGTTTGACACACACAATACCTCGTTAGAAATATACATCTGAGGAATACAATTTTTGAGTGAGAAACATCAATTAAAAACCCAATTTTCTCCCGTTTTTCCCAAAAAATCATCATTTAGGGCCTCAAAACGACTCTGAAAGTTCAGGACCTGAAAAATTGCAAAAAATAGTAAATGATGCTACCATTAAGGAAACAAGAAAACCGAAAGAAACAATTGTGGGTGTCTAAGTGGAATAGGAGGATGGCCACCAATATCCACATGGATCATTCCTCCCTCCTTAGGAAGAAATGGTCCCCATTGCGTTGAGTTCCTCTATGAGATGAGGAAACTTCTATTGAACTTGGTCTTTGGTGAGCCACTTGCCTTGCTGAAGGAGTTGGCCTGCTTTGACAACTTGATATAGTTGGATCCTTTGTTGTGGGGTGTTTTTGATCTGTGTATACATGATCTAATCAGTGGTGGCTTGTTCCATGCATTCTGGGTTTAACTCTGTTGGTGTGAGTTGTTCTTCCATGTTGGATGTGTCCAGTAGAGGTGGAAAGTCGGGCCGAATGTGGTCCACATTGAACACTCTATGTAGGATAAGGAATGGAAGAATGTTGAGCTCAAAATCATTGTCTCCCACAACCTTGGTGATTGCATAATTCCCATATCGAAGTGGCATGATCTTCCAATGGGCCCCAGTAAGTCGTTATTTTTGAAAATTCATTCAAACTTTCTCTCCCACCTGGAAGTTGTGTGGCACCCGATTTTGATCATGTCACTACTTGTACTTGGCATTGGATTTCTCGAAAATGTCGTGGACCTGCTGGCGGACGTGTTGGATGCGTTCAATAAATTTGGTTGCTTTACCGGCCTCAGACAGTACATGTGTAGTGGCATGAGGTATGGCAACATCAGGTAGCGGTGTGCCTGGGGTCATATCAATGGATTGCTTGACCTAATAGTGTAGAGGAACCTATGTAGCTGAGGAGAAAATTCCCTTGTATTCCTCCACATCTTTTTCCATCTGATGTTGCCATGCAGGGGAGCCTTGTTTGGAGGTTGCATCCACAATCTTCTTCTTGCCCTGTGGGCGAATCATAATGAAAATAAATTTCCTAGTTTGGGAAATAATTTTACTACGTTGCTTTGCAGTACTAAAAGATATGGCAGAAGGCAGTTCTACCTACGGTATCCTGTAAAACTTATTTCCAAAAGTAATAATAATAGAAATAGGCCTAGAATCATGCACAACATGTCACTTCCACAAGTATGGTTGGCCCAATAATACATCAGACACGTCAAGAGGAGAAATATCACATATTACCTCATTTGTGAAGGGCTTGATGTTGTACGGAAGGAAGCATTGTTGGCTGACGTAGAGATCTCTTCTTTGGTGAAGCCACCCGATGGTATACGGTTGCAGGTATGTTATGGTCAGAAGGCCGAGCCACTTCATGACCTCTACTGAAATGAGGTTCTTTTGGCTTCCGCTATTGACAAGGAATTGTAGTGGAGAACCCTTCACCCACATCTACAAATGGAAGAGGCGCTCTGCCTCCTTTGGATCCTCATGATCCTCCCTCTGGAGCTTAGTGGTGGAAATGGTGGCACTAGGCTCCACTTCAATGATCGGCTTCCCTTTCTCATTCCCATTATTTGGCTCTGACTCATAATTAGAACACGCATCTTATTCGGATGCCTTCACTTCAGCCACCTGCGACTGTTTGGCCCGACACTCACTTTTGTTGTGAGTGGGGCTGTTATGAAATTCACACCACTTCCCCGTGTCCTTCTTTGGATTTGTGGTGTTATTCTGAATCACCCCACTTTGGTTGTTCCCCTTTTTCTACAATTCGGGGGCACCTTTCCCCAGCTTCAGATTCACGAATCCAAAGTCTCACTTCTCCTGCTTAAATTTCTGCTCAATTGTGGTGGCATATCAATATGTCACGACAAGCGAGGTAATTTCAAGGAACTCCATTTCATCCTGAATGTATCTATGAAAACAGTTGCGGTACTTCAGCACCAAATTTCTCTCTGAATCTTTAATACCCAACTTTTTGTGCAGGGTATGGAACAAATTATTCACCTCGTGCACATCTGGATTCCATTGATGCCTCAGCGTGGTGCATTGGATGTACTTGTCCTCATATCTCCCCATGGGGTAATATTGTTCCTTGATTTTGTCTCGGAATGAATTCCAAGTGGGTGCGACCGAGAACAGAGAGGGTTCCCTCTCGTCATTTTGCTCACCGTAGGTTTTCCACCAGTATTTGACATGGGGGGCAGCTTTGAGGAGTGCAAAAGTTATCTTTTCTCAGTCGGATAAATCATACACTGAGAGATACCCTTCTAGAAAATTCAACCATATATCTACGATTTTTGCATCTATTTGGCCTTCAAATACATGAATGTTGAAGTTGGATTGTACCTTGAGAGGAGTGGCACCTCTAGAGTGGTTTTTTGATGCAGTTGTGTTGCTCGTGTGCAACCGTTGAAGGATCTGGGAAAAATTATCCATCATCGCATTCCTTTATTTCTCAAGGGCCTCCTTGAGTAATAATTTGATAGTATCTCTTGCTCCCTCATCTTTCTTTTCTTCCGCCATGGGAGGTCGTCAGGGTTTGTGTGGCTGATCTTGCAAGGGTTCAACCACATCGAGCTCTAACTCCTTATGCCCTAACCTCATTGGGGACATGCAAAGAAAAATAGAGAAAGAGAAAACCACTCTGATACCACTGATCTGGATTTATGAAGGAACGCAACTAAATACGAATATAACCATAAATACAAAAATGTAGCAGAAATAACACTTCATTTCATTAATATTAAAGAACTGAAATATGTTTACAGACAGAATGGAAATAAAATAGCTAGGGAACTGGTACCTTATCTCTGAGAAGAGATGTGGTGGATACTGGCCTATGAAATGTGTTAAAATGAGGCTCGAAGACCTATTTATTATTGAGAAACAATTAAAAACCCTAAATATCAAAAAACCTAACCCTAGGAGATGAAGCGCCAAAACTATGGGCTCTGTTTGGGTAAATTGGTACATCAACATCCCATGGACGTAACTTTGGCATACGAGTTATGTTTGACATGCGCAATACCTTGTTAGAAGGATATATCTGAGGACAACAATTTTTGAGTTATAAACATGGTTGAAGACCCATGTTGCACCCAATTTTCCCAAAAAAATTTGTTAGGGCCTCAAAACAGCTTCGGAAGTTCACGACCCGAAAAATTGCTAAAAATAGTAAACATTGCTACAATTACGGAAACTGAAAAACTAAAACAAACAATGGTGGGGGTCCAAGTGGAATATTCTGGTGGCCACCAATATCCACTTGGATCAGACAATCTTTCAATTTTTTCTCCACACTCTATTTTGTTGTTTTTTCATTACGAGCCATGTGACCACTATATATATACTAGCGGGAGCCCCACTAGTAGGAATGGGCCAACATTTGAAAGCTTTTTGGGCCACATATAAAGACTATAATATAATGGTAATTATATAATTGAATGATGATGTCACTATGATGCCATACCTACCATGTGACAAACTCTTAGTGGGCCATATGTCACCAAAATTTTCACTTATTGGTCGACCAAAAGTGCCATATTAGCATGCCATGTGGCATCATGATAGGATTACACATCATCTTCATTGGCCACATCATCGTTACTTTCCATGTCATCTTTAGTACCTTGTCATCATCTTAGGCCAACTACTAATGGCCACATTTCACTATCGCCACTTGGATATACCACCTCAATGTCCTCATCAATGGTGCCACATGGCAGTACCACATCTTCACTTTGCTTCCATTTCATCATTTCATTCCAATCATGATCCACCATGTGTCACTAAATGAATGGGCCAGCATGGTGGAGGCCAAGTGATGATAAACCATATTATCATGAAATCCATCGTCCAAGAATTCTTCGATGGCTAGATATGTCATAAGATGCATAATTTTTAACACAGTTAAATAGAACAAAATTTTAAGTGGTATTTGTTGTATATTTCTCACAAAACCATAGATCCAATCTAAATATATGTCATGTTTAACAAATTTGGTGTTTTTTTCCTCATTGTAGCTGCCAACTTCAAACTATCGTAAATTCTCATTCGAGAGGAGTTTTTCCAAGTGTGATAAACTATTGGAAAGCTCTCGGAGAAGACTATCCAACCATACTATCCATAGATTCATTATAAAATTATAACTTCAACCAAAAAAAAACTTATTAAAATCAAAACCATTTTGACTTCATTCGATAATTTCACGCAAGAGATTGGGCTACCTTACAAATTCCTTCGATTCAAGAATGACATTGTTGCTTCCTTAGACTTACCTTTGACATCAATGACATTGATTGTCATCAACAACAACACTATGTCCATAAATATCCACCTTTTTCATTAATGGCAACACCACTAGACATTAATAATCATTGATGGCAGTGGACTGAACTCCCCCCAACATGCTACTAGGAACTCGTCCTGACTAGCTGCAAAGATTATTCCCATTTTATCCTAATTTCTCTCCTTCGATATATCCACTTTGTCTCTAGGATCCTCCTATTCACATCAATGGCGAAGCGACATGGTTGCTAACCAAAGCTTCGTAACTACTCATGAACTTTCATATGGACCTTATCCTTTTGTAAATGGAATATCCCCCTGAGGCCATGTTTATTTTCATGTGAATATTCCCCTGTTGATAAATTATTTTCTTGCAAATAATTATTTATACACATCTACCTTATGTATCTTATATCACTTCAACAAATTCTTCTTGATCAACTAGAGGTGTCACAGTATTTATCCCTGAATTTCTTGATTCTTTCAATAGATGTTGGATCAAGTGACTTTCAATTTCCTTTTTGATTTCTTGTTCTAATGGAGAACCTATTCCCGCTATGCATAAGCCCTTCATATACATATTTTCATACTTTCCTGGAAAATTATATTTTATTATAGTAATTACCACGTCCTTTTCAATTATCTTTTATACATAATCTTGATTCGTCAAGTTTTATTTTAAACAATTATATTCTTGAAGAAGCCATCACCAATGGATTAGATCTGAAGGATCAGCTCTAACTTTGGTTCTTCACTTTCACTCTCCACAACTTGGTGTTCATTCTTTAATTAATAGAGAGTTTATATCCCTTGTTCCATCTCAAATTGATCTTGCAGTCCTATGTTATGTGTCCATTATGACACATATAACATTCTACATTACGCTTGAATATTGGAAAAAATGACCCATATGATTTGTTCTCATAACCTATCATTTGATCCATATATCTAATCTCAGGGACTTGATCATATCCTCTATACCTAATAATATTATAGGCTTTGCAATCTCGTGCTTTGTGTCCAAATTTTGTGCATGAGAAAAAATTACCAAAGAACTTATTTTGATACTAGGTGGCATAAGGTTGTCTTGATGTGACATATTTACTGAAGTTGTTCCTTTGAAGAGAGTCATCACTTTGTAGATGTTTTACTCTTGTTCCATTGTTTCTTATGGATCCTTTGGAAATAATTTATATCATGGGGGGCTTCATCCTTTTATCCTGGTTTCTTTTCTTATGTTGACTAGATGTATCTTGTTGATTCTTGTAATCATTTTGAGAATCATCTAAAATGTTGAAGTGGGCATGCTTGAGTTGATTCATCACTTACTTAGAATCTTCAAATGAGTTGTTGGATACAATGATCACTTGATAATGATTATTAGGTTCATTTGATGTTCTTGAAAGAGATTCATATTTGAATGTCTTGCAACCTTCCTTATAACCAAGGTATGTTTTAATGAGAGGATATATTTGAATACTAAGGATGTGCTGTAGAGACTCTAGTCCTTTAAGAAGCTTTAAGTTGTGTTTGAGCCATTTCAATTCTTTTTTCGAAAGCACAACTTCTTCTTCTAATTTTTCACAAACCTCTTCCTTTTTTTTCAGTTCTTGTAACAAAAATTCCTTTATACTTTTGGATTATTCTCACCTAACCTTGAGATAAATAATGGAATTTACATCTTGATCCCTATCTTGAAGTTGTTGTTCTAGTTGATCCACCCTTTTTCTAAGGGTTTTTATTCCTTTCAATCCACGTTAGTTCTCCTTCAAAATCTATTTATGCTTCAGCTTCTTATGCTTTAGCGAAGAATAATATCTCACCTCTTTCATCATCAGTCACACATTTATGGCTCTCATAATCACTTTCTTCTTTTAAGAAGAATTTTTTTTCTTTTTGGCGTTTAGTTTCTTCTTTTGATCGGTAGACTTGAATCTTACTTCATCATCATTATCATTAATTTTTGCACAAGGAAAATTAAAAGTATAACATCTTATTCTTCCATATTCAATGAATTTTAAAGGAAGTTTACCATTAAACTTTTTTGTCTCTTCTTTAGCTTTTCAACAGACTTGGATTCTTCTTTATCATATTCATGATTGGAGTCTCCTTGATTCTCATGCTTTCTTCCTTCTTTGTTTTCTCTGAATGTTGTTTCTTTGATTCCTGACTTGTACTTCTCTATTCTTAGTTCATATGTTGAGAGTGTTCCATGAAGTATAGCAATGTTCAACTTATCCATGTCTAATAGCTCTTCAAGCGTTGATACCTTGGGATTGAATCTTGAAGGAAGAGATCTAAAAAAAATTATAATGACAATATCATCATTGGCTTCTTCACTAAGACCTACAATAGAGTTGAAAAAATTGTCTACTAGAAGAAAATATGAAGCAATATCTTCATATACTTCGATTTCCAAAATTTTTAATTGATCCCTGCAAGATTGTAGCTTTTCTTCCTTCACATTCTTGTCACATTCATAAAAAAATTTTAGCTTGTTCCATATTGTATAATGAGTTGAATTACAATGCATTACTTTGAAAAATTCATATCTAAGAAGCCACTCAAAATTCCATGCTTAGATATTGCATTGGATTAGTATAGAGGGACTTACCAATTGTATCAATAGGAGGAGAATTAGGAACTTGATAACTATTCTCTGCACATGCCCAAGCATCAAATCCCAAGGATATGACGTAGGTTTCCATTCTTATCTTCCAGAAAGCATAGTTGGATCCATCAAACTGAGAAGGCTTTCCTAATGATCTAATAGAAATCATTTTCCCTGAGATCAACGTTCCAACAGTTAATTGTTCATGAAGGAACCTATTCTGATACCACTTGTTAGAAAAAATATTACACTAATAGGGGGGGTGAATTAGTGTAATGGAAAATTCATCATTTAAAAACCATTTCATCAATAACTGAACATATAGAAGTGCATCAAAAAATAATGTGCATCTAAACAATGAATGAAATTGTGCGTCAAGAAATGACCATCAAGTCCACACATTTGAACACCAATTTTTACATGGAAAACCTTGTCGAAGAAAACCACAAATTATTTTGGTATTCTTCAATTTAATTACATAGATTTGTGTTCATGAGTCTGTTGGAGGCACCAACCCCTAAAACCAAATTTGTAGGCACTAACCCCTAAAATGAGAAAGAACCCACTTGCAGTAGGCCATAACCTAATTGAGGCACCAACCTCGAAAATATGCAAGCTTCGACTTGTTGTAGCCTTCAAACTAATTTAGGCACCAACCTAAGTGGAGGTTCCCACCTCCTTCTTCAACCTGGTTTGGACCACTTTTCACAATATTTCAAATTGGATCCACACTTAGCTCAAATCATATCCAAATAAACATGCATTTTGTTTTCATGTCAAAAACTTGTTCATGTACTCATATTACCAATAACCATGACCTCTCCAATCTCAAAAATTGTTTTTGGCTTCCCTTTATCAAATTACAAATAAATATTTTTTTGGCTTCCCTTTATCAAATTACAAATATATTAAACCAAAAATCCCTTTTCAAAATCAATTTGCACTTAATTTGGCCCCAAAACATTAGAAAATTTGGTTTTTCTATGAAATGGTTCTTTTTGGCACCTGATCAAAAAATGCACAAAGTCTGATCATTTTTCTGCAAATGGTTACCTTAAGTTCTCTTAAACATTTGAAAAAATGGATCTTCGTCGAAAAAATAAAATATAAATTAAAAAAAATTCAACCTTCCATCGGGCTTGAACCCTCGACGTCATGGGGGAGCGACTATACACCAACCGTGCTACAATGTACCTCAAATAGAACAGGAAAACCAAGCTTATTTGAACTTAATCAAAGGACACTGCCACATCAAATTCCAACAACCAATAAACACCAACCATGCCTTAAACCATGCCTTACACGTTAGGATTGATCCAAGTCAACCAAACAACTGAATTATGCTTCTCCATCTCAAGACTAGGGTTGCCTTAATAAAATCATTTTTCTCTTGGTGTTCTCCACGTCACACCAGGGTTGAAACAATCAAGAGAATTGTGCTCTTAAAATTATCCATGCCGCATCAATGCCAAACCAATCTAAATAATTATGCTTTCGATGCTCTCCACGTCACACTAGGTTTGAGCCAATCCAAACAATTGTGCTTTTGGCACTCTCCACATCATACAAGGACTAAATATATAACCAATCAATGAATTGTGCTCTTCATGTTCTCCACGTACAAGGGCCATATTAATAACCAATCAACAGGTTGTGATCTCGATTCTCTCCACATCATATTAAGTTTGAACCAATTAAAAAAATTGTGCTCTTGGTACTCTTCACGTCATGCAAAGGCCATATCAATAACCAATCAACAAACTATGTTCTCAACGATCTCCACGTCATACCAGGGTTGAACCAATCAAAAATAATTTAGCTCTTGGTGCTCTCCACGTCATGCAAGGGCCATATCAATAGCCAATGGATGAATTGTGCTCTCGGTGTCACACCACAGGGTTTCAACCCGACAACCACCTGAACCATGTTGCCTTAGACTAACCACAAAGTTCGGGCCTTCACCTTGTTGTCCACACTCTATTTCGATGTCTTTTCATTACAATCCATGTGACCACTATATATATATAGATACTAGCGGGAGTCTCGTTGGGAGGAAAATACATACCGTTGATAGCTCAATGGGACCACATCAAAAGGTCGAGATATATTAAGGGTCATTATGCAACCAAATTTCGATGTCACTATGACATCATACCTTCCACATAGAAAAATATAAGTGGTCCATGTGTCACCAATATTTTCACTTATTGGCCAACTAAAAGTGCCATTATGGCATGCCATATGGCATCATGAAAGGATGTCGTGTCATCCTCTTTAGCCACATCATCTTTACTTTCCATATCATCTTTACTACCACATCATCATCTGAGGCCAACTATTAATGGCCACGTATCATTGTCACCAACTGGATCTGCCACCTCAATGTCCTTGTCGAAGATGCCACATGGCATTGTCACATCATCACCTTGCTTCCATGCCATATTTCTTGCCAATTGTAAGTTTCCACATGTTACTGAAAAAATGGGCTAGCATAGCCGAGGGAAGTGATGACCGGCCACATTACAGTTCAAGAAAGTTTTCTTCAAATCCATCGTTTAGGAATTCTTGAATGGCCAGATCTATCATAATATGTACGATTTTTAATGCAGTTAAATAACATGCAATTTCATGTGCTATATACCATAAATTTCCCACAAAATGATATATTTTATTTGAAGAAGTGTGATGTTTAACAAATTTGGTTTTTTTCATTAATTGAGTGTTTTTGTCTTCAGTGCAGTTGTTGAATTCAAAGGATCATAACTTCTCATCAAGGATAAATTTTTTCAAGTGTGATATACCTTTGGAAATGTCTCAAAGAGTGTTATCCAACCATGTTATCCATAGACTCATTAGCACATCATAAATTTAAAAAAAAAATTAGTAAACTTCAAACCACTTTGATTTCATTTGATAAGGTCATGCAAGAGATTGGGCTAACATACTACTTCCTTTGATTCATGAATGACAATGCTACTTCTCTCTCTCTCTCTCTCTCTCTCTCTCTCTCTCTCTCTCTCTCTCTCTCTCTCTCTCTCTCTCTCTCTCTCTCTCTCTCTCTCTCTCTCTCTCTCTCTCTCTCTCTCTCTCTCTCTCTCTCTCTCTCTCTCTCTCTCTCTCTCTCTCTCTCTCTCTCTCTCTCTCTCTCTCTCTCTCTCTCTCTCTCTCTCTCTCTCTCTCTCTCTCTCTCTCTCTCTCTCTCTCTCTCTCTCTCTCTCTCTCTCTCTCTCTCTCTCTCTCTCTCTCTCTCTCTCTCTCTCTCTCTCTCTCTCTCTCTCTCTCTCTCTCTCTCTCTCTCTCTCTCTCTATATCTCTCTCTCTCTCTCTCTCTATATATATATATATATATATATATATATATCCCTCCCTTTATCCTTTTTTATATCTCCCTCACTCCCCCTGCTCTCTCTCTCTCCATATTTGTCTCTATCTCCCTCCCTTTCCAAGTGTCAATTAGTAAACTTCAAACCACATTGACTTCATTTGATAAGTTCATGTAATATATTGGGCTACCATACTACTTCATTTGATTCATGGATGATATTGCTACTCCCTTAGACTTCAATTTTGACATCAACTACAACATTATGTCCAACATCGCTCTCTCTCCCAATCTATGTTTCACAATAACCTCTCTCTCTCTCTCTCCTTCTTTATCCTTTATTATCATTGCAGCTTCCAACTTCAAATGGTTTTAACTTCCCATCCGGGAGAACTTTTTCCAAGTGTGATATACCTGCGGGAAGGTCTTGAATAGTGTTATGCAAACATACTATCCATAGACTAATTATCAAATCATAACTTCAAAAAAAAACTCAGTAACCTTCAAACCACTTTAACTTCATTTGATAAGGTCATGCAAAATATTGGGCTACCATACTACTTCCTTTGATTCATGAATGACACTGCTACTCCCATAGACTTCACATTTGACATCAATGACATCTGTTGTCATAAATTACAACATTGTGTCCAACATTGTTATCTCTCTCAATATGTGTTTCACAACAACCACTCTCTCTCTCATACACACAGAAACACACACACACACAACCCCTCTCTTTCTCTCAACCTTTCTCTCTCTCTAACCTTGTCTCCATATCCCTCTCTTTATCCTTCTCTATCTCTTCCTTCATCTCTGTATCTCAACTTCTCATAACCTCTCTCTCTCTAGATTTGTCTCTATCTCCCTCATTTTATCCTTCTCTATCTCTCCCCCCTCCCTCTCTCTTTTCTCGTTGTATTCCTACTCATTTGTTAAGTCATAAGGTATTTCTTTCTAAATTGTCTCTTAATGAAACGTTTGATGCACCTTGTCCATCTCATTAATATTATCGAAAGATTTGTGTAATTATTTTATAGTTTTTTGTTGAAGAAAATAATTTCAGTTAAATATTGATTTTTTATTGTTTACAATACTTTTTTGAATGTATAAATGGACAGAGTGCTGTGAAGAAACCTCTAGAAATAGCTGATACAAAACTGACAAGTCAAACTTATGATTCAAAAAAATTCTACCAAATTTTAAAGAATTTTGAACAAAAATATCATACGAATTTGAAATCCTCGATTTACAATGATATATTGTAACTTGTTGGAAGCAAACCCTCGTCGGTTTTGGTTGGAAATTTTCTAATTCCTTTGTTGGGCGGGGTCTCTGTTGTAGCATTATTTGACTCATATAAAGTCAAGAGAGGTCCTAAGCAATTCAAGGTTGTTGAGCAATATTTGTTAGAATTTCAAGAAGACCTACAATATGCTCAAAAGGATAACCACAAGCGCAACGAGGATTCGTCATCACATGTGCACTGGAACCAAATTCAGGGAAGCATAAACAACATTGGAAGTGAAATATAAGCTAGAGGAGCAACAAAGAAGAAAAGCACGCACCAAGGGTCAAGTCGGGATTTTTCGTGTGCAGAACAGTTCACGAGTCAAGTAGATTGATGCGCTCAGAACATTGCACACATGTCAGGTTCAAGTCATGCAAATGTACGTGCAAAACAGTGTTTGGAGCTTAATCGCAATCGCATGTGGAAGGCTTGATCGCATATCAAAAATCACAATCGCAACCTCAGGAGAAAAGGCGCTAAGGAACATGTTATAAAGGCCGAAATTTGAAGTGCGGTAAAGTTTCATATCGTTGATTGCGATTTACAATTAGCTCCACCTCCACTTGCCATGTCATCCCTACCGTTATCGCACATCGCACGTCGCAAGTTCAATAGTAAAGGTGCTAAGGAATGTGTTAAGAATGTCGATATGCAAAATGTGATATGAAGACCTGATGAGATATAGTTCGAAGCTTGAATCTGAAGTATTTAAATTCCGGTCGTGGGACCCTCTCGCACATCACACATCATGCATCACAAGCTCAGGAGGAAAGGTACCAAGGAACAAGGTTGAATCATCAGAGTTAGAAGTGCGATAACGAAGCGGATGCAATGGAATTTATTGCTAAAGTCTAAAGGTTTTTAAGTCCGAGTACAAGGGATTTTCCTTTGTCAATGTTGCATCAGAGGGAAAAAGTAGATTATAATGTAGAACATTGGAATGATGAGATGCGACAGAGAAGCGAATGCGATACAGTTTTCAAAGGTAATGGAATATATTTTAAAGTCCAGTCTTACGACAGTTATAACGAAAAGTCTGAACGGAGGACAGACTCAGGTAAGAAAACACCCAGCCACGTGCAAAATAGTGTCATATGTGTTGTGCCTTGTAATAAACAGGAGCTTGAACACATCGGTGGTGGACTCAAGTAAATGACCCGAAACAGAGAAAAGGAGAAGACGAGACGGAACGTCGTGGGCATGAGCGGAAGAGGCAGAGTCGGGTGGTAGGTCAGATGGTGATAGTGTTTGAAACACAAAAGCATGGGCAGAGTCTAGTGGAGATGCGTTTATGTGGACTATTAGGATATCACAGCAAAAATGAAAGGAGACACATCAGTAACAAATTAGATTCAATAAAAGGATTATATTTCAAGTTTTATTTTGTTTTCTTTGTTAATATCAAAGCTACAATGTTTTCCTCTATTGCAATGTAATAAGTAATTTAACAGTTTAGGCAGTCTAGGAGTTTCAAGAAGCTCAAGCAATTACAAACTACCTTTTTTTGTCTTTAAGGAAGTGAGAAAGAGAGAGGAGGGGTTTCGAGTTCTGGACCTCTTGGGGACTACATTTTTTACTTCTTTTTCTAATGGGTGAATGAAATAAGCAACAAGTTTCCTACAACTGTTGATGGTGATTCGTGTCTCTTGTGCCATTTTATGTGGTTTCCTCCTTGTATTAAGTGAAGTAAAGAAGTATTTGGTCTCTGATTTACGTTTGTAAGTAAGATTCAAATAGCCTTAATAAGAGCTCCTTCACTCCATCTCTTCTCCCTTCACAAATTCTCTTTGAAACTTAAAAGTAATATATTATGTGTTTACAACATATTATTTTGAGTCTCCTCTCTCTCCATGAAGTTCGTCTGAAAATTAAAAGTAATATATTCTGTGTTTACAACATATTACTTTGAGTTTCCCCTACAGTGCTTCTTTTCCATTCAGATATCAGCAATCAATGGCATTCTGAAATCTTTTATTATTCCAGATCATTAAGGGTTTTAGACAACTAGTTTTCAATGGGATAGAACTGAGACCTCATGATAAAATTATTTCTTTGACACGCTTTTAAAATGACTTAATAAATGATTCCTTTCACAACCGAGGGATTTTCTCTTAAGATACAACATTTTTTGGTGTCGTTGTTGGGGATGAAGGCATGAAGTTATCTTTCCCTAGATATTGAGATCTATTTCTTGATGGTGAACAAGATTTAGATATAAAATTTGGCTGTTTATTATTCACCTAACGACTCCACTAATGAATATTTTGTTAGATAAGGAATTTTGATGGCAAGAAAATGAGAAAGCATCATGGAAAAAACAGGTATCAGAGTTTGAATCTTTTAAAGGAAGTTTTATTTTTTACTATCATTTTAGTGGTCTATTTTCCCTTAAATATCAAGAATATTTCCTGATTTATATTCTCAGAAGATTATAAGGCCCAAAAAGTACATTCTTTATTGAAAGAAGAATATTTTTCTTCTGCTTGTACTATTGATCTTGACACATCTTTATCTCCTAAATAGGAGAGGAGAGATGAATGTTGCATTACAATTCCTAAAGATAATCAGTCACAGTTCGGGCATAAGGGTGATGATTCATCATATTTGGGTGATAATATTCTGTCTCACAAGAAATCGACTACTTTTCAGCTCAAAAGCAAAGAAATATTTAAACCCCTGAAGCTGCCCACAATTCTCCATCCGTATCCTTCAAAATGATTAAAAACATTTCCATGTTTCTTTGGAGAGGTGGAGGAAATTTTAGTTGAACAACATATCTTGGAATTTGAGTACTTTCTGGACAAATTTCAAATTATTTATGAAGATGTGGCTTTAAGGATGTTTTGTGATTCATTAAAGCAGGTTTCTCAGCAATATTTCCAACGTTTGGAAGCAAGTTCAATTAATTCATGGAAAGGTTTTCAAGATATATTTCTTAGATATTGAGGCGAGTGTAATTCATATGAAAAAAAACCTTTGGGAATTATATTCTATCCAGAGGTAGAGAAATGAATCAATCACTGAGTTTAATAGGATGTTTCAAAAAATTTATTTCAGCATGCCAAAATAAATTTGACCTCCTAAAGTTGCAACTATGGTTTACTATTTGAGGGCTCTTTCTATTATCTTGGATTTTTATCTCAAGGAGAGAACGCCTTGCACTCTAGAGCTGATGTTTCTTTATGCACAGGAAATCGAAGATAATGTGTGGGCTAGTAGAAATTTTTCCTGTCATGTTGAAATACCAAGTTTTATAGAAAAAAAGAGGGTCTGTCAAGAAAACATTGGAATTTCTTTACAAGAGAATGCAAATTCGGAGATGAACAAGGATTTTCAAATGGTGTCAGAGGATTCATGTATTTCTGAAACACAAGAATTTAAGAATTCTGAAGATTCTGGTCAAAAATTTGTTGCAACAACTAAACTACACGTTGAAATGTTGGAAGATCATTACAATTTTCATAATTTTAATGATTTGTGAATAGAGGAGAAACTAGTGGAGCTCCTCAGGTGTGTTTGCAGGAGGGGGAAGATTTTGTCAAGAATTGGCATTATACGAAGAACATCAACATTATGAGGAACAAAACTTATATTCCTCTTTACGGTCTAAATGGTTTTCAACAGAAAACAACAATCAATCTTCTCACATACAACCTTAAATTGAGGAGTCAAGTAGTGAAGGAAGTTGTCATGTTCAAAGAAGTCTACATCAACAAGAGGTTCAAGAAAAGTAGGTAGTAGAAAATTGGTCTCATCAATTCTATGATCCAGTAGTGGATTATATGAAAACTTTCTTTTGTCAGCAACAAGCATTTATGCAAGGTATGTGCAAAGCTTTGTATCTGGAAAACTTTCATGGTACCTCCCTATTGTGATCTTCAAATTTCGATAGTATTAAGGCATTAGGTCTAAAATGCAGATGTTGGATTGGTTCCATTGGAAGGCTGGATTTACATGGTTAAGTTCAGGCATGAATACATATGTAGGAGTTGTGCATAAATAAGCTCAGAAGTTGAGCATTTTCAGCTGTAGTATTTCTAGTTCAGTATTTTCATCTTAGGAATAAAGGAAGAAGTCTGAAGTGTAGCAGGTTTTGGGAGGATTTCATATTGGATCAACTCCCATTTGGGATTGACTCCATCCCCAATAACGGCTACTGATCTACAAGTGCTCTTTGACTCCATGCCAAATAAAGGCTATTGTTCTACAAGTTCTATTTAGCTCCATGCCGAATAAAGGATACTGATCTACAAGTTCTCTTTGACTCCATGGCCAATAAAGGCTACTAATCTACAAGTTCTTAGCACTTTTTTGCCAAAGTGTTGTCCCCAACTGGAGCCAGATGTTGTAGCATAATTTGACTCAGCTAAAAGTTAAGAGAGGTCCTCAACAATTCAAGGTTGTTGACGAACATTTGTTAGAATTTCAAGAAGAACTGCAATATGCTCGAAAGGATAACCACAAGCACAACGAGGGTTCATCATCACATGTGCACTGGAACCAAAGTCAGGGAAGTAGCAATAGCATTGGAAGTGCAATCTAAGCCAGAGGAGAAGCAAAGAATAAAAGCATGCAACAAGGGTCAATTTGGGCTTATTCGCGTCCAGAACAGTTCACGAGTCGGGCCGATTGATGCACTCAGAACATTGCACACGGTTCAAGGTCAGGTAATGGAAATGTATGTATAGAACAATGTTCGGAGGCTTAATCGCAATCGCATGTGGAAGGCCTGATCGCATATCAAAAATCGCAATCGCAAGCTCATGAGGAAAGGCGCTAGGGAACATGTTATAAAGGCAAAAATGCGAAGTGTGGTAAAGTTTCATATCGCCGATTGCGATTTGCGATTGGCCCCACCTCCACTTGCCACATCATGCCTACTATTATCGCATAGTTCAGGAGGAAAGGAGCTAAGGAATGTGTTAAGAATTTCGATATGTGAAATGCGATACGAAGACCAGATATGATATAGGTCGAAGCTCGAATCTGAGGTATTTAAAGTTCTACTGTGGGACCCTCTCGCACATCGCACTTTAAGCCTTTTCCATCATATTTTATATTACTTATTCCAATTTTCGGCACATTACATTTCAATTTAAAAACCAGACTTTTCGAAATCTCAAATTTATTATTTATAAAAAAACCAAAAAATTAATGTACTAAATAAACATAAACATAATAGTGTTGTTTTAAAAAATATTTTAAAATATAAACATATGTTTTATATGTTTTATTAAATTTAAATGTTTTATAAGTAATAGTCTATCATAAAAATGTCAGAGTTAATATAATTAATATTACAATTTTTTTTTAAATATATTATTTATAAAAATAAAAAAATAAAAAGATATGCTTCATATCATAGTCTATCATAAAAGGTCATAGTTAATATGAATATGTTTTATATTTTTTATTAAATTTAAATGTTTTATAAATAATAATGTATCATAAAATGGCATAGTTAATATAATTAATATTATGGTCTTTTTTGAAATTAAAATACATTATATTCTTATATATTATATTTTTATTAGAAAAATTAAAACAATTTAAAATTTTAATAATATATTTTAGAAATAAATTATATGGTTAATTATTTTATAATCTTTAAACTTGCTTAGTTCCATTTTAATTTTGGATTTATCAAGCATTAAGAGGGATCAAATTTCTCGAGGTGTAAACATTTTTTTAGTGCAAAACTTGAGGAAGGGGTTGCACCTCGAGAAATTTGACCTCTCTCGGTGCTTGATAGATCCGGGGTTAATATGGATCTAGGTTGGTTTCAGTTGTGTGCGGTCATAAAAAATTTGTTGAACATCTAATTATTTTGATAATTTTAAATATGCTAAATATCTCCAATATTAATTTAATCAATTTAATCTGAAAGTTGCTTAGTTGCCTCCATTTGTTGAGATGAGAGAGACTGTTAGTAACTTGAATGATGAAAAATGATGAAATAACAATTTTAAGTGAAAAGCGACAATGTTACAAGGTTGAATTATAGAAAATATGAATAAGAATAAGAATATAGTCAATTACAAACAATCTTCATTGCGATCAATCTGAAACTATTTTCTTCTATTACTGTTATTATCACAACTATTATTTATTTTTTATTACCACATTTGAATGCAAAGTTCTTAAAAAGTTGAATGATGGAAAATGGGAATAATAAGAATGTAAAAAATTACAAATAGTTTATAGTTTCTCGAAGAAGAAATTTCAATTAAGTGAAAATTTTATTTAGGATGAAAATTCAAGTATTATATTTATGGTTGAATTACTATAACACAAAAGTCAATTCACGTCATGAAAAATGTTTATGTGCTTACACTTATATAGAGTGTGTATGTTTTGGGGTGAAATAGAGACATATATGGAGGGGAAGGGGGGGAGGGGGGGAGAGGGAATAAGAGAGAGGCAAAGATAGGGAGGGAGGAAGTGATATAGATATGGAGAGAGAAGTGTTAGAGATAGAGAGAGAAGGGGAAGAAAGAGAGGGTGTGGAAAAGGGAGGGAGAGAGAGAGAGATAGATAGATAGATATGGAGAGAGAGTGTGTATGTTTGGGGGGTGAGATAAAGAGATAAAGAAGGAGATACAATGAGAGATAGATATATAGATGGAGGGGGCAGAGATGTGCTTACACTAAAATCAATGCACACTATTAATCTAATTACTTTGAAATTAATGTACATCATACATCTAGTTTCATCAAATCAAAAATCAACATCTACACTAAAATCAATGCATCTAGTGCAAACAATAAAATAGGATTAGAGATCAACATCTACACTAAAATAAATGCATCTAGTGCAAACAATCGAATAGGATTAGAAATCAACATCTACACTAAAATCAATGCATCTACTTCAAGCAATCAAATAGTATTAGAAATCAATATCTACACTGAAACCAATATATCCAGTGCAAGCAATCAAATTGGAGTAGAAATCAATATCTACACTGAAATCAATGCATCTAGTGTAAGGTATTAAATAGGATTAGAAATTGACATCTCCATTGAAATAAATTCATCTAGTGCAAGTGATCATATAAGATTGGAAATCAATATCTACATTGAAACCAATGCATCCAGTGCATGCAATCAAATAGGAGTAGAAAGAAGCATCTACACCGAAATCAATGTATCTAGTGTAAGGTATTAAATAGGATTATAAATTGACATCTACACTTAAATTAATGCATCTAGTGCAAGTGTTCAAATAAGATTAGAAATCAATATATACATTGAAACCAATCCATCTAGTGAAATCAATCAAATAGGAATAGAAATAAACATCTACACTGAAATAAATGCATTTAGTGTAAGCTATTAAATAAGATTAGAAATCAATATCTAAACTGAAATCAATGAATCTAGTGTAAGTGACCAAATAGGATTAGAAATCAAAAATTACACTGAAATCAATGCACCTATTTTAGTGAAAAACCAAAATATTCATGAATTTATACATCTAACTTCTATGTTTGTATTTGTCTCTGTGTGTCTCTTTATTCTTCCCTCTCTCTCAACCTTCCATTATGTGTCTATCTCCCTCCCTCTATCCTTCTCTCTCTCCCCTCCCTCTCTCCGCCATCTCTCTCTCCACTTCTCCCTCCCTTTCTCTATATTTATCTTATTTCCTCTCCCTCCTTACCATCTATATCTATACATCCTTCCATCTCTCCTAATTTGTCTCTCTATCTCAGCCCCCTAAACACATGTCTCTCTCTCTCTCTCTCTCTCTCCATATATATCTCTCTTCCTCCCTCCCTCTCTTTTCCTATCTATTTTGTGATATCTCCCCCTTCCACCTATATCTCTATCTCCCATTGTATCTCCACCCACAAAACATACTCTCTCTCTCTCTTTCTCTCTTGCTCTCCTCTCTCCCTCACCATCTCTCTATCTCTCCCTTGTTACTCCATCTCCCTCTCCACATTTCTCTCTCTATGTCTTTCTTCCCCTTCCAACTCCATCTCTCTATCTCCCTCTCTCTCAATTCCTCCCTATCTTCCTTCCTCTCTCTCCCTTTCTCTCCCATGTCCCTCTGTCTCCCCCCCCATCACACACAATCTCTCTCTCAGCCCTCCAACTTTGTCACTATCTCCCTCTCTCTCTCTCTGTATCACTCTCCCCCTCTCTCTCCCCTCCATATCTATGTTTCTATGTCTCTCTCTTCCCCTTCTTTGATTAGGGGAATTTTGAGGTCTAAAATGGGCCTCCTAAGGAAAATGTAAAACCAAAATAAAATTTATGAGAACCAATAGGATTAAATATGATGATTTCAACCATGGGGGATGATTCACTATTTTTGGAGTGAAAAAGTAAAACGATTAAAAAATAATAAAATAATAAAACTATTTTTTCAACCCGTATTTTCAACTTATCTCCCTAAGGGTTTACTCAAAGTATGAGAGGGAGTACTTGTTGGATGCAAAATTTAATTCTCATCCAAGGAGTACCCATGTTGCATACTTTTGGTGGACCCTGTTACATGAAAAATGAGAAATACATGAAAAAACGTGATTGCAATAATGTTTTTCATGTGTTTCTCATTTTTTGTGTAGAAAATTCCATCAAAAGTATGCAAAATGGGTACTCCTTGGATGGGAAATTAAATTTTTCATGCAACGAGTATTCTTACTCGAAATTTGAGTAAAAACTTAGGGAGATAAGTTCAAAATACGAGTTGAAAAAATAGTTTTTTTCTTTTTTCCCCCTAAAATTTGATGATGTATTCAAATCTTATTTTATTATTTCCACTGTTATTCTATAATTTCCTTAGGAGGCCCATTTTATACCTCCAATTTCCCCTAGTACCTATCTCTATCTTCTCTTTCTCTCTCCCTTCCCTCATATCCTCTCTTTTTATTTCCATCTTCAGTTATCCCTTATCACTCCCTTTATCTCTCCACCTCTATCTGTCAATGTATTTTTTATTCCCTCCCTCTCTTTCCCCCTTCCAACTCCATCTCTCTCTCCCCCTATCTCTCTCCTCTCTCTCAATACCCCTTTCTTTTCCTTCTTCTCTCTCCCTTTCTCTCCTACCTTCCCCAGTCTCTCCCCCCATCACACACACTCTCTCTCTCCACCCTCCAACTTTGTCACTATCTCCCTCTCTCTCTCATTCTCGCTCTCCCCCTCTCTTATTCCTCCATACCTATGTCTCCTTGTCTCTTTCTTCCCCTTCTTTCCATATCTCTATCCTCTAATTTTCTCTCCCTTCCCTCATCTCCTCTCTCCCTCATTACATTTTCATCTCTCCTTTATCACTCCCTCTCTCTCTCCACCTCTATCTCTCAATGTCTTTGTTCTTCCCTCCCTCTCTTTCTCCTTCCAAATCCATCTCTCTCTCTTCCTACCTCTCTCCTCCTCTCCCCCTCCTCTCTCTTTTCCTTCCTCTCTCTCCATGTCTCTCCCACCTCTATGTCTCTCTCCCTCACTCTATTATCCCTCCATAGCACTCTCTCTCTTTCTCTTAAATATGATCACATTGTATTTTATTTAAGAAAGTATCTAAAAAAAATAAAAAAATAAAATAAAAAAACAAAAAAAAAACAAAACAAAAACAAACATAATTGGTTGTAAAATATTAAACTTGTATTTTGGATCAATCATCTCAAAGAAAATACAATAATAAAAAACTTAAAGAAATCATGCACTATCTTTCCTCTATCATCGTTAGTCACTTTTATTTATTTTTTTGCTCGGATCTTTGGTTAAAAAGCATCTATCCTCATTCTTTATAATATTATTTATATTACACAAATTTCATATTTATGTATATACAATATTCTCATTTTTAATTTATTGAAACCTTGATTTAATCTCTATGGGAATATTTTTAGTAGTCGTGAGGATGGTGGGTATTAGTGGCAATCTATACAGCCTATGACTAGTGATCAAATGGGCTCTTATCATGCCTTGTTAGGTTATCATAGTCAATTTTTTTGTCATTTCATTAGGTCTTCAAGTAAAAATTTTGTCACCAAGTAGTATGTTTAGGGCTATTTCCACTCCTTTCAAAATTTTCACATGCTAGTCCTTGTCATCACTCAGCTCAGCGTACCATCATTGTAAGGTCATCATCATCACTCCAGTCAACCTCATCATGATTTCATTGACTTCAATGTCTCCATTAAGTGATTAGGGTTTCAAGGTCACCAAATATGTCATTCCATGCATAAAATCTGGCAATTGAGGAGTGGTAATAGGTAATTTTTCTCAATAAAGTTTGATTTCAAATTTAATTCATGTTTAAATATGTAATAAGTTCATTTTGTTCCTAAAGCTGCAAAGGTGGTGTCAAATTTACAAGTTTACAAAGCAAAGTGAAAAGGACATGTAGTGGGCCATCCCACTACCATGAAGAAAAGTGACCACCACAAGCTATAAAAGGCCAATTGATTTGGATTTATGTAGGAACGCAACAGAATATACATATAACCATAAATACAAATATGCAGCGTAAATAAAACTTCATTTCATTAATATCAAAGAACTAGAATTTTCTTACAGACAAAATGGAAATAAACTAGCTAGGGAACTGGTAGCTTATCTATGAGAAGAGATGTGGCAGCTATAAGCCTCTGAAATATGTTATAATGAAGCTCGAGGCCCTATTTATTATTTAGAAATAATGGAAAACCCTAAACATCCAAAATCCTAACCCTAGGAGATGAAGCGCCAAAACTATGGGCCCTGTTTGTGTAAATTGGTGTTTCAACATCCCGAGGATGTAACTTTGCCACATACGATCTTCGTTTGATGCGCACCGTACCGCATTAGAAAGATATATCTAAGAAAAACAACTTTTGATGTGAGCAACATCAATCCATGGACCCATATTTCTCCTGGTTTTCCCAAAAAACATTGTTTAGGGCCTCAAAATGGCTCCAGAAGTTCAGGACCCAAAAAACTGCTTAAAATAGTAAGTTGTGCCAAAACTGAAATACTGAAAGAGACAATGGTGGGGCCCCAAGTGGAATAGGCGATTGGCCACCAATATCCACCTGGATCACCAACTGAAACTCATTTTTTCGTTAAACTCATTGAATAAGAGCTGTCATCCATCACCAAGTGCAAATTCAGCAAATTCAAGTAAAAAAAACTCCAAGTTTGGTGCCAAAAGCAGCCACGTTGCGCTTTTTGCCCTCCACGCTACGCTTTCTTCCCAACATTGTGTTTTCTCTCCTGGAGTCATAAAATAAATTTATCAAGGCTTTTGAAGGTTTTCAATGTGTCAAGCATCAGTGGACAAGTAAGTTACATTTTAGCAAACCCCTCCTTGCAGCTCAATTTCATTAATTTAGTGTGTAAACCTTCATTGACCTCCATGGTGATTTTTAGTGGCTAGCCCTACTTTTCAAGTTTTGTAGGAAAAATATACTCTCCCACTAACTTTTCACCCTCCCTCACACCTAATATCATCTCCCATAACTTTCACACCCCCTCATTCCCAATTCCTAAGTCCCAAACCCTAGCCCAATTCTACAATTCTGGGTAGTTTTACTAGCTAGGATTGTGTTTAAATTTACTAGCTCATCTCCCTCACTCATTTCACTCCATTTCACTTCCTATACCTCTCTAAGACCCCTACCCATCTCCATAAATTTTCCCACTCTCATCTCCCTTCCCTAACCCACTCATCCTCTCCCTTTTCTCCCTTCCTTTGTTTTGACCTATTAGGGTTTTGCCCCTTGCAAACGACCAAATGGAGTAGAATAAATCTTATAATAAAGGAGGCCAAGTGATAAGACATGTTAAAAACTCTTGAAATGATGTCTACACCAATGTCCAAGCATTGTTTCCAAGCAATAGGGTGTCTTGCTTTTTGTGACCAAGTTGAGAAGGTCAAATACAATGCCACATTGAACACATTGTTTGCCACTCAACTCAAAAGGGACAAAGTAACAATTGCAGGGGTTAATTTCACTATATCAAATAATATAGTAGTTGAGGCAACAGGGATACCTAATCATGGTGAAAAATGGTTTAAGAACCAAGATCTAGCCCTCCATAATTATTAGCCCTATCTCAAAAGACATCATCAACAACATATGAAGAATATTTTCCCTGTTGGGCACCACCTTGAGAAGTACACACTAGTCATGAAGATCACTGTGATGTACTTCACCTATGAGGGAATATTTTATAGATTATATGGGTATCATGTCAGACTTATCATGCATTTCACATGGGTAAATCCACTCAATTTTCCCTATTACCTTTATAGAAGTTTGGCAAAGATAGAAAAAAAGGTTAAACACAAGCAGAGTAGTTTTGAAAGTAGCCTCTTCCACCATGCTCTGATCAAAATCATTGTTTTACACCATCTTGAGTAGAAGCACATCACTTGGGAAACTTTCATGCAAGAAGATGTCCTTTTTTCATCTAGTAGCCAACCTACTAGCCCTAGATCTCCATCAACACCATCATCACCTTCAGCACCATCTAGACATGTGGAGGTTGGATCACCTAGAACAATTTAATTGAGGAGGAATATTGAGGTCACCCAAACATATCAAAGAGGTAAAAGGCTTGTGTTTTATCCTTAGATTGAGGAAGGGGCCAAGCCCACATCAGTGGAGCAGGGATTACATTCACAGCATGAGACATATATGCATGATGAGAAGCATGAATTTGACTTAGTAGACTTGTAGGCTAGTTAAGAGCATGAAAACCTAGAGAGGATCATCAAGGAAAAATATGCTAATATCAAAGAGCTCAAATAAAACTTGGCAAGGGCTAATTTCATCATTTCCTTCCTAGAGAAAGAAAACAATCAATTGAAGGAAAAACAATTGTCTTTAGAGAAAAGTCAGTTTGAGACTAGTATGAATGATGTGAACAGAAAAGAAATGGTTGACATTGAATATTAAAATAAGCATGAAGAGCAGGTGACTAGGAATAGGACAAGAACCATGGGTCTCAAAAGAGCATTGCAGAAGGACAAGAACCATGGGTCTTAAAAGAGCATTGCAGAAGGACAAAAAAACAAAATCCACCAGATGAAGAGTTGAGTTTTGAAGAAAGGATAGCCATGGAAATTAATGAAAACAAGGATTTTGTCAATATTCACCTGGAGAAGATCCTTGACAAGACCAACAGGGTCAACAAGATGCAAAAACACATGGACGATCACTACTATGCAAGAAATCATATTTGCAATGTTAAAGTCAAACAATTGCAAGCCAAACTGAAGGAAACTCTAAAAAGTCAAAAGGAGAAGGAAAACCTGGAGATTTTTGTTAATGCTTCCCTAGTGGCATAAAATACCTCATGAGGCACCTATGGACCAATTTTGAGGAGTTTTGGAGCAAGTTTTGTTTTTTGAGAAATTTTGGTCAAATTTGGAAATTCAGAAAACCAGTCACACTAGCAAAAGCATAGCGTGGGTCACGCTACAATTTTGTTGGGGGAGTCCATTGGAGGAAAAAACAACATTTTTGGATTCCTCTTGATGATTACATCAATATGAGTCAACAGTTGGGCCATGTCAGGCTATTCTGGGGGGTCAAAATGCCCACAAACATGCAAAAAATCACCTTTCTGCCCTATTTTTTGAGCCTTCGCTACACTTTCTGAGTACTCTTGGGAGAATGAATTTTTGGAGGGCTAGGAGCGACCTTTTTGAGTTCTTGATGAGCCTATCATGTAGCATACATCCAGAGCTTTCTAATGGTACCTTCAAATCCTGATTTGGACACCTGGAAGGCCTCCAAAGTTCAATTTTCCTCATCTCACTACGCTTTCTCTAAGCTCGCTACACTTTCTCCTGATTTCGCTATGCTTTCCCGCCAAGGCAATTTTCACTAAAATTTTGACCTTGTTTGACATTTTACTGATGTAATTGATGGATGATGATGATGATTTTATGATTTCATGAGGTGTAATTGAGCTGGTAAATAGTGAAATAGGGTATATACATGCATGTTAATGTAATTTTGGTCAAATGTATCTAGTTTCCTATGATGAGGTGAATTGGTTGACCTCCACTAGAGATTAGGGTTTTGTTGAGCTTATCATTTATCAGCTCCGCAACTAATGGATTCAACCCCTAAGAGAGGGGAGATGTTGTTTTGGTCTATATCTATCATTTTTAGATTCATTTGACTAGTTGGACATCAGAGGATTGTAATCTTGTAGCTTGTACTTTCATTTTCATATTCAGAAACCAAAGGATGTAGCTGCAACTATTATCTAGGAATTCATGTGTAGTGAGTTTATGATCATGTATATTCTCTGTTATAGTCTTTATTTAACTATATATATCTCCTCTTTCATATCATGTATCTTCAGTGGTTTTCCTTACAGTTCAAAGCCAGAATTATATTGGTTTAGCTCTATTTATATGGAATTGTCATCTTGTGTTTCATGCTTCCAGATTAATGAATTCATGATTGAACATGCTCATTGAATACCTCTCCTTTTCAAACTCACCACCATGCCTACAAAACACTAAATCCATCATAGATCCACTTCTACCTTGCTTCTTTATATTTTTGCAGTTGTAAGCCCTTTGATCCCTAGACCTAGCTACTTGGTTTCATCCCTGGTCCAGCATTAAACCCTAAACTCTCAAAAAACTACCTAAGCCTATCATATCTAGCCTAATATCTTTCATGTCACAGTCAATCCTTGGCTGTGATCTCATTGAGAGAGCCCTTTTAGCCTGGTAGGGCTAGCTACTTGGTCAAAGTGGTTTGTGGTCACCTTTTCCAGTCTCTTTTTCAGTCTTTGGAGAACTGGTGGAGTGCTAACAGTGGGTTTAGATATACCTCAAAAGTAAATATAACCCTTTTTTCTATATTTAATTAACAAATATTATAAATTTAAATTTAAAATAATGATGTGATTAATCGGAAAGACATTTATCTACATTATGGATCACAAAAGTCTTAGATCTAAAAAATGTTATAAAACTAAATTTATATATATATATTTGTAAAATATTTTTATTTTGAAGTATGTTATGGTTTTTGGGAATGTGGTATTGATAAGTCAATGGTCATGGTATTGGCCCATGGTATTGATAAACCATGGTATTAGCCTATGGTATTATGATTTGTTTTCCCTCCTCTCCCTCTCTCCCTCCCTCTCTCCCTCCCTCTCTCTATATTTCTCTTCTAAGTATTGTCCCATGGTATTGTAAAAAAACCTATTTAGAAGTTAATAATATCCATGGTAGATATTTATTATTAAAAATATTGTTATATTGTAAATATTAATTTTTTATTTCCTTATTAATTAAATTTAAAGATGGTTATGCAATCATTATTTTAATTTGTATTGTAAAATGAATGTTAATTTAAAAGTAATATTTATGTGTTATATATTTTAATGTGATATGTATATTATATTTTCTTTTATCTAAAAAATTGTTCATAATTTTATTAAAAAATATCTCACATCTCAAAGCTAACATCTAACACCTACACATCTAACATCTAACATTTAATGCTCACACGTCCACCCTATATTGGACTGTAGAGCCCTCTCCACCTAATAATTCAATATTTTATAATATTTAATTAACAAAAGTATTATTTCAAATAAATAATTTACTTTAATATGTTTGAATACATAAAATCTAAAAATTCTATGAACTTATTACAATTTAAAGTCAAAAATTTCAAGTTAAAATGAAAACATATTGCAACTACTAAGACTTCAAACAAATTCAATGCTTAATTAAAAAGATTTTTTATAAAACAAGTCATCAAAGATAGAGAATGCTCATCTTAAGCTCATTAGAGAAATGCTCGATTCTAAACACTTTTTTTCTCATTTTTGAACTAGGAAAATTGAGGGACTAAATGTGACTACATATTTCTTAAACACCCACATGCTATTCTACCTAATAAAATTTTGTATATAATGATGGAATTCCAAATCAATGAGAAATTGTATAAATAGACTCTAAGAAGCTTGAAAAGCAACATTTTCCAATTAGACTAGTGCCTTATTAAAAATTTAAAGATGCCACAATACTCTATCTTATGTCATTCTCAAATGAACAATGTGGACCAATTAATTTAATCAATTATGTTTTATCATCTTAATTCTATTATTTTTAAACCTTGGTATTCTTAACTTATATAATAATTTTTAGTCTAGGGCTATCTCAACCAGTATTTCTCAACTCCCACATGTAGGTTTTCTATATCAAGTTTATTTTTTCCCATTCCTACCACATTGCTCCAATATGCCAAATGTATCATCTAACCTACCTATACATGAGATAAAATTAGTCATGTTAGAAAAAAACTTCTAGATGAATACAACACCAAAGTATAATGGATTACCATTTTCTTTTACGAATCTTCAAAATTACAAATATATATGGGGAAACAACATTTTACTATTAATATATTTTCCAAAATATGATGGATAATACTCCATTCAAAATTTTTTAATTGGAACATGATCAATATATGAAAAATATGACGAAGAATGGCCCATTCGAAAATTTTCAATTAGCACAAGAAACATTTTTTCACTGTAGACAATTGATTTTCCAATTACCACATGAAATATTTTGTGAATGTTTTTTCCATGGCATTCATCTTCGATGTAGCCTATTTAAAGGCTAGAAAAATCAATGATTATTTGTGTTACTGGTCAATGAGATCAAACAACGATGTCTTTAGACACCACCATCTCTCTTGATGATATGTGATCCTAACATCTGGTATCAGAGCCAGAGAAAGCTGTAAAGGAATAGAGCTTAGTGAAGGAATTTTAGAGTTGGGTTTGTTGCATGCAAGCCCAAGGAAATGGAGTGTAAATGAGCCACACTCAAAGTGGAGGAGGATAACACGTTGCTAAATATTCAGGACATATACTCATTGTCGCAGAGTCATGAAAGAGTGAGCAGGATGTTTCCCAAGTAGTGCATGATGATGCCAATAGGTGTGCATATTATCATGTGATACTTTGTTCAAGGAGATAATTTTGCGAGAGCTGCAATAATTGTGGTGAAGTTGTGGTGTTGGTTATGGAAAGAGCCAGTGCACAGAGGTAAAAATCCTGAAGAATCACGATGAGAGGGTAGAGGCATACCAAATCATGTTATTTATGAGAGTAGTTGCAGGACAACAAAATCAGTCAAAATGCGACAATGCTAAGAAGGGAGTTGTGAACACTGAGAATAAATCGCAACAGAGGTGTTGCAATGGATAGGCATGAAAATTAATGGTCTAGCTAACAACAAAGGAAGTAGGCGAGCAACGCTAAGGAGAAGGAAAACCACAAAGAGCCATATTTGGAGCAAGGAGTGGTGAGAAGTACAGGGTTGTAGCGCTGCAGTTGAAAGGGGTTTATAGGTGTGGATTTGTTATCTTATACTTAATGTAGAGTTGTTGGTTTTCACACTTTGGTTGAAGGGGAACAATATGCGACATAGAAAAATGTGAGGGCGAAGCCAGTCCCTGACACAAAAAAAAAAAAAAAACTGCATGTGCATAGGAAGGCTATGTTGCTTGTGGTAAAAGTGAATCCATTAAAAACGGTGCATGTTGGGATAATGTGAGATTGTGTGGACCACCCGAGTGTTGAAAGGGTGGATCAAAGTATGGATCGAGAAAGGTAAATAAATTGAGAGTAGTCGTATGAATGAAAAGAACGGAAATGGACTAAAGAGTGTTGAAGTTTAGTTGAGCTAGTGTGTAATGGGTGAACACCAAAATTTTTTTGGTCCAAGGCATTTACCTATGAAGTCCAGGAGGACATGTTGTGCGAGAGCACTTATAGTTGTAAAGCCTTAAGAGCTTGCTCATGCATACATGTAGTGAAATGGTGCATGGAGTCATCAAGTTGTGGAATGGAACACTTGGAGAGTTACCAGGGTGGCAGGTGTATCGGTATCGTAGCTTAAGGGAAGGAATATGAGAACTTAGATGAGATGGTTGATGATTGGGACCAGGTTAATGCCCCGAAGTCAATTTTAAGGGGGGGTTGTCAGGGTTGTTCAATTAAACTTGACTTGTTCAAATTATTAGTGCTTTTAGGCTCTAGGTATATTAGCATTATGTTAGTTTTTGTAGCATCACATGTGTTCTAATCATGAAAATTGGTGGAGAGGCTAAATACATGAGATCTCCATAACACAGAAATCATTTCTGTTAATTCCACCTAGAGATGACTTAATTATATTATTAACCTATTTTTTAATGTTTCCTAATTCTAAACTTAAGAAAACTAGTTAATTAATCAGAATTAATAAAGTCAAGGTGATAATTCTCTAGAAACTCACGTGGATCAAATCAGATATGATATTGGCCCTTATTAAGTTTTAATCTTGGTCATTGGTGCTCCAACAGAAGATTATAATAAGAATTCGATGGCCTCTTGGAGAAGATACTTCAGAAGTTCAATTTCCTTGGCAGTTTGATTTCTAGAGATCAGCAGCAATTTCCAGAAAGCTAGAGATCGAAGCAAAGACACTGAGAGGTAGGGAAAGTGATGTTAGAGGAAGTTTTCCAGATCCAACGAGTGCATTTGCACAGAGGTCAGAGTTCCTTCAGGAGGTTGTGTAGTCCTAACACAATAGCCTCAGAGGGAAATTCAATTTTCTGAAAAGTGTTGGGAATCACGATTGTTGTTAGACCGAAAACCACAAGTGTTAGTCAAAAATCACATCACCAGAGATAAGGATCCACGAGAGGTGGTTAGTCCATGTCATCAAACACACAAGGAGTGTTGGTTTATCCAATGTCCAACAATCTCCCCCTTAATGCGAGTAGAGTGTGTATCGAACTCGTGACCTATGCTCTGATACCACTTGTTGCGAATCATGATTTCCATTAGACCAAAACCCATAGGTGTTATTCAACGATCGCATTGCCAAAGATAAGGATCCATGATAAGCGGTTATTCCATGTCACGAAACACACAAGGAGCGTTGGTTTATCCAATTTCCAACAAAAAGGGTAGACGTTTTCAGTTCCAAAGGTCGGGCATAGGTTCCATAGTGAGAGAGATACGTTTTCCCAGCCAGAAATAGGCAGAAAGGATTAATTAGAAGACGATTCGGGAAGCAGTTGATGCAGGCCTTACGTAGACCCAATTGGATGGCTTACTGAGTTATAGGCATTCCAATGCCATAATTTCCCAGAGTGAGGGTAAGTTCCCTCTACTTATTTTTTCCAATATTATCTCTATGGGATAGCCACGTTTCGGTATCCATATTATTGTACTCATAATTTCCCATCGTTGCATAATAATAAAATCCTCAGTTGTTGCACCAGTTTTCCCAAGTTAGGTTTTTCTGGGGACATTTTTCCCAAAATAACTGTGTAAATTTTGGGTGTGTGTTAGATTTTCTTAATTTCCAGCATTATTTTCTTCTGCAGTTTATTTTTGAAAAGCACAATGAGAATTATTTGATATTTTTCATAGCAAAAAACAAATAAATTGTTAAATAAATTAACAATTAGAAAAAATAATTTCCAGTTGTTGTGATACATGAAATTTTTACATGGTATCATAGCGTGTGTGATCATTCGGGAAGCTCATAAGCGAAGAGGAAAATTTCATTTTTCAGAGTGATAATTTTATCATAGCTAGGTAGTGCGAATTGCTTGGAAGAATTTTATTTTTAGTTGAAGGAAGCAGAAAATGTTCAAATTTCCCATAATATTGATCGCAACAGGCAAAGGGAGTAGAAACAGCTCAGATTTTCACTGAGCATATTCCTTGGTTGGACGCAAACGGTTTTACAGTAGCAGATTCAGCATCGAGTGAAAGAGAAAACTACACACATAGGGAAAATTTCTCTCATGGGATCTCGAGTCTTAGAGATCTAATTTTTTCCAGTTGTAGAATTGGCAGTAGCTAAGTGTATATTTCATCACTCTATAAGGGATTGCGTATAGAAAAAATAGTAGCCAAGCAGAAGGAAAGAGGGATTTTTTTACTAGATCAGAGATGACAATAGTTGGGCTTAGAGATCAACGCAAGTTGGAGGGAGCCTCAAACTATGTCATTTGGAAGGCTAGGATTTCCTTCCTTCTAAATTAATATGGCCTAAGCCGACATAGGTTCTGTGATGGCAGATCCCTAGGATTTTGATCAACTCAAGGAGGACATAAAAGAAATGGCAAAGTCAAAGCGGTTGATCTTGGATGGACTCTGATATCATATATTCTCACACATACCTAGAAAAGGTACTTCCAAAGAGATTTGGGATGCTCTCTTCACGCTATATTAGGGTTCTTCTGAGTAGTGGAATATTTTTCTCCATGAGAAGCTTAGGTGCATCAGAATGCAGAAGGGTGAAGGCATAAATCCCTTCCTCATGAGGATTCATGAGGTTTTATATCAGCTAGAAGTCGTTGGGGAGGCACCGCAACCCATAGAGCTTGTACGATTGGCACGAAATAGTGTCCTGGAGGACTAGCAATTGTTTTTAAAAATCATATTGGGCAAAGACATTTTTCCTGGTTGGAAGACGATGTGGGAGAGTTTATAGTAGGAGGAGTTGAGGCAGGCTTTATTAAAGAGTACCATCATTGGCCGCATTAGCAAGGGGTCGAGGAGTGAGGAGGAGAATGTTTCCCTAGCATCTAAGGGTTCCAGTCAGGGGCAGGGGGAGTAGAAGAAGAAGAAGAAGGACTTGTCAAAGGTCAAGTGGTTCATATGTGGTGAGCTTGGTCACTACAGTACTCAGTGTCCTCTCAGAAAGAAGGACAAGTAGGAGAATCAGGACCAGGCAGCAGTTGTGGTAGTGTATTTGGCGCAAGGGCATATGAAATACACTTCTTTAGCAATTTTTATGCTACCTATAGAAGGTCACAGAGAATAATGATTTCCTATTGTTAGCATACAACACTAAGAACAAATCAAAACATAAGATACAAAATACAAAATCTCGATGGAGAAAAATTCCTAATAACACAAGTGGAGAGTTGTCCCTTTATTAGGTGTTGGTGGTAAAAAAGATACAACATTAAACACCTGAAGAGGGCCATTTGAGCTATGGAGCTCAAATACCCAAAACAAGGAGGTCTCCTTCCCTTGAGTTCCTACAAGCGGCTCTTCCCTCTCTCAAAGAATGGTAGATCAAGATCAAGTGGTGAACCTTTCTCTCTTGGACTAAGATGTTGGTTGGAAAACATGGAAGTTTTTCCAATCCCTCTATTGTTGGACTATGTGATCTGGTTTGCTATGAAGAAATTTGGCCAGCATAACAATGTGTCTCCAATTCTTCTTCCAAAGGTTGGCTTATATAGACATTTTTTGAAGTCCTTCCTCTTCTCTTGGCCCAATATGGATAGTGACACAAGAGTGGAGGAGGGATTCCTTTTTGGGTTGCATTTACTCCTTAAGGTGACTCAAATAAGGCTATCTTTGACAGTACTAGCCAAAGAATCATCTTAACCAAGCGTGCCAAGTGATCCCGAATGGTGAAATTTCTCCATCTTCAGGACTGCGCAACTATCGAAGGAATAGTAGCGTTGCGTGCAAAATTCCTTTGATGAAGGTGCATTTTCATTTAATTGCCTTCTGAACCTTAGGAAAAAATAAATTTTAGTCTAATGTAATGTATTTCTTCTCTGAAAATCTTCATCTGTACCTTATGTTTGACATTTTTAATGTATTTTTCCTATACGATTTTCTATTGTTAACATTTCCCCCTATTGTATGAGGTCTAGGAAGAACTGTATAGATGAAATACATTATGCCTTATTTTATGTGTGATCCTTTTGAGAGAGAGAGAGGGTAAATTTCTTTCGAACTGAGTTGGGAGACCCCTTGTCTTAAGTAAAAAATACAGAGTGCAATGGTTATGAAGTATGATACCATCCTGGGCATGAAATCTTATGTTGAAGTTGAATGTAAAGATGATCGATGACATCAATGGGAAATTATGATTCCCATAGTTCCATCTAAGGATGCCCCTATTAAGGTGAGGAGTCATCCAACGTACTACCTCCTTCTTATAACATGGTTGTTGTAGTTGACAATAAGGAAGCATCCACTAATCGAAACGAGTACTGATGCAAAGTACCATAGTTTCTGATGTAGCAGGGCATGATATGATGGGCTAGATAGGAATGATGAAAATAAATGGATATAACTGATGATGGTAGTTAAGTAGCCCGAGGTCAGAGTTTAAAATGTGAGTGGCAACAGTCATAATAATTTATGATGAGGAAATCCTTGGAGTCGGTAGGACATCCATGGTAGGTGTATGGTTTCTATGATTGTCATGGTTGGGTGTGGTAACGAATTTTCAGCAATGACCAAGGGTGTTCAGGGACTACTGTCAGGTGAGAAATGTAAATGGATGGGTGATAGTTCTCTCCTAAAAAAAAATTATACACATGCCAAAAGAATATGAAGGTGGTTTGGATGTACAAGCACGGAGACAGATGCCCCATAAAAATGGATAATCCTTCACTATGGTGTTAGGAGTTTGTTTTGATGAGGGTGGGGACCCCACTGGTTGGTCCTAGTGTGGGGTTGCTGAGGCGTATGAAAATCGCAGATGGGCTATGCTGATGGGGGTGTGATAGGCCAAATGTGAAAATGTAGTGGTGTGTTTTTTCTTATTTGTTTGTGGAAAATGGTGGCCTAGGAAAGGGGTTTTAACATGTAATGGGTAAAACTTGACTTGAATTTTGATGATGGATGGATGAACATGAAGTGGTTCCTGGGCTGGATTTTATGGCCATGGCTCCAAATATTGGCGTATGGTCTACATGAGTGATGGATGCCATGGGAGGTGAGGCTCTACTGACCTGCAAGGGTGCTTATAATGTGCAAGGTGCTGTGATGATAAACATGGTCGAGTGAATGAAACCTATGGTTTATTTCTTTGAATAAATAATCTCAAGATATGCAAAGCTTCTTGGGAATCTTATCATGCTGAGGGTATAATGATACATGCTCTTGTACTTTCGTTGTCTGGGGTGTGAAACAATTTGGCGTGCCCGCAATACCTGTAGTTAATACCCGAAGAAAAAGCATATTTTTCATACAAATATATTTGAAATAACTTGAATTCAAAGAAAAAATAGAGGGCATACCTAAACTAAAGTAAGGTGGATGTTGTGCCTGAAAATGACTTTTTCTGAGGCGTGGGTTCATGGTGCCTGGTTTGAACATGATGAAGTGTTAATCAATGTGTTTCTTGCAGTTTTTTGATTGGGTACTTTGAGCTCCATTTATGGTTTGTTGAAAAATGATAAAAGGGTGATATATGGGCCAATAGAGTTCATTTTCAAATCATTTGTGTCTTTTTAGGGTCTGAGGTTAGAGCCGAGCTCCTGTCTCGAGCTTCTCTTGTCGTTGCTGATTTGAATGTGATCGAATAAAGCACTTAATCAGTTTGATTAGTTTGTCCTTTAGACTGACTATTAACTGAAGAAAGCTTTTAAGTAAAAGACAACATAAACCAACATAAAATAAATGATTAAATCACAACAATAAACAGAGAGAAGAAGAAGCAAACAGTTGATTACGGAGTTCGTCCCTGGTGGACTACATCTCCGGGTCTGATTTCAAGTGGGCATCCGTTTTATTAGAATTGATCTTGAGGAATTTATTTACACATAAATGAATCAGAATGACTGTGATCGCAGGAACTTCTAGACTCTGTAAATAGAAAGTACTCTCTCTCACCTTTTCGACGCCTGTCTCTACGCTCAATTCCAACACCCAACGGCTGAGAAATGCTCCAAACAAATCTGCCTATGTCCTACTGAAACTAAACTTCAAAAACACTCTATATCCTAGATGATCTTCATGAGGAAATGCCATGGCTTAAACAAGATTTCCTTCGAATCATTGACAGCCAAAATTAGCTTTTGGTTGAGCAAAAATGGTGATGAGGATCTCAAATCCCTATCATTTAACTAAAACCTATGGATTAATCCTTTGACCTAAGCACATCATTTAATTCAAAAACCCAAAAATAAACCATATAATAAAATCCTTAGCCCAACGGCTAGGCTAACCAGGCGGAGAGATGGATCTTTGGCATGTGAACAGGCTATTTATTTTCCGGTGGTTAAGGTCTTGTCCGATGGTTACGGTCTTCCTCCCGGCAGTTTGGCTTACCCTTATCCACCACCATGTTCACATCGTCAATATCCCAACAGTATTTCTGCGGTTTACAACTGTTTGAAAAACTCGACAGCTAATCATAACCTTATCCGTCGCGATCTAGACCTGTCATATGTTAAAACTCTGACACGGTCTATGCTGGCGGTTAGGACTCAGCGCTGTGTTACGTTTTTACATTTGTTTTTTTATAATAAAGTCCGATTATGGGTTTTGTAATGTTATAAGGTTTTGTACCAAGGAACCTTTACATTAGGAATAGGTTTTAATGCCTTAGGATTTAGACTTAGGGTTGTAGACTTTAGGATTTTTACATAAGATTTCGATCCTTAGTGCTAGGATTAGACCTTAGAATTAATGATTAGGTCTTAGCCCATTTTAGCCCAAAATTCACCTTCTCATCACACAGGATGACCATGACATTGAAGGACCTTTTACTGATGGAATTGGGGGATTGGAGACTGAACCGAACATCGGACTGTTGGAGATGACTAGACCTCTCTATTGAACTATAATTGAACAAGATCCTTGTTAGATGGACAAATCCGTCTTGCGGACAAGAGCGATCTCCCCAGTATCCTAAGGATATCTAGAAAAAAACAGATAGATGTAGACCATTTTCTCTAGACTATTTTTCTTAAGAAATACTAATTAACTATGGAAAGATGCTCCTACCTGAAGTCCAATGCTTACTCGGTCTTCAATCCAGCCATTCCAAAAGGTATCGATCCAGCATGTAATATCTATAATCAAAGAAAAACAAACAAGATCAAAAGCATCTGCAAGATATGATCATTCAAAAGCAATAATCTATCTTAATGATCAAGGAATCCAAGAATTAAATTATTCAAAAGATAGATGAACAACTCAATGAGAAAATAGAATCCATTTGTATTAACTTTGAATAAAAAGAAGAAACCTTAAAACCTTGACGCCTTTATGTTTTTACAGGTTCTTCTGGGGTCCCAAACAACCGTTTTCCTCAGTTTTACAAGACTCCAACTCTCTAAATCAACATAATACTATCGCTATGAGTATGTAATCTCTCTCATGCCAATGATCCCAAATGTGGAGAGTATAATTTCTTCAACAATTCTCTTCTACCAGCTAAGAAGTAACCTCGAGACTGAAACATGATCTCAATTTATAGTAGAAGGGAGGTAGCTTCAGCTCCAAAAAGGAAGGGATAAAGCCCTCTCATCATGGGATTTCAGCTCCAAAAACCAAGGGATAGCTCCATTTATGAAGGGATAAAGGTTCATGAATGGAAGGGGTGAAGCTCGACCAGATAACGCTTCGAGAAGGCCCCAATTGTGAGAATATTCGACCAGCTGGGCTTCTAGAACTTACTTTTCTTTTTGTTTTACCTTTTAAGGGGGTTCGCAGTTTTAATGAGCAGAATGTGTGGGATGTACCGCAGGAAATGACTAGGAAAGGTGTTCAGTTAGGATTTTTAGGGTTTTAATAAGATTTTTCCCAATTCCAAGACTTGATTTAGGAACTTTATGATTTTGGACCTCTAAGGGAGCAATAAATAGGTAATGATGAACCCATATAGACAGCTAAATTTCATGGTGACAAATTTTAGTGTAATAGATTTCCCCCTAAAGTGCGAAGTCTGAAGAGTTCTAAAGAATTCTGAAGAGTGAAGTGCTTTATCATTCCGAGGATCGAGCTGCAGGCACACCAGTTGAAACCCTGAAAAAACATTCAATGCAAGCATATATATATGTATATCATCGCTGAGGTAGGCATTCCGATACTCAGATCAAAACTAACCACATGTTATGATACAAAAATGATTTTAGAATTACATTAACAGTAGACACAACATGGACGCAGTCATCTATCATGAGTAGTCTATTGTATCATGAATAATAAAACTCCTCGCAGCCTGGATGGTAGAAACTAGATCCAGGGTCTTGATTTCTGCTTCCCGAACTAGTACGATTCTATCCATGCAATTTATTGTGTCGAAGTCGAACATGGAAGAAACCACTTGATTACCAGTTAATGATGTGAACTGTTAACAAGTGTGAGAGAAACCATCAATAATGAAAATGGCTCTCAAAGTACTCAGTACAATCTATGAAATGTGAATTTGTGATCTAAAGTCAAATATTTCACAGAGTCATTCGATCGAAGGTAAATGATGCAACCTATCATCGAAGGTGAGAAACCTGCCATTAGGGCATGTATATCCCAAGGTACTGATAGGATTCTAGATCAAATTTATAGATAATGAATTGTCGTTGATAGAAAGTGACCCGTCGTAGGAAAGCCCACGAAATGAAACCATTAGATCAATTTTTGAATAAATATTTGCAAGGACTGACTCAGGGATGGTCAACGTGAATGGAGACAAATGTTTACAATGAATGGCTTATTAAACTAATCTCTTGAACACATAACGACACTGCAAATGGTGACGATTGACCTAAAGCTAATACCCAGAAACTGGTTGAAGACTTTCAATGTGGTTCGATTAATTGTTTGGCCAAAGGATTTTCCCAACCCAAATATGAATGTGACAAAAGTGTCGTGTTCAAGAGTGGTATACAACTTTTTGAAACGAAGTGTGACAACTGGATTCATTTTCTCTCTTTCCCCCCCACCATTTCTAGCAAGTACCTCTTTATTTTTGACAAGCTTGAGGAGGATAAAATTCTCTTGTTATATAAGTTCATCCTTCAGATGAGTCAAAATTAGTATTAAAATCAAACCCTAATAAGGAGTGGTTCATTATTGTTTATAATTGATAGCTCCTTTACTGTTAAATTTTAACGAGTCCAGTATAGGTGAAACTCGGTGTTTTTCAGTTTTAGGAAGTTAGAAGAAAAACTTAAGAAAACTCCGTGGGTGTTCTTTTTTGTAAATTTAGTCTCTCAAGCCCGAAAAAGGATAAAATAATGCATGAGAGAACTATATTGACCATGATTAGCCAACATATACCTTTTTCGTAAATAGTCCATTTCAATATGGAAAAGGGGTAAACTTATACTGAAGGGACGACTATTCATTTCCTTTAACGAGTTCGAATAGTCGAGTACTCAGAAATATTTTCATATTTAGAGAGTCTGAAAAGGGCTTAAAAGATAAATCTAGGGTTTCACTTTTTCATAATTTTCAAGAGCCCGAAAAAGTGATAAAAGTGTACTCATCATCAAAATAATCCTTTTCACCCGACAATCCTGTTTTTTGCACATAAACTCAAAAAATTAAACATATATGTTTCCAATAAGTAAAAACTTTTGAAAAATAACTTTTTAAAGTGGAAAATAAATAAAATAATATTTTATTTATTCAAAAAATCTTATAAAAATTAGTTCAACAAAGTAATTTTCACCTTTTGTGTTTAGAATTGAAAGTGGAGAGCTCTGGGAAAAAAACATTTCGGAGGTGATAACGGGAGAACCAGCCACTCAAATCTAAATCCGTCGAATCCAGGTAATCCATAACACTCTTCTCTTCATTTTAATCCGTTCGCATTCTCTTTTTTATTTTTTAAATTCATTTTTTGGGGGAAAAAAGGTTCAAAATTTTGCTCATGGGGGTCCGCGGGTCAGTGATTGGTTAACTATGGACCCTGATAATTTTCCTAAAGGAAAATTATCGAGCTACCATAGCTTTTATGAAGGGCGCATGTGAGGGTCCGCACTGTCCCTATACAAAAACTGCGGAGGCACCTAAGAAAATGAAATTTGATACATTCTCTTAAAAATGGATAAATTTTTTCACTCTAATAGCTTCTAACCATTAAATGCGTCCATTTGCAGGTCTTTTCACAATGTTGGAGTGGCGAGAACGCAAGCACGAAGAGGTAGATGATGTGGCAATGAACAATCCAAACACATTGCGTGTTTTGAGAAATTGTGGACTATACAAATTCTGGGTCATTCAGGGCATGAGGGCACAGGTAGAGCTAATGACCTAGCTGGTGAATAAATGGGACGTTTGGGAAAAATTCTTTATCATTGGAGATCACAAGCTAGAAATTGAGCTTGAAGACATCTACTTCCTCACTGGTTTATCAAAAAGGGGTGAACCTATCTCTTTGTTTGGAGCTAGGCAAGGTGGCCTGCCTATTGCTAGCTACAAACAAGAATTTTGTAATGAAGAAGTTGATCCCAAAGACAACCAGATAGACATAAAAAATATCATACATCTTGAGCTGAAAGTCATTGCATTCATCGTTACCAAATTATGTGGAAGTGCAGCTCCACATGTGGCTACCAAGTCACAAATGCAGACAATTGTCGAATGTTACATAAAAACTATATTTAATTGGTGTGAAGGGGTGTTAACCAATATGAAGCGTTAACTAACCAGAGTGAAGAACTCAAAGTTGAAAAAATTTGGGTATGGAGGGATCTTAGTATTTTTCACTTTGGAGAGGATTCCGTCTCCGGCCACTCAGTTAATCTTTGTTGACCATGGTGAACCTAGAGAGCCTCATATGGTACGATGGGTGGCACTGATGGCTCACCACGGTGGCGACGGCTGCATGGTAGTTCGATTCACTCCATCATATTTTCATTGGTTAGAGAACCAAATCTTTGCTATCGAGGATTTCCCACATGCAAGAATTGATTTCCGAGGAGACCCTGAGATGTCCTTATCTCCAGGGACACAATGGGATGAATCAAGTAAATGAATTGTTTTGATGTTTTTTAACTCTAATTTTTATTTTGTTTTTCAATCGTCCAATACTGATCAAAAAAATTTTAAATGTAGATGTTGGTCCACGAAGACTAGCCAATCTTCGCCACTTCGAAAGGAAGCCAACAGATCCTATTGCACCACCACAGAACTAGGCATCAGAGATTATCACTGACTTAGAGCACAACTTTGAAAGGTTGACTAGATACATCCCAGAGACAACAATGGATGATATTCCTCTCCGTCTCCAGAGGCATGTCACTGGTGTTCCTGGCCAATTTCGGAGATACCTGCGTAGAGCGGCGCAGGCGATAGTATATTATCATGATCATCACCATGGATAGTGGATGATCATCACAGACTATTGTATTTTTCTTTTTTGTATCACTTTCTTTCATATCATGAGGTGTTTTAAACCTATGGTCCTAGACGATGTCATATTTTTTGAAACACAAACTCTATCTATGATATGACTACCTTTGCCAGCTATCTTGTTCAACACATATCGAATGTTGTTTTAATTTACTTTTTTGATGTCGCAAATGTCTATTTATAAAAATTTTAGCTAATGCATCAGCCAATGTATTTAATATTCTTGGAATGTGTTCATATTTGATGTAATAAAACTGCCTTTCCAAGAGACGAACCTTCAAAAATAATCTCAGTAACAATGGATTTTTAATTGCATAAACTCTGTTTAAATGTAATACAATGAGTTCTAAATCTCACCTAATGATCAAACACTGAATGCCAAATGAAATGGCATCAGATAATAACTCAATCACTGCCCTATATTTCACAACATTATTCGTTGTTTGACCAAGGCTTACCTCATGGATAGCAACTAACTCATCGGTGGGTGAATAGATAACCCAGGATGCGGAAGAGATATTTCATGTACTACGATAGGCACCATTAGCAAAACTAATGTACGCTTGAAGGGACATCGACATCTACAATATCAAGATTAATCAAGATAAGTAGGAATAGTAGTCAACGCAAACTTAAACTAGACACACTCATCTAATCTAAAGAAACTAATATTAGAAAAATAACTAATGTATAGGTATGATCTTCACACAAAAATAAAGCATAATATATCTTCAGATAAAGTCCATTTCTGGGTTTATCTAAAGAGACCCCGTCATAATCAATCAATTCGTAAGCCCCTTTTGCAAGCACTCCCTTGACGATATAAGGACCATGCCACATGGGTTCAAATTTCCCAGATCCTAGTTTATCATTAGCTTGGTCATATACAATACTAGGTCACCTTCTAAAAAAATATGAGGTGTAACACTTCGGTCGTATTGAGCTTTAATGCATTTTTTATGAGCTTCAACTACTAATGCAGCGGTGTGCCGAGTCTCATATAATTGTGCTAAGTACAAAAAGTGTTTTTCCTCTTTAGAAGTGGCTGGTAGTAACTCTATGGCTAATTGGAGTGACGATATTTCGCATTCAATCGATAACACAGCTTCTAAACCGTAGACCAGTTGGAAAGGAGTGAACCCTGTTGCAGTTTTTTTTGAGGTTCAATATGCCCAAAGTGCTAAGAAAAGAATATTGTGTCAATTCAATTTATGAATTCCGATTATCCTTTTAATCACAGTGGTTAAAAATTTATTAACGGCTTCAACCTGACCATTATCTTACGGATAATATGGAGTAGAGTTATCAAGCCACAGGCCAAGATGGTCAGAAATTTTGGTCATCGTGATTTTCAAAAAAGACTCCTATGATCAGTAATGATAGCTTGGGGTACATCGAATCGGGCAATCACATGATTGAATACTATTGACACCTAATCCTATGGGTTGAGTGTGCATACGTAATATTGTATATTATTTTAATATTAGGAAATAAGGAAGGTCAAGAGTCATTGGGAGATGAATCCCAATAGCCTCACCTTGATGTATAAATACATATGCATTCTTCAGCTAATACATATTCTGATTTGAGGAGTTACCTCCTGGTTTGACATGGTATCAGAGCCAGTCCCACTATTGGAATTTTTCCTGTGGTGTAACTCCCTCTCCTTTGCTCAGTCATTTTTTTAATAATAGTTTTTGTTACTCCTACTTATTGCTATACTTTTATTCTGCATTTTTTTTATCTCTGCATAGCTCTGACATTTGCAGCTCCTGCAGCTCCTGAAGATTCTGCAATCCTGCAGTTCCTGAAACACTGGAAATTGCAGCCCCCTCTGCAGTCCTGCAAAGATCCCAGTCCTGAAATTTCAAAATTTTACCTACCCAACGCACCTCACATCTTCCCTCTTCCCCAACGCCTTCCCCATCGACCAGCTCCCCTCCCTACTTGCGCTGGCTCGACTCACGCACCATACTCTCTCCCTACACTCTTCCATACTCCCTTGCCCCCTCACACTTCCCTCACGCCATTCCCTCCATTCATACAGCATTCTGTCTGTCACATATGTAATACAGTGGAACATACGCTGCCCTATTCACTTATACGTTGTCACGGTTGTAAAGATTGTTCATTCATATAATAATAACCAGATTACAATATGCCCATATTACAAGGTCCGTGGCGCTTGCTGTCTACTGTGCGCTTGCACACCTCACAACTCACAATGCTTGCCCATTATTCATATCCATATTATGCTGTTGTCCATATATCAATACAATCATATGTACCCTCAGCTCCCCTCGACCTGTCAACGCTGCCTATCCAACGCTACAGTTGACTGTGGTATTATAATACTGCCCTCCTCCAGCACTATCACATATTCCACCTTGTAATACCACTCCCCTCGTCTGTTATAACACCGCCCCTCCTCATATATATTACGTTGTCATTTATACGCTGTCATATATAGAACGCTACCACCATATTACAACCTTCTATACATCCCCAGCGCTGTCATTTCATAATACCACCCATACGCCCATACGCCCATTTCATAATACTTCCCATACGCCCATACGCCCATAATATTTATAATATTCAATACTGCCCATACGCCCTTCCCATATTTCAATACCACCCACTTCTTACATTCATAATACCGCCCCATTCATATTCATAATACCGTCCCTCCCATTTCATAATACCGCCCTCCCATAACATTGATATCACCCTCCCATTTCATAAAACTGCTACTCATACATTTTTTTTTTTTCTCCAAACAAAACAAAAAATACATATATATTTTTTGGTGCAGAATTCAGTTTTTAACAAAGAGTTTTTTTCTTTTTAAATTCAGAGTATTTTCCAGCAAAGAGTTTTTGTCCCCTTTAATTGAGAAAATTTCAAGAGTTGAAAGTTTTTCTAGCATAAATGTTTCCTCTTCAGAAGAATTTTTTCCAGCAAACTAATGCATTCTCTCATCTCTATTTTTGGGGTGGTTCTCTCCGGCAAAGAGAACTATCTTGAATGGTCTCGGAATATTAAACACACACTCATTTTTAATGAGTTGTGGAGAGGAATATGTGAAGGACAAGAAGGAAATCCACCAGCAAAGCCTACTTTAGACAAAGAGCTCACCATTTGGGAAAACAAGAACTGCAAGGCCTATGCCTTGATTGCAGCTTCCGTAAATGAAGAGTTTAGTCGCCACATTTCATCATTCTCAAATTCCTATGATGCCTTGAGAAAGCTAAAAGAACTCTATGACTCACATTCAGAATTAGAAAATGTTCAATTGATGATTAAGTTGTTCAGTCTTGAAATGAAGAATGATGATCCCCTTGCCTTAGCTTCAGAAGTTAGATCGATCATGCATGATATTGATAGCACTGGTGTAAAAATGTACATACCTCTCATAGCATATGTTAAGGCATTATATCTAACTTACTCACATTATCTTGAGTCTTTGCAAGCAAGTGGGAACCTTGAGCATATCACCTTTGATACACTTGAGAAAAAGTTTGCAGAAAGAGAGAAAGCTTTTGGGAAGATGACAGTCCCTTCATCTTCCGAAGAGGCTACATACTTGGCACATAGAGAAAAGAGTCATGCTCCAGATTCATCCAGAGGAAGAGGTGGCAGAAGAGGAAGAGGAAGAAGAAACTTCATAGAAAGGGGGGGCAGACAAGCTGACAAATCCAATCTTCATTGCACACGTTGCAATAGAGATGGACATGATGCATCCAAATGTAGAACACCATGGGAGAAAATTGAGCAGCAAAGAAATCAAGACAAAGGTAAAACTAATGACAAAGACAAAGATAAAGCACTTGAATCCGCTCACTATGTTGTAGCATATTGTAACAATGGAGTAACTGAAAACCTATTTGATGTTTCATTTACTTCATGGAGAGATGATTGGTTGCTAGATTCAGGAGCAACATGTCACATGACATTTAGAAGAGATTTTTTTGAAGAATTCACTGACAAAGTTGATGGAGTAGTATATTTCGCAGATAAATCCAAACTCAAGCCATCAGGGCTTGGCACAGTCAGGCTTAAGTTGCCTGGTCTTCCAGATCATATCCTACATGAGGTTCTATACCTCCCTGAGTTGAGGAGAAACTTGTTGTCCTTGGTCCAAATCCGCTAGCAAGGACACTCCATTCACTTGTTTGATGGCAAGGCAGAGGTCAGAAAAGCATCAGATCACTCACTTTTCATGGAGGGAATAGAAGAAGGGAGACTCTTGAAGCTGAAAGGTTCATCTACTCATGCTCAAAACTTTGCATTCAGTTCACATCATGATGAAGGTACATTTCCATCAAGTCTTTTATGGCATGCTAGATTTGGACACTTAAACTATGAAAGCCTTCATTTGTTGAAGAAAAATGGTGTTAATGGACTGCCTACAATTCCTAGAAAACCTAAGGAATGTGATGCTTGTATTCTAGGAAAGCATAGCAAACAGCCATTTCATGATTCACACTCCAGAGCACATAGAAAAATTGAGCTTGTTCATTCATATTTATGTGGCCCTATGCCTATTGCTTCTGCAAATGGAAATAAATACATGATGACATTTATTGATGACTACACCAGAATGTGTTGGATTTACTTACTGAAGAATAAGTCTGATGCTTTTCAAACTTTCAAGAATTTTCATGCATGGATTAAAAATGATGCACAAACACATATTGGCTCTCTACGTACTGATAATGGAAAAGAATACACTTCAAACGAATTTGAAAATTATCTTCGTCAACATGGAATCAAACATCAAACAACTGTGCCATATAATCCACAACAGAACGGTGTAGCCGAAAGAATGAACAGAACCATTTTAAATATGGTCCGCTCCATGTTATTTTTCAAGAATGTAAAATTGATGTTTTGGGCTGATGCAGTTCTATGTGCTGTTTACATAAAGAATAGGTGTCCTTCAAGTTCAATTAGAAACAAAACTCCTTTTGAAATGTGGCATGGCCACATTCCTTCTGTAAAGCATTTCAGGGTCTTTGGGTCCACCTGTTATGCCTTGATACCCAAGGGTCAAAGGAACAAACTTGGTGCTAGAAGTAGAAAATGTATCTTCTTGGGGTACTCCAATACCTCCAAAGGATATCGTCTCTATGATGAAGCAAATAAGAAATTTGTAATAGAAAGAGATGTCATATTTCTTGAATCTTCCAAGAGTGACAAGGTTGTTGAGCGGCAACTTGATCGCCTGGATAGATTCACACATGCAAAGTCCTTCCAAGAATTTGATAATGTGATTCCACATCTTGAAGGGGGGATTTCGATATTGAATCAAACTGTGGAATCATGTCCTGAAGCACTCTCTCCCCCACATGAAGAAACAACCACGGATGACACATTGGATGATGTGATCGACAGAATTGGGAGATTGAATCTTGAATCAATCCCAACTCAGTCAAATGACCAGCCTGGGCCATCTCAGAAAGGTCCTCCCAAATGGCTGACAAAGACACTGGAGAATGTTCATCCCGATGAGGTTGGAAAAACAGGAACAAGAAGTTCCACTCAACAAATCGAAGGTGATGTAGATAATTTTGATTCTCCTGTTGATATGGATATTGCTTATAACTGTGAATTGAGTTTGTCTACATATCATGAACCAACTTCCTTCAAAGAAGCTGCTTCTCATGATGAATGGAAAGAAGCGATGCAGAAGGAGTATGATGCCTTGATAAAGAATGGCACTTGGAAGCTGGTTGATCCGCCTTTGGGAATGAAACCAATTGGCTGTAAGTGGGTCTACAAGAACAAGTACAAAGCAGATGGCTCACTTGACAAGCACAAGGCCAGGCTTGTGGCAAAAGGATTTGCACAGAAAGAAGGAGTCGATTATGAAGAAACTTTTGCTCCCACAGCAAAATGGACCACCATCCGGACTCTCTTTGCCTTAGCAGCTCAGAATGGATGGAAAGTCCATCAGATGGATGTAAAAATAGCCTTCTTGAATGGAGATCTAAAGGATAAAGTTTATATGTCCCAGCCAGAAGGATTTGTGATAAAGGGTCAAGAACACAAAGTTTGCAAACTTGTAAAATCCTTGTATGGCCTCAAGCAAGCACCACGAGACTGGTATGAGAAGTTAACCGAGCATCTTCTGAAACTTGATTTCAAACATTTTGATCTTGATGATGCAACTTTGTTTGTTAAGAAAGTTGGAAAAACAGTTGTATATATTGTGGTATATGTAGATGATCTTTTGATAACAGGAAACAATGAGAGCTATATTGCATCCATGAAGAAAGAGTTGAAGAAAGGTTTTGAAATGACTAATTTGGGTCATGTTCATTACTATTTGGGTATTGAAGTAATTCAACATCCTAAATTCATATTTCTTTCTCAAAATAAGTACATTGGAGATCTCTTGAACAAATTTGGCATGGATGACTGTAATCCCTTAACCACTCCAATGGAACAAAACTTGAAGCTCACATCTATTGAAGGGAAGGAATTTGAGGATGCAAATAAGTATAGACAGCTTGTAGGAAGTCTTATCTACCTGACCACCACCAGACCTGACATTTCATTTTCTGTTGGAATCCTCTCAAGGTTCATGCAAAAACCTTGTGAAGGACATTGGTCTACTGCAAAAAGAGTGTTAAGGTACTTGAAGGGGACTCAAGACTTTGGACTCAAATATACACAGGTAGGCGACTTTAGCTTGATCGGATACTCTGATTCAGACTTTGATGGCAACAAAGAAACAGGGGTGTCTACTACAGGTTACACCATGAGTCTTGGATCAGGAGCTGTCTCATGGAGATCACGCAAACAGTCAGTTCCAGCAGATTCCACGACCGAGGAAGAATATGTGGCAGCAGCTGAAGCAACAAAGGAAATTGTGTGGCTCCGGAAAATCCTGGAAGATTTGCAGATGAAACAAATGTATTCCACTCCACTCATGATCGACAACACTTCTGCAATAAATTTGGCCAAGAACCCAAAGTTCCATGATTGAACAAAGCACATCAATACAAAGTACCATCTAATTCGACATCATGTTCAGGCCAAAACCATCCATCTACATCATTGTTCCACAAATGAGAAAACTGCTGATATCTTCACCAAAGCACTTGGAAGAGAAAATTTTGAAAAGTTCAGATCAATGCTTGGCCTCACCAACATCATTAAAAGGGGGAATGTTGACACCTAATCCTATGGGTTGGGTGTGCATATGTAATATTGTATATTATTTTAATATTAGGAAATAAGGAAGGCCAAGAGTCATTGGGAGATGAATCCCAATAGCCTCACCTCCATGTATAAATACATATGCATTCTTCAGCTAATACATATTCTGATTTGAGGAGGTACCTCCTGGTTTGACAAATACAAATGTAGCTGCAGTTTTGCCACCTGCCGCAAATGTAGGCATCACCTCGGCCCATTTGGTAAAATAATCTACTGCAAGAATAATATACCCATGCCCCCCAGCCGAGTGAGGGTTACATGTAATGAAATCAATGCCCCATTTTGAAAAGGGACCGACAACAATTATGGGGTGAAGAGGAGCTGGTGGTGCATGCATCTTCCGATAAAATACCTGACAGTTATGGAATTTTCAGACCACGGGAATACAATCTTTGAATAATGACGGCCAAAAATAACCGACGCGCAATATATTTTGGGCTGTGGCATACCAAGACATATGACTACCACACGCTCCATAATGGCAATCATTCAAAACTCATTCAGCCTCTTCATGAGTCAAACATCATCGAAATACAAAATCCACACCACGACGATAAAGTGTGTTCCCAACAATATTGTATTGCTGAGATTGGTAACAGATCTTTCGTCAATGTGAACATAAAATTTCAGGCTGAAAAGTTTGTGTTTGGGGATAAATGATGATATCCCCATACCAAGGATCTAACATACTGATAAGAAACAGAGATTCATCAGTGATCAGATGCTCTACCATAGTTTCTGTCCCAGTATTCAGGAAGTAACACATAAGTTCAGCAAACACCAGTGATTTCTTTGATTTGGATTTTTCAAATTCTAAATCAAAATCTTGAAGGATAACTATCCATTTAGATTATTTTCCCCCGAGCAATCTTTTATTTAGAATATACATCATCGGGTTGCAATTGCAGATCACAGTTGTTTCTCATAACAAAATGTAATGACGAAAATGTTGGACAACTTGAATTGCTGCCGAGGCCAATTTCTCCACATGCAAGTATTTAATTTCTATTGGATTAAGATTCCAAATGAGATAATAAATCACATGCTCGTTGTGGAATTCATCCTTCAAAACTAATACCATTCCAATGGTGGAATCAAAGGCAGCTAAGTATAAAAAGTAATCCTGGCTGTAATTTGGTGGATGCAATAATGGTGCATGGGTCAACACATGTTTTAAAGCATCAAAATACCGATCAACGATCTCATCCTAAATAAAAGGAACATTCTGTTTCAACAGCCTTGTAAAACTTTTGGTTAACTGAGCATAATTCTGGATAAATCTACGCAAAAAGTTTTCTTTCCCTTGCAAACTTTGGAGTTGGCGAAGTGTGGAAGGAGGAGGTAAATTGATAATAGCCTCAACCTTCGAAGGGTCGACACGAATGCCTTCTTTTGAAACCAAAAATCCCAGTAATCTACCAGATTGTACGCAAAAAACCACTTGTGGGGATTCAAGAGAATATTATAATACCTACATCACATAAAAATCGCTCGTAAATGAGTAGGATGATCTTCCCTGTGTAATGAATGAGCAGGTAAATCATCGAGATAAGGTTGCACAATGTGTTTAATGTAATGAAAAGCATAGGACATTTCCCTTTGAAAAATTTCCCCAGCATTCTTCAATCCGAAAGGTAATTTACAGTAAGAAAAATTTCCCCAAATACAAATGAATGTTGTTTTTGGTTGATCAGCAGGGAGTATGTTGATTCGATTGTATCTAGAAAATCCGTCCATAAATAAATACATTTCATTTCCAGCACAATCGTCAATAATTTGGTTGATATAAGGAGTTGGATAATTGTCTTTAGGACAAGCTTTGTTAATATCCCTATATTCGACACATACTCGTATTGTTCCTTGTTTTTTAGTAACAAGAACGATATTAGATACCCAATCTGTTAAAGGAATTGGATAAATAAAACCTGCTTTTAGTAATTTCTCAACTTCCTCTTTAATAGCAGCAACTTTTCGTGGATGTATTGGACGTAATATCTGCCTGACAGGTTTAGCATCTGGGTAAGTCTTTATTTCATGAATGACAATGTTGGGATCGATTCCTGGCATTTCTTAATAAGACTAGGAAAATATGTCACATAATTTTTGAAATAGGGCTTTATATGTAGAAATTTCATTTGATGTACAAGAAGCACCTAGATGAATGTTTTCAATAATTCCTGGTTTAATGGATATGTCAATGGGAACCATAGAAGAAAAATTTCCCAAATTAATTTCAGAATCTGAATTGGCAATAGACATTGGACTCTGAGGTTCATTGACATAATCAATTGGAAAAATAGATGAAAAATTATTTTCAAATCTATCAAGCTCAAGTAAAAATGATGACCTATGATGGAGATCATCCCATGGTAATTCATCTATGGAAAATAATTCACAAATACTTTCATCAATATGAAACACTTGTTGAAAAGGATCAGGAATTAATGTTATGGCTGAGCTTTATGGTGAAAATGATTCTTCGTTGATCACATTCATTGGATCATCATTAGTTGATAAAGGATTGGAAAATGACTGTACTGCTTGATATGCTATCTCAAAAGGACTCAAAGGCATCACACCATTGAATGAATCCAGTTATGATTCTAAAGGCATTATCCAAGGATCATCAAATGGAATAGTGCTTGATGTAATCATATTGATATTAGCAATAGTACGCGGTACGTTAGGTTGAGGCATATAAAAAGTTCCCATTAAAGCAGAATCTTTGATTAAACCTACTCCTACATCCTCATAAGGGATAGTCGATTTTCCAATGTGCTGAATACTATCCGTAGAAGCTGGATCAGACGAATAAAATGAGAGCTGATCGATTTTCATAATCTTTCTTTGATGAGGAAACATGATTAATCGAAAGACAGATGACATGACAACAGTCATAGCATAAGACCAACTTCAACCCAGAAAAAGGTTTTAATCTAGAGGGCATCAACTACCTCCACATATAAATTAACGGGTTTACCTTCCACCTCTATAGGTAGATCCTACAAAATTTTGAAAGGATGGAATCCTCTTCCATTAAAAGATTTGAAATTTGTCAGATATTAGTTAAGTGTCGGAGAACCAAGTGATTTCCAACAGTTTAATGACATGATACATGTAGATTCCCCTTCATCAATAACATTACGAAATCAACGTCTGTTTTTTACTAGTACTGGGATCTGAAAAGCCATTTGATGAGGGATATGAGGTGTAAAATTTTCTAAATCAAAGACCATGAGGTTTTAATACTAAATATCTATAGCTCCAATTTCTGATAAGAGTAACTTCCTTTGTGCTGGACATGATTGCAGCACTTCTAAGGCCGACATTGTTGAAGGAGATATTGCTAAATCCTCCACAATGTTGTAATTCTAAGCAGCTCTCGCATGTGGATTGAAAGCTAAATTACAAAGTGCACCTTTAGCAGGTGGTTTGATTACTAAATTAGGATTAGGTTTCTCGATATGAAGTGGATTAGAAACCGAAGGAGATGTAGTTTGTGCAGAATTAGAATTGTCTACTTCTTTACCAGCAACGGGATTTTTACTACCATAGTCTTGTGATAGAGTCGCAACCATTACTTGGAACATCATCAAAATATCTATTGATGTATTAGAAGAAGATCCAGTCATTTTGCTATCTTGAATAGGAAAAGGATCCTTCAAGACAGCAGGGGTAGGTGAACCTTTGACAAAATTAGATACCTCAGCCCTATGCGAACATTCCTTGGTGAAATGATCGTTGTCAAAGATAAGACAAGCATAACGAGGTTTCCATTTATCATCAGTCAGCTCATTTTTATCAATTTTTTCCTTAGGGGATGAATTTTGTTTACTTTTATTTTTCCCTTTCTTCTTGCTGTCATATTTTGACTTTGTAGTTGATGAATCTACAATGTAGATATCGGCAGAAGTTTCCAAGGAAGATTCTCCTTTTAGTAAATCAGGTAAATTTATTATGGGAGAAGTAACCTTTGAAGATTTATTCTTACTCTTATTCGTACTAATTGAACCGATTACACCATCAGTGGCATGAGACCTTGAAGGAGTTGTTGTTATCTGACCAGGACGTGGTAAATCGGGAATTTTCTCATACAAAGTACCTCACTGGGTATATACCAAGTAAATATACTGAGCTTAAGTGATGACTTGTTCTTCCGTAACAAACCCTCCTTTAGCTACATCTTCAGTGATTTTCGGTAGCAATGATTTGATAAAACATTCTGCCAATATCTGATCCAGGATAAAAACTTTCACCAAATGTCTTCTACGTCTCCATTCATGTATATGATCTGATATGTATGTAGACATGGATTGTTTTAGTGAAGTTAATAATTCCGTGTCATTTTCGTATTTGACAGGAAACTGGAAATGATTAAGGAAAGCGGTTGCTAGGGTATTGAAATTGTTAAAAGAGCCTCGTGGCAGTTCAATGTACCATTTGGCAACTATTCCTATTAACATTCTCTGAAAAAGTCTAAGTCAAATAGAATCGTCGATTAATGAGTTGGATACACACCAGAGGTGGTAAGTCATGACATGTTTGGAAGGGTCCTCTCCTGGTTTTCCTTCAAACTTTTGGATATCACTAGGCAATTTATGCGGCATTAGTGGCCACTACGGATGATAATAGATGGGATCACTCATAAGGCACGTTAAATCAGTTCAATCCAAAGTTGCTATGAATGGTAACTAACGGTTAGGATCTTATGAAACTATACCAGTTCTAGGAGGAGGATACCCAGAATATCCTGGAATAGCCTATGCATTGGGAATCGGTATGCCCCCTGGATAACCAGGATTAACTAGACCATATTGGGTTTGAGTAGGCATTTGGTACGTATACCCAGGGTATGGGTGATATACTGGATTTTGCGCTACAGGTCCATATTGATACGGCCCTTGGTAAGGTTGAGGCTGGCTTGTTATAACCATACTTGTACCAGGTTTTCCTACAGGCGTCTGAATAGTAGTCTGGGGTGTAGGTCCAGACTGTGGAATAGAAACTTGAGGAATTGGTACTGATACCTGAGGGGTTGTAGAAATATGAGTTGTAGATACTCTAGGAATAGGTGTGGTAGGCTGAATAGAAATTGGCGCAGTAGTTTGGGTTGGAGTTCTAGGTGTACTCGGCCCGCGCTGTTGAACATTACCTGATGTAGGTACCTGAACAGTAGGTTGAACAGGTTGGACAGGTTGGACAGGTTGTATAGGTTGGACAGGTTGTTCAACGTGAGTATAACCAATCAGTTGTCGAGGCTGATAATAAGGTACCTGCATATTAGGTTGCAAATTCTGTTGAGCTTGAGATGGGTCCCACACTGTATTAGGTCTAAGATACGAAGGTCCCATAGAAGGTTGTGGATAAGAAGGACCATAACTAGGCTAATAATTTGGAACATAAGTTGGATAATTGACTGGATAATTCCCATTTCCAGGATAAAATTGCTTTTCTGGGTAAAATTGTTTCCCTAAAGGAGGTTTTAGACCCTGAGTTTAATACTGACCTTGAGGTGGATATTGACCTTGAGACATGTATTGACCTTGAGGCATGTATTTGCCTTGAGGTTAATATTTACCTTGAGGCATATATTGCCCTTGCGGTTGCCCCCCAGGTTGTAAATTACTAAATTGAGGTTGCCCCTATGCTGTAAATTACTACCTTAAGGGTCAGGGTTTGGAATGTTTCCAGACATCATATAAATTTGTTTTGCATTTACAGTTCTGGTATTTGATTCATGTAGTCCATATGATAGTGTATGTTTATCAGGAAAATGAGATGCCCCTGAGAAAGTACCAGAGAGCGACTGGTATCCTGCAGGAACTGAAGGACCACAATACAAATATGTTTCTAGAGATTCAGAAAACATGGATGACTCACCAGACATGTTTAAAGAATATCTATAAACTCTTAGTGTAGAAGGGAATGGAATTTTGGGTGGCGAATAATTCAGACCAATGTTCTGTAGAAAGTCTGTCAATGAAGAATACCAAGTGTCTTGTCGAAAAGGACTATACAAAATTGATTCAAATTCTCTAAGATCTAAAGTTTCCTATGTCGAAGGAAGAACTATTTTTTGTTCAGTGTCGGTAACTTCTTCAATACTAATGAGACCAGGAGGAAGATCTTCTGTGATCCGAGTCTTCACTCTAGGTGAGTCAGGATTACTAGGGGTTGGAGTAACAAACTCTAAAGTAGGTTTAGACATAGAAGTTTCAGTTTCTGGCTCAGAAATTTCAGGTTCAATAGATGGTAATTCATTTGCTGTAGAAGCAAGTTCAGCTAATTCAGAAATTGAAATTTTCTGAGTAAACTCTGTTGTTTTTGGTTGATCTACTTTGTAATCAGGATGAATAATTATAGATGTTTCTTACTATTATGTTGATCCAGTCCCGGATGTTTTTCCTCTTTTAGATCTAAGTATTTCTAATTGACTTAGTGTATATTCATGGGGTTTCCCCTGCATGATACGTGATTGTCTCGGTAATTCAGCCATGATTAAAACTTTTAATCACATGCAATCAAAGAAAATTTCAATAAAAATCCTAAAGTCTCTAAGGAAACAACCAAATGAATCACACACTTAGAAAAATCTAAGAGATTAATCCACACACAAACAGTATATTCCCGCACTAAAAACACTAGTTGGTGATGAAATCCAACATCGTAGAATTTTAATGCAGAAATAGCGGTTGGAACAGTTACCCCGACAACCTGCTTAATGAAATAGACTGGTGAAATTTTCTCCACTTAAACCATCTCAAGTGAAGATTACCCTCCAAAGAGTCCAAGTGAGTCTATCCGACGTCTCCTCTAGGTATAGCGGGACCTTCCCTCCACTGTCACCTTGGGAAAGAATCCTAAATTTTATGGCCACTAAGGTCACCAATCGAAACACATATATCTGGGGGAATAGTCTACGATCCGATATACACGCAAGGGCAGAGTAACAAGGTCAATCCCCCTGAAGGCTCCTTGACATAATCCAAGGTTTACCGATAAGTGACCCCAGGCTCCTCGATAATGGTCTATCCAATGTTTACCATTTGTAATACGTGCACATATTCTATCGTTCCCAATGAGATAGGTATGATTACCTCACTAGTTCGGATATGATCTCGTGCTTGACTCCTCTAGGAGGAGCTTCCCAGAGCATACATGCTACAACTGGATTTTCCTACCGCAAGATCGACTAATTTTTTTTTTTTATTGCCTTGGAAAGTTAACTAAAACCTATTCCAAGACACTAGCCTAAGCTATGTTGGTGGAAAAGAGCCCTAGAAAAAATAAAATTTCTATATTGATTTTAATTAAGCGTTACTTTTAATTGGCGGTTTCTTAGGACAAGAGGTATGGAAATGAAACTTTTGTGATGTTTAATGACCCAACTCAAAATACACTACAATGCATCTATATAAGAAACAAATTATTTATTTTCAATGAAATCTAGCTAGAGGAAAGAGTTGAGAGATTTCAATAATTTTCAAAATATCAATTCCTTCTTTCCTACATGAGAACCTTTGAAAAGAAGATAATTTGGAGAACTCGATTTCAGAAACATCTTTGCTCAAAATGAAATTCCCTATAACATTTAGATCAGAAAAAAAAAATCAAACTTCTTCCAAAATAAAACTAAATGTATTAAAACTATAAAATTCAAAACTAAAAGAAATCTCTAATCTTGAAATCTATCTAAAAGTTGGAGGATGTCTTAGCTCAGTTTGTAATCTAACCAAGATCTTTCTGCTTATTTTAGCAAGAAAATAAAGCATCCAATAACAAGTTTAAAATGAAGTTCAAACCTTATCAATACAAAAGGTTTTCTAAGTTTTCTAATGAAAACAAAATCGAATTTTCATAAGAGTAATAATTGCATCCAGTTCAATGGCTCAAAAAAACAATGACATACCAATTAGCTGAGGTATACAAAAGTTTCTGATTTAGAGAAATGGGAGGACAAGGCATACATTTACTCATAAAATCAAACTTGCTGAAAAGATCACTTTAAACATAAAGTTGTTGAAAGAAACTATTCACAGAGGTCTTTGATAGTCAAGAAAAATTGGGATAACAACAAAGAATCAAGTAATGGAATTCCAGAAAACAAAATTTCTACTTTTTCTAAAATTTTCCAGAAGTCTGCAGTTTTTAATGGAATAAGATGTGGTACCGCACTATATTGTAGTAAAAGTTGCAGAGTCTATTGCTCTGTTTTTAAACAAAAAGTGTGTAAGGCAATAAAAGTAGAGAAAAAATAAAAATACAGATATATAGTCAGGGATCCTATTGATTTTTCTACCCAATCCAGTTTTGAGCTAATCTAAGTCAAAGAAATCTCAAATAAATCTCAAAAATCAAAATGAGAATGAAAAAGACAACTAAGTTTATATTCTCCCCAATGGAGTCATCATTTTGTTATATGGACAAATCCCTCTTATGGACAAGAGCGATCTCCCTAGTATCCTAAGGATATCTAGAAACAAACAGACAGATGTAGACCATTTTCTCTAGACTATTTTGCTTAAGAAATACTAATTAACTATGGAAAGATGATCCTACCTAAAGTCTAATGCTTACTCGGTTTTCAATCCAGTTTTTCCAGAAGGTTTCGATTCAGCATGTAATATCTATAATCAAAGACAAACAAACAAGATCGAAATCATCTGCAAGATATGATAATTCAAAAGCTATAATCTATCTTAGTGACCAAGGAATCCAAGAATTAAATTATTCAAAAGATAGATGAACAACTCAATGAGAAAATAGAATCCATTTGTATTAACTTTGAATAAAAAGAAGAAACCTTACAAGCTTGACGCCTTGATGTTTGTACAGGTTCTTCCGAAGCCCCGAACAACCATTTTCCTCAGTTTGACAAGACTCCAACTCTCTGAATTAGCATAATACTATGGGTATGAGTATGTAATCTCTTTCATGCCAATGATGCCAAATGTGGAGAGTATAATTTATTTAGCAAATCTCTTCTACCAGCTAAGAAGTACCCTTGAGACTGAAACATGATCTCAATTTATAACAGAAGGGATTTCAGCTCCAATAAGGAAGGGATAAAGCCCTCTCATCATGGGATTTTAGCTCCAAAAACCAAGGGATAGCTCCATTTATGAAGGGATAAAGGTTCAGGAATGGAAGGGGCGAAGCTTGACCAGATATCGCTTCTAGAAGGCCCCAACTGGGAGAATATTTGACCAGTTGGGCTTCTAGAACTTACTTTTCTTTTTATTTTACCTTTTACAGGGGTTCGTAGTTTTAATGAGCAGAACATGCAGGATGTGCCACAGGTTTTATAGCAATAAACCTTGGTACCGCAAGAAATGACTAGGAAAAGTGCAGAGTTAGGATTTTTAGGGTTTTAATAAGCTTTTTCCCAATTCCAAGACTTGATTTAGGAACTTTATGATTTTGGACCTCTAAGGGAGCAATAAATAGGTAATGATGAACCCACATAGACAGTTAAATGTCATGGTGACAAATTTTAGTGTAACAATCCTCCTAGATCAATCCTCTCCAGCTGAAAGCTTTTAGACCGCAAAAGCTTGATTTTAAACAGACAATAAGTGAGAATACAACTCCCTCACTTTTATTTTGACTTTGATGAAATACAACCATACCTGATCGTCGACCTGAAATTAATGCTTATCATGGCGCAATTTGATCCTGACTTGACTCAATGCTTGTCGTGGCGCAGAAAAATATAAGGCTTGATTGTAAGCTTGATGCACATAAGTTAAAAATTAATCCCACAACTTAGGATGTTTACTGCAGTTAACTTGAAGAATATGTATCCCGGTCCTCTTCTCCATTTATGTCTATCCTTGAACCAAATCCATGTTGCCCCATGGTTGCAAAGGAACTGGAAGTGGTATGTGCAAACCAATATTTCGATTGCATGGTTTTCTTTTCAAACACATTACACATCCCTTTATGTAATTCACAATTATTTCATACATATGAGGCCAGTAATAATAATTTTGACTTTGTGCCGCAGTCTTGCTTATGAAAAATATCCTGCAATCCGAGAAAGATGAACTTCCCGAATAACCTGCACTATTTCTATCTGAGCATCATGAGTTAGTGATTCATAATTATCTTCGAAATCATCATCAGTACTATACTTTTCTACGTAACTTTCATGAACCAACGAACTATGATGTAGTAATACTGAAGCATTCAAAGGCAGTCTAGAAATCATATCAACTACTTTACTTGTTACACCTTCCTTGTCCTTAATTACTAAGTGAATTTGTTGAAGGAATCTCATCCAACTGTAGTGAGATTGTTGCCACTTAGTATATGAAAGAAAGTATTGAAGCAGCTGATAATCTATGTGAATCACTGTTTCCATTGCATAACCTTTAACATCTATTTTAACTTCGTATGGTTGTTGATGATCTATCAATGCTGTGAATTTTTTCTACTTAAATGAATCAACTTTAAAATCGACACTTATTCCCCATGCCCAATTTTTCTTATGAGCCAAAATTATGGGTGAACTATATGGAGATGAACTGGGTCGCATGAATTCTTTTCCAACCATCCCTGGAATTTGTTGCTTTATTTCTTTACACTCTATAACTGACTTGTGACACATTCCATTATTAGGGGCATCAGACATCAACTGCATCTCATGTGATATTTCCTTTTTATGAAGTAGATGTTTTGGTTCTTTAACTGGATCTTGAAATGAATCTACCTTTTTAACCAAATTACCTTCATACTCAATTTCACAACCTGAACACGTATCATTAAGATCCTTATGTTTCTCTTTTATCGACATGAGTATGTATCTCTTACTTGAACTTATTAAGAACTTCATTTGATTAACATTCAATAAATTCAAGTGATCTTTGATTTTATGTGCACGAATGATGTATTTAGTCCCATATTTTATGAGATGATACATATGTTCCTTCCTATAAAATACTGCATCACGGTCATATAGATAAGGGCTACCTAAGACAATTCCACGTATGTCTAACGGTATCACATCTAGATCCACTTCGTTGATATAGTTAGATGTGATTGAAAATTTTAACCGACACTATTTGGTAACATGAATTTGAGATTGTTCTTTTAACCATCCTAAGGGATATGGTTTTGGATGATTATGTGTTTTCAAACCCAATTGTTTAACCAATGACTCAAAAATCAAATTTGCCTATGATCCCGTATCGAACAATGTATTTATCTTAGTATGATTTGAAGTTACCCTTATATGAAATAACTCGATTCTTTTTCCTTCATTCAACTGTGTGATATTAGAACAAGCAGAAGTACTAGCTTCAGAATTTTTACTTGTTGTAACCATAGTAGTGATTTTTCCTTCATCACCTGAATCAGAGCCCAAGTCCAAGTCTTGTTGGATTGCTGTTTTAGCCTTCTTCGTTTGGAGCTTATTTGGCTTCAGTTATGGATGAAGTTTCCAACACCTAGCTTCATCATGGCCGATCCTTTGGAAATGTGTACACATAGGTCTTTCATATTCCTTCTGAGCTATGGTAGTCTTCTTTCCCTTTGACTTGCCCTTGTTTTTGCTGTCTTCCTTTTCCATCTGCTTGGATGTCTTTGGTGTAAACTTGAAAGGTCTACCACCTGATTCGACATGAATAACTTGAACACAAAATTCATCAAAATTATTAGGATTGAACATTAATAATGTATGCTACAAATATGAATGCATACTGCCAATATACGTCAACAATGTTTCTTTTGTGTCCAAAGAAATACCAAGTGCTAACTCTTTCTTTCTAAATTCCTATGTGAACTCTTGAAGATTCTGTCCCTTACCGTGTCGCAAGCGCTGCCAATCAATTACAGCTTGTTGTGTATGACCCAAAAGATAGAATTGTTTCTTTAGAGGTTTTATAAACTTAGTCCATGAGGTGATAACTTTTCCTTTACACTTTAAATCTATCTATGTCTTACTTTCCCTCCAGATCAAAGCAATACCCCCCATTCTAAGAGTAGCTAATTGGATATTTGTCTTATCATCAGTAATATCTTGAATACAACAATAGACTTCTAAATATTTTACCCAATTATCTAGTTTCTCAGGGTTTATTTCACCATCATACACAGGTAATTCGAACTTAACATCAAGTTTCAATAGTGGACTCTTAGGTTTGTTTTCTTTTTTTGATTCAGAACTAGAAGTAGAAGAGGAAGAAGAAGATAATGGAGATGATGGAGGAGAAGGAGATTTATCTGCCTTGCCTTTACCCTTGTCCTTATTTGATGCCTTTGATGATGAGGCTGCATCTCTCATCTTCTTGTCTTCATATAATTCTATCAACATTTGTTGCATGTTTAGAAACATCTGCTGGATTTGATTCTCATCCATGGGTTTCTTTTCAGTAGCTTCAGGAGTCTCAATGGTCTCAGCCCCTGTCATCGTTGATTGATGAACAACTTTCCCCTTTCCGATCTCTGGATCAAATTCCTCAAGCTCGCCTTTTCCATGTTGAAATCACAACCTGGTTAACATCCACTGATAAGAAAACTACAAAGCACAACTTGCTCTGATACCAAATATGATCTGAATGTGATCGAATAAAGTGCTTAAGCAACTTGATTAGTTTTTCCTTTAGATTGACTATTAACTGAAGAAAACTTGTATGTAAAAGATGACATAAACCAGCAACAAATAAATGATTAAATCACAGCAATAAATAGAGAGAAGAAGAAGAAAAAAGTTGATTACGAAGTTCATCCCTGGTGGACTACATCTCTGGGTCCACTTTCAAGTAGGCGTCTGTTTTATTAGGATTGATATTGAGGAATTTATTTACACAAAAATGAATCTAAATGATTGTGCTCGCAGGCACTTCTGGACTTTGTAAACAGAAATTACTCTCTCTTGCCTTTCTGACACCTATCTCTGCGCTCAATTCCGACACCCGATGGCTGAGCAATGCTACAAACAACTCTGCCTATGTCCTGCTAAAACTGAACTTCAAAAACACTCTATATCCCAGATGATCTTCATGAGGAAATACCATGGCTTAAATAATATTGCCTTCGAACCATTGATAGCCAAAATTATCTTTTAGTTGAGCAAAAATAGTGATGAGGATCTCGAATCCTTATAATTTAACTAAAACCTAGGGATTAATCATTTGACCTAAGCACATAATTTAATTCAAAAACCCAAAAATAAACCATATAATAAAATCCTTAGCTCAATGTCTAGGCTAACCGGGCGAAGAGATGGATCTTTGGCATCTGAACAGGCTATTTTCTTTCTGGCAGTTAAAGTCTTGTCCGACGGTTATGGACTTCCTCTCGGCAGTTCGGCTTACCCTTATCCGCCACCGTGTTCTCATAGTCAATATCATGACGGTCTTTGCATGGTTTACAACTGTTTGAAAAACCCGATGGCTGACCATAACCTTATCCACTGCGATCCAAGCCTGTCATATGTTACAACTCCGACGCGGTATATGCTAGCAGTTAGGACTTAGCGTTGTGTTATGTTTTTACATTTGTTTTTTTATAATAAAGTCCGATTATGAGTTTTGTAATGTTATAAGGTTTTGTACCAAGGAACCTTTGCATTAGGAATAGGTTTTAATGTCTTAGGATTTAGACTTAGGGTTTTAGACATTAGGATTTTTACATAAGATTTAGATCCTTATTGCTAGAATTAGACCTTAGAATTAATGATTAGGTCTTAGTACTTGGGAATATTACATCACCATTTTAACCCAAAATTCACATTCTCATCACACATGACGACCATGAAACTGAAGGACCTTTTACTGACGGAACTAGTGGACTGAACTAGACATCGTACTGTTGGAGCTGACTGGACCTCTTTGCTGAATTGTAATTGAACAAGATCCTCCTGGATTAGTTGAGGTCAGCCTGAGTACCTGAGATTCGTGTTGTTAATGTCAGGTAGGACATTAAATGCCTCACTTTTTATTTCTGTCATTTTTTGGAGTGGGGGGTCCATACAAATATGAATTTGTATGGGTTTTATACCCATTTTTGGGTAGGACTGTGTGTGCGATCAAGGATGGCCCGCGTGGTCCTCGCGCAAAACGTGATTTTTGCACGAGACCCTCGCAGTTGGGGAAATTTATGTGCAATGAGTTGTGCGCGTGTATATTCTATAGGCATGCAGTCAGTGTGCCTATTTTTTTTTACAGGCATGGGGAGGCTCAATTTTTAAAAAAAATTAATCATTTTGGGTAAAAAATAATTTTTGGTGTTTTTTCTAATGGCAAGATGTTGTGGCGGGAGAGGGACTAGCCTGATCTCCTTGCGGAAGTGACCCAAGACCCCCATGCTCGGGAGATCCTAGCTCGGCATGCTTTACTAAAGTTTCTAGAGAATAACATAGTGAGGTCCCAACATGGATTCCTACGCTACCTGCTATGATGCTAGAATAGGATACGACACGTTATGGTCCTGCATCGCAGATATTTCATGATCCAGACAAATATCGACGTCTATTTTGTGATAAGTATTTTTCCTCGGGGGGATGCCCTTCCTTATCCAGTCCCTTCTAGTGGAGTGAACATCCATCATTGGGTCAAGGAGGAGGGGCACAATGGTCCTCACCCAATCATCCGAGGTTGTATCCATGTGAGTTCTATCACGGACCTAGCTAAGAGGGCTGCTTTGGTGATAACAGTTTGCCTATCTGGGTTGACGGTGACCCATCATGTGTCAGTTCCGCATCTTGCAGTTTTGCGCCAACTTTAGACCGGTCACTTTTTTTATTGGGCTCGCTACGTCTCTCAAGGCATGGTCACGCAGCTGGCCAAGGCCTAGTGGGTTGCTATTAATACCTTTTTTTATGAGATCATCCTCTATAGCATTATGTACGAGAGGGTTGTGATGCTTTGACCCTTTGTGGTAGTGCCCCTGTGTCCTCTGAGGGATCCTCGGATGTGTCGGTGGGCACCTGTGATGCCCTGTGGTGGTGGAGGGGAGGCAGGTCGTTATTGGGATGTGACGGTCGAGGTGTGGTTTAGGTCAAACCCATAGGTGTTCCTTGAGTTCCCGTATTCAAGGATGGATTTTCGAGGGGATCCGAATATGGGTCTCCCTGTAGGCTATGCATGGGGTCTGGCAGGTATGACCTTTGTTTTTTTCTTCATTTTGAGGATTTTTATTGTGTATATATCTATATGTATTTTATGGTGACGCTGATACTGTTTTTTGGTTTCTCTTATATATTTTGGTTTGGCAGGGCATCCTACCACTCATTTGGTAGGTCACCAGCCGAGGAGGAGGGACCCACTTGGGGCGGGTCAGGCCCAGGTTGGGGGATAGGTTGATATATGGGGTCCCTGAGATGATGGTAGCAGTGCTGCAGTTTCTAGTGGGGATGCTTCTCTTCTTGCAAGTGTTGAGCTGGTTGACGCACGGTGTCGGTGATCGAGGAGTTGTTGGTTGTTGTCGATATTAGAGTGTTGGCAGTAGAGGCTCGATTTGAGGTGGCTAACGCTCATGTTGCAGGTCTAGTATATTCATGGAGTTGATTGGATAGGTTGACCCGAGGCTTTCCAGCTAGGGGTTTTGACAACCTGGACGACATATGGTTGGAGACGGTGATGGCCTGAGAGAGGGCGCAAGGCAGCACTTGTTGTTGCGGTTGTTACTCCTATAATAGCATCGGGTACTCATGTGGGTCCAGATGACCCACTAGGTGGGGCTCAACCCTAGAGATTTTTTATGGTTAGGGAAAGTTCCCATTATGAGGATGCTTCCATGTATTGATGACGTATATTTTTGACATGATGGTCAGTGACCTCTTTTGTATATTGGGACACATATTTTTTTATGCATATATGCGAGATGTATTTTTGCAACTCTTAGGATGTGTCTATGGTTTCTTTTTTTTTAAGTTTGTATATGTTTATGATAGATGTTATGTACCTATGATGGATGTTTATGCTTTATGACTTTTCTTTTTATGGATGATGGTTTATACGAGATACATTCCAGTCTAGGATATGGTTAGCTATGCTATCAACTATCTAATTTTGATTTCTTGGTATATGTGTAAATGTAATGTGATCAAAGTGACGACTCAACCCCTGTCCCTTGATCAACTTGGTGGGATTGATCTCGAGATCTTAATCTAGCATTTCTGCTATCCATTTACCTCTCCTTCCTTTCATATCAGTCTGCGTGAGAACTTCTTTTACAGCTGCATTTGGAACATAAGCTATAGTGCGTGAATGTAGAATATATACCCGGAAATATTTCAAGGATTTGATTAAGGCCAAAGCTTTCTTCTAAATAATATTATAGCAAAGAGCAGCATCTGTAATGGCTCGACTGAAGAAAGCAATGGGTTGCTCAACCTAATCCTTCTTTTGCATCAAAACCACATTGAAGGTGTGCTCAGATGCAAATGAAAATATTATAATATCACTAGTATAATCTGGACTAGCCAAAACAAAGGTTGTAGTTAAGGCAAGCTTTACCAAATTAAAAGACTTCATAGCATCATTGGTCCATTTTACACTGCTAACCTTTTTCAACATATTAGTCAATTCACACAAGTGCTCAGCCAAATTAGGAACAAATCTGCGTAAGAAATTCATCTTACCATTGAAAGATTGTATCTCTGTTTTATTTCGCGGAAAATCTATTTGCTGAATTTCTTCTACTCTGGAAGGATCAATGTGAAGGCCATCTTTGGAAATTATGTGACCGAGGAGTTTTCCTTCCTCCATGGAAAAAATACTATTTTTTCGGATTCAAAGAAATTTCGAACACCCTACATTTCTAAAAAACAATCCTTAAATTATCTAATTGCTCATCATCAGAACCATAAAACACTGTCAAATCATCTAAATAAACCACTAAGAAAACATAATTCTCATTAGCAAAAGCTATATCCATTGCTCATTGAAAAGTAGCCCTCGCATTCTTGAGTCCAAATGGCATTTTGACATACTGAAAATTCCCCCAAGGTGTTGTGAAAGTAGTTTTATATTGGTCTTTTTCATGTACCGAATCTAATTATAACCTGAATAACCATCAAGTACTAACATCCGTGATGCTCCAACTACCCTTTGCAGAACATGGTCCATCTTAGGAAGAGGGTAATTATCTTTCAAAGACACTTGATTTAAATTCCAAAAAAAAATGCACAACCTTATCTCTTCGGTATTTTTCCTTACCGGAACCAACTTTGAAATCCAATTAGAAAATCTAATTGGAACAATGATACCATATTTATACAATCGATTTACCTCTTTCTCAATGGATGGCAACAGTCTTGGATTTATCCTTCTCAACTTCTGTCTGAAAGGTTTTTGATTTGGCTTGATGGGAATAGTGTGCTGAATAATATTTTTGTCATAAACCTTCAAATCTGCATAATCCCATGCAAAAATATCAAAAAATTCAGATAACAATTTGATGTACTTATCTTTTGCCTTGGGAGATAATGTCTTAGAAAACTTAACCATCTTGGGCTTATCTGCTATCCCGATGTTTATGTCTTCCACACCCTTTCCAGTAGGAGCCAATGTTGGTTTTCTCACCACATCATTCTGATCAAACAGTTCCTCTAAAGATATGGGACCTCTAGGAATAATATTATCTTTCAGCTGTGTTGTGGTAAAACACAACCCTGCCATTTTTTACTTATGTACTTCAAATAATGGGTACCCTTCTTACAAATTTTTTGGCTAAACACCTTTTAGGATTTTATTAAGTTAATTATCCTACATTTTTTACATTTTTCATCTTCCTCGAAATTTTGTTTTGATTAGTTTATTGAATCCATTTTTTCACAAGCTTTCCAATGATACTTGTTTCGCTCCATTTGGTCAACCAATTTGTAAATGGCACTCCTTTGAAGTTTTTATGATTTTCTCGCTTAGGTTAAAAAATGTATCAAGTGTACCAATATTTTAATTCTCATAGTTAAAATAGTCATTCATTCTAAATATTAAATTTTAGTTCATTTTTACTAATTTTTTATTTTTTACTAATGGTCCTACAAAATAACCCAACTAAATTCTACAATAGACGAAAATACTTTTCGGGATATTGGTAATATACTCCAACTTGTTATTTTAAAACAAATTTCTGAACCCAAAACTCCAAAATTGCAAAGTGGTTGTAGACTAAATTTTAGGATGGTTAATCCACGTGGCCCCACTTCACATCACTCTCTCCTTCCAAAAATCCCAATTTCAAAAGCGCTGAAATAAAAATGTGCCCCAAAATAAAATTGTGATTTTAAAATGTGTGATAGAAGCTTGCAATGCGATACTGTGATATCGCATATCGCATATCACAAAAAATTCATGAAGCACCTCAAGCACCTCAATTTTAAAATTTTCCGAACTCCGATGCGATTTGGAAAAACATGCGAAGGGTTAAAATTTTTAATATAAGGTTTGTTGACCTCCTTATGCCTCCCGACTCATTTTTCCTCACATCACCCTTACGTCACTCAACCTCCACCTCACATTTCCTCCTCCCTTATCACTCCATACTCTCCTCTCCTCTCCTCTCCTCCTCTCCCTCACGTGAAACATTCAAAATTGTTTTGAATTATTAATTAAAATAAACTACATTATATAATATTATAATTAATATTATATTTTTATTATAATTTCAATATAATTCAAATTATATTATTAATATAATATTTTAATATTTTAATTAATAAATAAATCATTTTTAATTAGTTTAATTTTATTTTCAATTAGTTTTTATTAATCAAATCTAATAATGTAATTATAATTAATTAATATATAATTATAACTTAATTTAAAATTAGATTATAACTAAATTAGATTAATAATATAATTGCAATTAATTAGTATTAATTAATTAAATATTGTAATCTAATTTAGTATTAGAATTTAATTAAAATTTATGATTTTTAGCCCAAGCAACATAAATTCCAGAATTTTGGCAATTTTAATATAAAATCTTTGGAAGCTCATCAATGAAGTTTTACTAGTCCAAATGTGGTCCGGGATGGCTCATTAGATAGATAAAATGATGAAGAACATTTCTGAGTTTTATTTTCTACATTTTAATCTGCCCACAACTTCTTCTAAATGCAGATCCATTCGTCAAAGATATCCTTGGCCAATTATATCATCACATGTATCAAAATAAAGCTTAGTTTTCCTTTTTAATTATTTATTTAATTAAGTTATGATTGGATTTATTTTAATTTCTAGATTTTGCATTTTGATTTTATTTTTACATTTTAATTTTGTTTTGATTTGTTTTTGCAGGAAAATAGTTAAAGAGATGAGAAGAAGAAGATATCAATCAATGATAAAGCTCCAGCAATTGAATAGTATGATTTGAACCAATGAAAATTGATTGAGCAAAACCACTCTTCAAACAAACTTTCTTATGAATAAATCCTTTTGTAAATATTATAAATAGCAGATTGCAAAATGTAATAGGGGCTTCTCTCCTCTGCAATTATGGAATTCTTTATGGCACTAATGCCTAGAGGATTTAGAGGTGTTGGGTGAGAGGAGAGGAATCTCAGATCTGGAGATTATTGAGGTTTTTCTTTTACATTTTGATTAATGTATAATGAACAGATTCTTGCACGACTGTAGCTTTGATTTTGAAAGAAAAATTTTAGGCATTGTAAAAGATTTTTAGAGATCGGAGCTAGAGAAATGGACTTAATAAATTGGTATTTATAATACTATTATTTTAAATGTTGGTTTCATTCTATAACAGGAATGTGTCAATTTACTCGCATACTTGTGCACTTATGTCGGTATGAATAATTTTCTTCAATTTATGTTATTATTTGTTTCTACTCTTATGGGTTGAATTTTTATTTCTGAGTAACTATTTACTCAGAAATATATCTTATAAAACTGATTTATTGAATAGTGATATGTTGTGAAATATTCCCGCATGTTATTGTTTAATTATTCAAGTTACTGATTAAATGATCAATATCATTTTGAGAACTACTTCCTGAGTGTTGTTGATTGATTTTTTCAGTTAAGAGGTCTCTAGATAGAATTTTTTTGGTATTCACAATGTTAGTTAATTGAAATACTTCGTTAGCTTGATGTTCATTTAAAACAAACATATTTAAATCTCAATTATTTTAAACATATTGCTCTCTATTGGGATAGATCTATATCTACCTAATTGAGATAGGATTAAAATAGTTTCATTTGCTTGCATCTTAGAATAATATTGCATATAGATTAAATTCTACATCCTTAAGAAGTCCTTTTCCCAAAGAGGCAAAACTTTAATTGTGGCTTGGCTAAGCCCAAATTAGCTTAAGGATAACTTTCTTGTTCGATTGACAAGAGAAATGATCTGATGTCTCTTTCCCATTGATAGATAAAAGTCATATTTTAAGCTAATGGAGACTGAGAGAAGGTAATTGGACCAAGTTAAACTAGTCGGAGCCACTATTCTAAACAGAAAAGGAACTGCTTTAAGGTCCAAACTGGGTGGTCATCCCCCATGTTGTTGCAGCGTATTTCGAGGCCTCAAAATTTTGGCACTAGAAGGAGGGCATGAGACTTGTTTTCTTTTGGAGTCTTTGTATTCTAACATTTTATTTTTATTGCAATGGATGCTCTAAAACTTACAATTTGGAGCTGTATTTCTAGACGAGCATCTTCCAATACTCCACCAGAAATTGTAAGAATATTGTCTCGGGTAAAGTTTAATGGTAAGAGGAATACTTCTAGATGTAATCATGCTTTACAATTCATTCAAAAATTTTCAAATTTTGCTTTTCATGAAATTGATGAAGGTATTTTATGTAAGATTTTCACTCTTACATTCTTGGAAAAAGCCAGAAACTGGTGTAAATCACTTCTAGTTGCCTCAATCTACACCTGGGAACAATTTATTACAATATTCCTTTGTAAATTTGATGGATATATCTATGAACATGTATGTGACAATTTTGAAGATCTATGAAAATTTGAATGTGAGTCTTTAATTGATTTTACCATCAGGTTTTGGTTAAATTTTTAAAATTTAAAATTGAAGATAAACCTTCGAAAGAATAATTATTAGATTGGTTTGAACATATTTTCTCTCTTCCTTCCATTCTTAATCAATGTGAAATTATTTCAGGCTTTGATCAATCTCCTTCTAACTTCATTTACATAAGAAAAAATTCCAATATGGAGGAACAGAAAAATGATGATGAAATGGCCTTTATTTTGTATTATAAATTCCTTCAATTTCTGCACATTTCTTACAGTATTGAGAAAGATCAAGGTGCACTTTCACATGTCAATGAATCTCAATCACAAAGCTTAGAAAAATTCACTAATCAATTGCAAGAAAATATTAGCAGCAGTATTGAAGAAGATGTACCGCTTTGAAATCTGAAAATCAGTATAAATTAGAATCATAAAATCAGATCATAATCTGGCAAGTACCAACAGAAATTAAAGTTTCCAATAATATGCAATCTACTGTACAAATTTCTGAATTCTTTCATGATGAGAAAATTCCAAATTCATATCAACAAAGCAACATTCCTCAAGAAAGCATAAGTAGCCCAGAAAATGATCTTAAATCTGAAAATTGCAATGAAGAAAATACACCAGAGTGCTCAAATAGAGACATTTTCAAATGCATTATTTCAGATTCATATTTTTCTCTTTATCCTGATAATTTTTCTAATAGAAATTTAACCTCTCTGTACATTAAAGATATTTCAAAAAATAGAGAGGTTGATCTAAATGAATTTCCGATTAGTTTTTATGAGGATAAAGAATTAGTTAATGATCATTCTTCTAGCATTAATGAACATGAGCTTAATATTCCTTCTTGTTTTGATACATTGAAAAAGATTGAAGGGATTTCTAATAAATGTCTTGAGGTCATTTATGATAACTACTTTGACATTGAGGATATTGATTTGTCTTCTTTACAATTGAATCCTCATGATCAAAGTCTAATCACATGTGAAAATGAAGAACAATCTAATTTAGAAATTGTTCCAAATAGTTCTCATTTTCAAACAAATAATCATACTGATGATTTTAGCATTCAAGAAACCATTCCAATCTATGATTTATATGATGATCAAGCTCACATTCCCATTCAGAGTCATAGCTTTCTCTCTAATTCACAAGTGGATATCAACAATTATTCTAATTTCATTTTTTTTCCCAATTCTTGTGAAGAGGAAATTACTTTAAGTTACTCCCAATTGTGTTGTAACAATAATTGTAACACTAGTGTAAACTATGATTCAATTTTGTTATTATTTCAACATTTATTTTTAACTTCAGATTTATTTTCTATTTTTAGTCCTAGATTTTTAGATACTTTGTGTTGGAATATTGAGCAGCTCAATTTTGAACACTCAGTTAATGCATTACCTCAATGGAAAAATGAAGATTCAAATTATAATTGTGAACATCAAAAGTTATTAAACTTCCAATTTCAAGTGATGTTCATTCCTTATCATTTATTTCCTACTTCTCAAGAGCAATGCCAACAAGAGAGTATGTTTTCACAATATGACCGACAATTTAATTCAATTAATAATCCTCTCTTGGATCTAGCACACTTCCATCTGTTTTTCATTCACTCGTTTGAAAAACGTTTGAAAATTTTTCCTTCACAAAATATTGTTAATAATTTAGCACTTAAACATAACATTAACAAAATCACACAGGCCATTCTTTATGAAAAATTATTTCTACAACCTAGCATGTCGTCTTATCTTTTAAACCTATCTCACTCAATAAACTAAATCCATCTAGATTTCTATGATCCAATTGAAATTTAGTTGGAAATGGCATTTCAAGAGAATGTAATGGTGAATAAGCTACTAACAATAAAGATACATTATGCTTTCAGATTTAGTTTTTGTAGTTTAATCATATTTGCATTTTTGTTAATGTTTGACATATACATAAATGTAGGAATTAAAATGTTTACATGGTTACATTGGAAGTATGACTATACCTAGTCATGTTTTCTTCATTAATTTAGAAATAGGAATAGATTAATTAATTTTCTTTTTGTTTGCTTTTATTTCATTATTTCAGATTTTCAATAAAACAAGTAATGAATCCAATTTCTTTTGGGCATCCCATTTCAATTATAGAAAAGTAGCCTAGAAAATTTTAGAAGCCCTTGAATTATCTGATCATAATTATTTGTCAAGCGTTCAATTTTCTTGTTTTTTAACATTGATCATACATTAAGAAATTCCAAGAATTTTCTACTAGTTGACAATTTTCGATTCACAAGTAGTTCTAAGAACTCATTTTTTACTACTCTTGTATTCTGCTATAATTTTGGAAAGGATGCAATTTGAAAATATTCATTACTTAGCATTTTAGATTAAAATAAAAAGGTGATGTTGAACTTATGTAAATTTTGAGAAAATTTAGGAGAACTTGAAGATTCATGAGGTCAAATTACAATCAAAATTCTTCTAGGTATGTGTTTATAGGTTCAACATCATCTATTGTTTATTTTTCTTTCAAAGGTTGTTTCTTACTTCTATTTTTTTTTGTGTTCAGATCTTCATTAACTTGATTATGTAGATTTGAGATAAGCAAGAACCCAACCCTTGTTTCCAAAATCTGCAACATGTTCAGGGAAGTATTTATGATTTTGTCTGAAATTTGAAGGGTATCTAATTTTTCTTATATTAAAATCCTGAGAAGTCTTAATAAATTGTTGGAATAATCATATTAGATAATTTTATTTCACAACTCTCTTTATAAGAAAGTTCTGATAAAATTAATTTCTAATAAAAAATTTCGAAATTTAATTAAATTATTAAAGGGTTATTTATTATAAAGAAAAGTTAAATCACTCACTTTATTTTTGAATTGAATACTTCAAAGAAATCATCGACCCCACATATGGATCATTATATATCACAAATTGCATATCGGAAGCTTTGAAATGAGCATACACTAAATATATCCGATCTCTCGATATTCTCAATTCCTCCAATCTACCATGATCCCTCCGTCTGACATAGCATTATCCGTATCAGCTAAATACGCATCGCAGGCAACCTAACAATTCCCGATACGAAACCTTCGATGCATATTTTTTGATATTTATTGTCTCTCATTTTCCTATAAAATTACTTCGCTAAGATTGCGATGTTCATATAACCCATGTTAGCGTCCTATAAATATAGGATTCATAATTTTGAATTGAATTTTGATAGTCTTGTAAATATGTACATACCTTGCTTTCTACAAGTTGTTTTCCCATATTTTGTAAAAAATAAAAAAATAGAAAATCAAAAAGAGGGTAAAAGTCCTAAAAGAAAAATTAAAGGACTTAGAAAAAATAATATATCCCAAAGAAAAAAGAAATAAAACATGAAAGTGTGCAAGTCTAAATGCCACTACTTTTTACTTTCAGATGATTATGGCAGAGTGTCAATAAATTTCATAATCCATGATGAGTTGAAATGTTCAATCTTGACTTGTCATGTTTCAATTTACATGTTGTAGATAGTAAATAAAGATTAGTCAGGCAGTTTAATCCTGACTAATCAGTAGATAGGTAGAGAATAAAGAGGAGCTCATTAGTTTAATCTGAGCCCTCGGATGATATGAGGTAGATTTATATAGTTTTTATGCTTTTCAAAAGAATAAAATGTCTCAAGGTAGCAACCGCAAGCGCACCTACACAAATGGAAGAAAAAAATGTTAGATTAAAGATTGGGTAGGTAGAAGAAGGTGGGAAAATCATTGTAAATATTTTTCACTGGGCAACAATCACTAATTTCCCCTCCCATATAGCTATTTGACATTCTAAAATTTCATTCAAAGAGGCTCAGATCATTTCTCTGACTTCTGTTGGGACCGGACCCAAGGCTCAATGACTAGCTAGTTGAAAGTGTTAAATTTCTATGTTAAATCCCAAAATTTTCATCATCTACAATTCACACATTCATCACCATGAAATTTCATTTACTTAATGATACATAAATCCCCATTTGATTAACTGCCTACATCTCATAAAGCATAAAAACCCTCAAAAGGACATTATATCCTAAGTTAAAGTGATAAAATTATGATAATAAAGCTTTCCTTTGATTTTCACTTTTCTTAGTTATATTTTTGTATTTTGAGTATTCATTTTCCTCTTTGCCATATTAATTTCTTACTTATTTTATTAATTCCCTATAAGATAACCTTCTTATATTTATATAATTCCCCTTTAACTAAATATGCCCTAAAAACCCACTATTTTAAATCTTTAGCCAAAGTTTATTATCCCACATGTTTTAAAAAAAAGCCCACAACAAACCCCCTTTGGCTAAACTAGCACTATGTAAATATCCCGCCCCCCTATAGTTATTAAGCCTATTTGGTTTATTTAACTATATAATAAAACTAAAAAATATATGGAAAATCACGTTTTATTTAGATATCCATGTATTTGAAATAACGCGAAAACATTACCCATTACCCTATTACATTCTATTGTAAATATCTCACGCCTTCGCAAAATACATTTTCCTCCCTCAAAGCTTAACCATGGTCTTATATATGCCTCCCTTTATTCATATCTAAACCAAAGGTTAACCCCTTATTAACCCACCTCATGCACCATTTACCATATATATAAAATCACTTTATATATATAAATTTCCCAATAAACCCCTTTGGACTATACATAGGTATACGTCTATTTTACCACTACCCCCGCGCATATAAACATTTCTATATATAACTAAACTTTGCTTATAATCGCATATTTCATAAAAGGTTTTGTTATATATTAATGCGCTAACTCTATAAAAGCGTCAGGGTCCCACCCATCCTTCACTGCAATTCTTTAAAAAGATCTTGATTGTTCGCATCATCCAAGCAGATCTAACATTGCGCGTTCAATATCGCACTCCAAAAGTAAGCATTCAATGTTTATTAAAAGTTGCACGATAAAATTTGTTTTCCAAAACCACCGATGTTACGTGTCTTATTTTGATTAGATAGCATTCGAAAAGGTTAAAACCATTTACCATTAAAATCAAACTCAAAACCCACTTTATGTTTTCATGAATCTGCCTCCAGCCATTGAAAGGACCTGTAATAAATGATATTTATGATGATTATTATTAAAGGTTTAAACTTTAATATTTCATTATTTTATGTATTATTTGCCTCCTCGACTGGTAAGAAGTTGCCACCCGATTTATTAAAGAGATTTGAACCTCTGTTGGCCAATTTCTTGCCCTAAAGCCAAAATTGCCCACTGCTCTATATATCCGAAGCGGCTGAAGCCACCTACTGCACCAGTGGATTCAGTCTAAAGCCGAAGCCACCATAAAACCCTCCTCGACTATCAAGATACCTGTGAACTAGGTATTTTACTAAATTTAATCTGCCAAAATTCACAGTTTGACTGCAAATTAAACCAATTAAGATACTGAGACCAGAATTGCCAGTCCTAAGTGCCCAAACACTGAAAAAATAGGGCAAACCCTTGCAATTTTTTCTCAGAAAGTGCCATTAGCCTAAAACTCTGTTTTTAAGCCATTTTCTCAATTTCTATGGTTCAAAAGATTTAAAAAGTGCATGGAAAGCCAGAAATCACTTGTTTCAGTCCTCTACACCCAGAAAAACTGTGTTTTCTATCCTAAAATGCTTGCTCAGATTCCCAAAATCCCAAAATCGTCCCAGATCTGCTCAATTACCCTCTGTCTCAAAATTAACTAAAGAAAATAGTTTAATCTTGCTTAGTTCTTCCCAAAAAATGACTAAAAAACAGGTTACACCCAAAGCTCGAGGTCCGAAAGCCTAAAACCTGTAACAACCAAGCTTCCCAAGCCTGAATCATCAAATATCAGCAAGCCAACTCCTACTTTAACATCTAATTCAACTGAAGTTGTTAGACCTCTCCAACCACTTGTTTCCTTTGAAGAAAACATTCCTTTAACTGATTTAGATTACAAGATTGCTGATACAGTGGTAGAATTCAATTTTCGGAAGATTCATAACTGGTGTTATGATAAATTTCTGAATAAAAATCAAGATGACATACCTATTTGGGAATCCAATTTTCCCAAATATGTAGTTCCTATTACTCATCCAGCCTAGGACTTGGTCAGACTATATCAAATGTATTATGTTCCTGATCAGAGAGCCATGGTAAACAAAGATAGAGAAATTTTGTTCTTCATCACAGCAGAATCCATAAATGATATGCTTCAGTTGAAGTTTGATCCCAGAGAAGTGCCCTTGTCAATTGAAGAGTTAACCCAATTATACTTAGAGTTGGATTTTCCTAAAAAGTTTTTAGTCTTTCAGAATTTCATGCGTGAATATGTAGAAATCCCTAAGTTTAATCCACCATATTCTACTTCTGATTTTCCTGAAGCCTATAGACAAGGGATGTCAATGCTATCCTTCATTCTAGGATATCTTAATGATGAATTTACTGATGCATCTATACTTGGTTTCCTTTCTACATTATCCCCTGGGCAACCTCCTGCCATGATCTTTGATTTTGCTAGATTCATTACTGATAGCATACATTACCAACTGACCAAATTTCCTACTGAGGGAGTGTTTGGATATTCACCTTATCTATTCCATTTGTTTCTATTTTTCCAAGATAAGCATTTTCCCATTTCTTTGCAAAATATGGATGTAGAGGGCCAACCTCTATCAGTCATATTTTGGACATCGTTGTTAAGAAAGGAAGGAAATGAATTTAGTTATAAATAGTTTTCAGAATTATTTATCAAGACATGCATGAATTTGATTTACAAGTCTGAACAGCCCAGAGTGAGTGAAGAAATGAAGAGAATATTACAGTTGTCTGAAAAATGCAAAGTAGGAGACTGGTACTTATATTAGAGAGACACAGAATTAAGAATATTTGGAACAAATTTGTTCCCATATAAGTTACCTAAATTTTTAACCATAAGGGTTTTTGCATTGGAATATTTGAGACAAGTTTTAAATGTAGATGTTATAAACTTCATGGCATCAAATAAAAAGACTCAGTTTAAGTTGAAGAGCCAGATTGGCCCTTTCATAGTAAACAATAGGGAGGTTGAGAAAGAAATATCTAGACAATTATCAGAGTATCAGTTTCAAGATATTTTTCAATGGAATTATGATCCCCAGGGTTACCTCAGTACTATAAGGGTAAAATGCAAGCTTCAACCTTTTATACATGACTCAAAACCACATATTGATAAATTTTCAAATCAAATAGAGTGGGTGGAAAATACATTGGTAGACCCTACTTCTAATACAGAAACAGTGAAAGGATAGATAATTCACAGACTATAATAGTCACCAAACAGTCAGAATGTTCAAACAAAAGGACCAGAAATGAAGAAGGCTATTCAGTAGAAACCATTGCAGAAAATAAATTCAAGATTATTTACAACGAAAGGGAAAAAATGACCACTGCTGAGAAAGAAAAAAATAATAGAAATAGATGATAATGATCAAGAATTGAATAATAATCAGCAGGTAGATAAAGAAGTTTCCACAGTAATTGTTACTGAAATTTTAACAGAAATTCAGAAAGGAAAGGATGCAACACAAGAGCAGGACAGTCAGATGATAGAAAAACATGTCAATATTGAAATTCCCTCTTCCTCCAAAATAGCTGATGAAAGATATTCAGACATCAAACAAAGGTACAAAAAAATTAAGGAGAAAAATTAGGAGATCAAAAGAGAAATTTACTCTCAATTTCTTGAAGAAAATCTAGGTAACAAGGACAAATTGTTAACATCATTTGATTATTCTACTAATAAAATGATCATGTCCTATCTCCAGCCAAAGGTTTCAGATCCAAAGACACTCTCAGACTACAACAAAATAGACATTGAAATTGATTCAGAGAATATCCATGAGCTTGATCAAATTGAACTTCATAGACATACATCTAAAATGCTATATTAAAAAATAGTGGATAAGACCAGGAGTACTATTCAATTGCAAAACACCATTTTTAATATGCAGGACCAGATGAGGCTAGAAAAAGCCTCTTTACAGGAAAAAGAAATAAGGATTAAGTCCTTGGAATATCTATTCCTTCAGATAGGAGTAGATCCATCAAACATACAGGTTGCTCGGGCCTTGATAAAGCAAAAGAATGATGATATCACTACTTTGAGGAAACAGTTAAAACTTCCTCAAAACGAACACCCTCAAGCAAAAGAAATCCTCCAAGAACAAACTGAAAAAGATAAAATGGCCAAGTTAATACTAAAATTGACTGCCCAAGTCAAAGAGATGGAAGATCAAATAGACATCCTTATAAAATAAAAAGAAGCAGTAAAAGAAGTTGATGTGCAATCTCCTCCCACTGTTATTTCTATAGTTAGCACAGTTGTCCCTTCCACATTGGTAGACAATTTAGCCCCAAAAGTGCCACTGGAAACTGCAGTGTCAAAGCAATATATAGATACTTCTGCCACATGATCATATACCACATAGGTACATCAAACAGGTGAAGCAGAACATATAGTAAAAGCCATGGAGGAGATGTCCCTAAAAAACAATGAGATAATCAATTTAAAAAAAAACCATTCAAACTCTTGAATCATCAAACAAGAATATATTGATTACATCAAAAAGACATGAACAAAGAGAAAAAAGACTTGAAGAATAGGTAAAGATCTTGCATCAACAAGTAAATCTCAGTGAACAGGTGTCCATCAAGAACTATCTTTGGACAAACATAATTCAAGGCATACAACTAGAATGGCCTTCAATTCAAATCATATATGAGGAGAGAGATACTCTTAAGGCGGCACAGGTGGAAATTCAGAAAACAAAGGAAGAACTGGCTAATAAACCATCTCAAGCTTTGAATCTTATTACATTTTTAAACAGCAAGAACAGAGAGGAGCTTGAAGAATTGAAAATACAAGACAAGACTGAAACAATTCTTCAAATCAAAAAGGTTCTAAATAAAAGGAATATGATGAACAATTTGAAGGAAAAGTGTGAGGCCATGAATTTGTCAATAACAAATTTTTTGGCTAAATACACAATATTGAGACAAGCATGCCTCCCAGACATTCATGGCTTTAATGAAAAGCTAGTGGTTCAAACAGATTATGACAAGAAGATCAGGGCCCATTCCAAAGAACAAATAAATAAGCCTCTACCACAAGGTTCCCCGACTGGTAAAGCTATCTTGGAGTACTATGAAAACTTATTTTTTATATATAATGAAATTAAGCATATTTTCACTATCAAACCAAATTTCTCAAAGTACACTGACGCTAATGAAAGTTACCGGAAGTTGAACAGTATGAAAATACCAAGTGATCAGCAATGGCAGGAATTCACAGATTTGTTATAGCAACATTGGAGTAGAACAACAGAAAAATTACAGGTAAAACAGTGAAGTTGAGAAGAAAATAATAAAAACAGTTTATGTGATTTTGGATTTTTACTGCTGATATGAATCTTTTACAGCAGTAAAAGAGTAAAAGGAAAATTCAAGCAAGACAGAGAAATGATGGGACAGTTTTTTACCACAATGAAAATTTTATTTTACAGTTGTCCAGAGGTAAAAATAGCAGTTGAAAGTGTATCAGATCAAAGTAATAGGGTCAAAGTGTATCCGAGCAGAAACAATCAGCTAATTTTTACTATGGTAAATTCTACAATTCACTAGAAGTAAAGTGACAGATGAACAGAGTAAAAGAGTATCAGGAAGAAAAGCAACATTAAAGGATATAAAGTGAAAGAGTATCACTCAAGAAATCTACAAACAAATATCTTCCAAATATGCCAGCAAGCATGTACACCTAGTCAACAAATTGTTTTGATTAGATAATATTAGTTCTATTTTTTCTAGATAAAAGGACAACTTGCTAAGTTGTTAAGTAGCTATCCCTCTTAGTGCGTTAAGATATTTTATTTTCCTAGAGTTATTCCTAGATTTGTCTAGGATACTTTGTAATAAACATTTTGTATAAATAATTCAGTTTGTGAAGTGTTTAGTGTGGAATAAATTTGCTGAGATTATTATAGATGATTTTGCTGGTACTTTGGAGGCTCATGTGTTGATTTCATATCAGCATTCTGGACAACAGCCAATTGGACCTCATAACTCAAGATTCATGTGATAAGGTAATGAGTAAAGTGATTTCTTACTATCATTGTTTCCTCTTCTGAAGTTTCATTCAATTTCATATATGTTGTTCAATCCAAATGATTAATTAGGAATATTATTTCAAGATAAGTGTAAAAAATTCCCTATCTTAATTACTTGATCATTTCAATGTTTTCTGCTGATTTCCGGACTGAGGAATTCTTAATTGCTCCCAGTCCCGTTTGACCCCTGCTTCCTTCCTCTTTTTCGAGATCAAAGGATCCTTCACTGCCCTTTATCCCAAAATCAAGCCATCTCATCAAATCAAACTATTCAAATCTCTAAGGGTTATCTACCTTGCCCTGAGTACATTAGCATCCTTTTGGCCTTGCCTTCCAGTTTTTCTTGCTACATCTTGACTCCATAGCCCAATGGACTAGTAAATCCCTCTCTAATTTTTCTTCAAGTAATCTTATTTCCCACCAAACTTTCCAAAAAAAAAACCAAGTACCCAATCACACCTAGCCTAAAATATTGAACAAAAAAAAAGTCAAATCATAAAGAGAGAGCCCTCTCTGAAATTTAGGAAGGCTAGATCCTAGATTTCCAAAGTAGGTTTGTGGTTGGCTCGGACTATTTCTCTTGAACCTAGAGAAATTACTGAGTGATAACACAGTGGCGACTCCACTGGGGAAGACTAACCTTTTCTTTAGAAATATTTTACAGGTTCAGATCTGATCTGTGATGGTGGATAGTGATCAGACATATAAAGGTTAAAATCATCCACCTGGCGACTCCATTGTCCAAGATCTAGAAATTCAAAGTTCAGAAGAAACACCATAACCAAACATCCATATTCCAAATCATTAATGGTGGTACAAGATGATAGGGTCTGTGGCAAACCTTTCATCTCATGAGATTTTTAATGAACTCAAGGATGTGTTATTAGAATTTCAGCTTGATGAGGATTTTCTAAGAGCTTTCTTTCTTCTTTTGAAATCAATAAAATATTCTCCTAAACTTAAAATATGTGTTCTTGAGTTAGTTTCTGAAAAATATGAAAATGACATTAAACTTTTTCATTCTCAAATTCAGTCCTATAATTTCCAAGATCCTATAGAATTCTTGGAAACTCTTCCTTCTCCTAAGCAAGAGAAAATTGTACTACCTTTTGACTTGCGGATTGAGGATGATTATTCTTTCAAGCACAAGACTGAAGAAATACTTTCAGGATTTAAAATTAAGAATACAACTAATCAATTGGTCATTGAAAGCCTTGAAGCACAAATCATACATTATGCTTTGGATGATCCTATAGCAAATTATATGGAGACTATTTTTAGCTCAATTCTGCAAACATGTTTTATCTATGACGATCAAATAGATCAACAGTTTCCATTACACATCATATCTTTGATTATGAAGACACATGATCAAGTTATGCTTCCATGTTTGATGAAAATTAGTCAAATTATCCATTCTTGCTACAACTACTTGACTGGCTTCATTGGCATTTTTGTATTACCTGATTCAACAAAATTAACAGTAGATTAGAGTAACTAGATGAATGCAAATAAGCACAAATATCTGAGCATTTTTTTTAGTATTCAATTTTCAGCTAGTTTTGAAATAATTCATTAAGATTTAAAGCCAAGGAGAAGGTCCTAAAGATATTTAAGATCTATCAGTTTGGTTTGAGAATTGCAGTATGTTCTTTTAGTTTCAGATCATATTTTAGTTTGCAGAAAAAGGACTAAATTCAGCTCAAGATTTTCAGTCACAGAGATTTTATAACAAAGCAAATGCATGTTTGGGATTGGCTCAAAGGATCAGGCTACTAGTCAACGGTGTTCTTGACATCTCACAACGAGATGCCATCCCCATGTGAAGCCGCTGTTAGGGTCCTATAAATATAGGATTCATAATTTTGAATTGAATTTTGACAGTCTTGTAAATATGTACATACCTTGCTTTCTACAAGTTGTTTTCCCATATTTTGTAAAAAATAAAAAAATAGAAAATCAAAAAGAGGGTAAAAGTCCTAAAAGAAAAATCAAAGGACTTAGAAAAAATAATATACCCAAAAGAAAAAAGAAATAAAACATGAAAGTGTGCAAGTCCAAATGCCACGACTTTTTAATTTCAGATGATTATGGCAGAGTGTCAATAAATGTCATAATCCTTGATGAGTTGAAATGTTCAATCTTGACTTGTCATGTTTCAATTTACATGTTGTAGATAGTGAATAAATATTAGTCAGACAGTTTAATCCTGACTAATCAGTAGATATGTAGAGAATAAAGAGGAGCTCATCAGTTTAATCTGAGCCCTCAGATGATATAAGGTAGATTAGATATTTTTTATGCTTTTCAAAAGAATAAAATGTTTCAAGGTAGCAAGCTCAAGTGCACCTACACAAATGGAAGAAAAAAATGTTAGATTAAATATTGGGTAGGTAGAAGAAGGTGGGAAAATCATTGTAAATATTTGTCACCGGGTGACAATCACTAATTTCCCCTCCCCTATAGCTATTTGAAATTCCAAACTTTCAGTCAAAGAGGCTCAGATTATTTCTCTGACTTCTGTTGGGACCGGACCCAAGGCTCAATGACTGGCTAGTGGAAAGTGTTAAATTTCTATGTTAAATCCCAAAATTTTCATCATATACCATTCATGCATTCATCACCATGCAATTTCATAAGTAAAGACTCCATTTTTACTTAATGATACATAAATCCCCATTTGATTAACTGCCTACATCTCATAAAGCATAAAAACCCTCAAAAAGACATTATATCCTAAGTTAAAGTGATAAAATTATGATAATAAAGCTTTTCTTTGATTTTCACTTTCCTTAGTTATATTTGTGTATTTTGAGTATTCATTTTCCTCTTTGCCATATTAATTTCATACTTATTTTATTAATTCCCTATAAAATTACCTTCTCATATTTATATAATTCCCCTTTAAATAAATATCCCCTAAAAACCCACTATTTTAAATCTTTAGCCAAAGTTTATTATCCCACATGTTTTAAATAAAAGCCCACAATAAACCCCCTTTGGCTAAACTAGCACTATGTAAATATCCCTCCCCCTATAGTTATTAAGCCTATTTGGTTTAATTAACTATATAAAAAAATTAAAAAATATATTGAAAAGCGCATTTTATTTACATATCCATGTATTTGAAATAACGCGAAAACATTACCCATTACCCTATTACATTCTATTGTAAATATCTCATGCCTTCACAAAATACATTTGCCTCCCTCACAGCTTAACCATGGTCTTATATTTGCCTCCCTTTATTCATATCTAAACCCAAGGTTAACCCCTTATTAACCCACCCCACGCACCATTTACCATATATATAAACTCACTTTATATATATATATATTTCCCAATAAACCCCTTTGGACTATACATAGGTATACGTCTGTTTTACCACTACCCCCGTGCATATAAACATTTCTATATATAACTAAACTTTGGTTATAATCGCATATTTCACAAAAGGTTTTGTTATATATTAATGCGCTAACTTTATAAAAGAACCAGGGCCCCACCCATCCTTCACTGCAATTCTTTAAAAAGATCTTGATCGTCCGCATCATCCAAGCAGATCTAATGGTGCGCATTCAATATCTTGCTCCAAAAGTAAGCATTCAATGTTTATTAAAAGTTGCGCGATAAAATCTTTTTTCCAAAACCACCGATGCTATGTGTCTTATTTTGATTAGATCGTGTTCGAAAAGGTTAAAACCATTTACCATTAAAATCGAACGCGAAACCCACTTGATGTTTTCATAGATCCCCCTCCAACCATTGAAAGGGCCTGTAATAAATGATATTTATGATGATTATTATTAAAGGTTTAAAATTTAATATTTCATTGTTTTATGTATTATTTGCCTCCTCGACTGGTAAGAAGTTGCGACCTGATTGATTAAAGAGATTTGAACCTCTGTTGGCCAATTTCTTGCCCTAAAGCCAAAATTGCCCACTGCTCTATATATCTGAAGTGGCTAAAGCCACCTACTAGACTAGTGGATTTAGTCTAAAGTCGAAGCCACCAGAAAACCCTCCTCAACTATCAAGATACCAGTGAGCTAGGTGTTTTACTGAATTTCATCTGCCAAAATTCACAGTTTGATTGCAAATTAAACCAATTAAGCTACTGAGACTAGAATTGCCAGTCCTAAGTGCCCAAACACTGAAAAAACAAGGCAAACCCTTGCAATTTTTTCTCAGAAATTGCCATTGGCCTAAAACTCTGTTTTTAAGCCATTTTCTCAATTTCCACAGTTCAAAAGATTTAAAAAGTGCAAAGAAAGCCAAAAATCCCTTGTTTCAGTCCTCGACAGCCAGAAAACTTGTGTTTTCTATCCTAAAACCTTTGCTTAGATTCCCAGATTCCCAAAATCGTCCCAGATTTTCTCAATTACCCTCTGTCTCAAAATTAACTAAAGCAAATAGTTTAATCTTGCTTAGTTATTCCCAAAAAATGACTAAAAAATAGGTTACACCCAAATCTGGAGGTCCCAAAGACTCAAAACATGTAACAACCAAGCTTCCCAAGCTTGAATCCTCAAAGATCAACAAGCCAACTCCTGCTTTAATAGTTGATTCAACTGAAGTTGTTAGACCTCTCCAACCACCTGTTTCCTCTGAAGAAAACATTCCTTTAACTGATTTAGATTACAAGATTGCTGATATAGTGGTAGAATTCAATTTGCTTGAGATTCATAGTTGGTGTTATGATAAATTTATGAATAAAAATCAAGATGAAATACCTATTTGGGAATCCAATTTGCCCAAATATGTAGTTCCTGTTACTCATCCAGCCCAGGACTTGGTTAGACTATGTCAAATGCATTATGTTCCGATCGTAGAGCCGTGTGGTAAACAAAGATAGAGAAATTATGTTATTCTATCACATAAGAGTACACAAATGAGAGACAATGTTTAAAGTTTGATCCCGCAGAAAGTTCTCTCACAATCAGTAGAGAGTTAACCCAAGTTTAGTACTTTTAGAGTTGGGATTTTCCCAAAAAAAATTCGCCTCTTCAAATTTCATGCCCGACATGTAGAAATCCCGAAAGTTTAATCCCACCACACGTCCACTTTGTTTCTCCCGTTTCAAAGGCGTGATCTCGTGCCCGGCCTGTCTTGAGATTTCACCATCACCGTCCAGGCTGGTCTCATACTTGTGTCCTCGCGCTCAAACCGCCAGCCTCCCGCATCTTGATTTTGCGCACCATTGTTGACAGACACATTACCATGAATCGGCCAAATTTCCTACTAAGGAGAAGTTTAGATATTCATCTTATCTATTCCATTTAATTATTTTTCCAAGATGAGAATTTTCCATTGCTTTCACAAAGATGATGAGGCAGCCACCTCCGATTACCAAGTATTTTTTACATCCTCATGAAAGGAAGGAATGAATTCAAGCTATAAATAGTTTTCTAATTTATTCACCGGTGGACGTGCATGAATTTTATTTAGCAAGTCTGAACAACTGGAGTGAGTAAGAAACAAGAGAATATTATAGTTGTCCTAAATGCAGTAGGAGACCTGGCACTTACCCTGCATGCACTGAAGAATATTTGGAACAAATTTGTCCTCATATAATTTACCTAATTCTTTAACCATCAAGGTTTTTGTATTTGAATGTCCTGCATGCAGCTTTAACGCAAATGCTAAAACTTCATGGTACTCCAGATAATTCCAGCTTAAGTTGAAGAGCCAAATTGGCCCTATATAAACAATAGGATAACAGAAAGAAATATCTAGAAAATTATCGTAGTATCGAGTTTCAAAGTTATTTTCAATGAATTAAGATCTCTAGTGTCGCCCTACTATAAGGGTAAAATGTAAGCTTCAACTTTATACAGTGCTGACTCAAAACCATATTAGAAATTTGCAAATCAAATAGAGTAAGAAAATCCATTGGTAGACCCTACTTCGATACATAAATAGTGAAAAGGACAAAGTAATCTGCCGCACTATAATAGTCATCAAATAGTCGAATGTTCAAACAAAAGGACCGTAAATGAAGAAGGCTATTCAAATTAAACCATTTAAAAAAAATTCAAGATTTCAAAAAACAAAAGGAAAAAAATGATTGTCACTAAGGAAAGAAAGAAAAATGGCAGAAATAGATGATAAATGATCAAGAATTGAATAACAACTCTTTATACAGACAAATAATAAGTGCCACAAAAGGACTGTTACCAAAATTGTAATAAATTCGTAAAGGACATAGATGCAACACAAGAGCAGTGATACCAAGATTGAAAAACAGCCAATATTGAAATTCTCTCTTCCTATGTTCCCAAAACTAATGAAAAAAAGATTCACATCAAACAAAGAAGACAAATAAATTAAGGAGAAAAATGAGGAGATAAAAGAGAAATTTACTCTCAATTTATCGAAGAAAGCTAGTAACAAGGATGACGTTAACAAACATTTGATCATTCTACTAATAAAAGATCATGTCCCACCCCAGCTAAAAGGTTAGATCCCAAGATAGTCTCGGTATCACGTTATAAACAGACCTTGAAATTGATTAAGCAGAGAATAACCAAAGAGCTTAGACCAAATTTGGAAATCTTCAGCAAGGACACACATCCGAAGCGCTATTCAAAAATAGTGGATAAGACCAGGAGTACTATTCACTGAAAACACCATTTTTAACAGTGTATCGCATGATAATAGAAAAGCTTCTTTGCTGGTGCAAAAGTAGTCATATGATTAAGTCCTTCGGAAGATTTAGTTCGTATAGGACTAGATCCATCAAACATAAGGTGTTTCTCGGGACTTGATAAAGTAAAAGAAATTCAAAGATATCGTTGAGGGGAATGTTAAAACTTCCTGAAGAACACCCTCAAGAAAATAAACTATCCAAGAATAAAACTGAAAATAAAAAAATGTCGGGAAATGATGACAAATTGAATGCTCAAAGCTTCCAAGAGAGATGGAAGATTAAGGAGATCTTTGTAAAAGAAAGAAACAAACAAAGAAAAGAAGCCTGGCTGTGCAACCTACTTCCATCATGACTCCAGAAGAAGTAGCTATCCCTTCACATTACAAACATTTAGCCCCAAAATGCCACCTAAACTACAGTATTTCCAGCAGCACTATAGATACTTCTGCCACAAGACTGGGTCAACTATAGCATACATCAAACAGAAGCAGACATAGTAAAAGCCATGGAGGAGATGTCCCTAAAAATAAATAAACAGATAATCAACTCTGAAAAAACTGTCCCAAACTCTCGAAACACCCATCAGAATACATTACTACAATGCAAAGCATATAAACAAAGAGAAAGACTTTAAGAATAGGTAAAGATCTGCAAGATCATGCACCGTGAACAGTGTGTCCTTCATAAATAACTATCTGACAAACATAATTCAAGGTATACATCTAAAATGGCCTTCAATTCAAATCATATGAGCAAAGAGATTTACTTATGGAAGTATAGGTGGAAATTCGTAAAAACAAAGGAAGAACTCAAGCACAAACCATCTCAAGCTTTGAATCTTTATTACATTTCTAAATAGCAAGAACATAGAGGAGTTTGAAGAATTGAAAAATACAAGATGTGACTCGAAAACAATTCTTCAAATAAAAAGGTTCTAAATAAAAGGAATATGATGAATAATTTGAAGGAAAAGTGTGAGGCCATGAATTTGTCAATAACAATGTTTTTGGCTAAATACACAATATTGAGACAAGTAGGCCTCCTTACATTCATGGCTTAATGAAAAGATAGAATACAATATATTTCATGACAAGAAGATCGTGGCCCATGCCAAAGAACAAATAAATAAGTCTCCGCCACAAGGTTCCCAACCGGTAAGTTATCTTGGACACTTTTTGAAACCTTATTTTTTCTATAGAATGAATAAACATATCATATTATCAAACCAAATTTCTCAAAGTACATTGATGTCAAGGAAAGTTACCTAAGTTGAAAAGTATAAAATACCAAGACTAATGGCAAGAATACAATGTGATTGTTATAACAACATTGGAGCAAAGAACAATAAAAAAAGTGGAGGTACAAAAGGTAGAAGTTGAGAAGAAAAAGAATAAAAACAATTAATGTGATTTTAGATTTTACTCTGGCTGATATGAATCTTTTTACAAAGAAGAAAAGAGTGTTTTTCAGCAAGTACCCTACAAGACAGAGAAATGATGTGACCGTTTTTTACCATAGTGAAAATTTTATTTTAGAGCCGTCCAAAGGTAAAAATAGTGCTTGGAAAGTGTATTAGATCAAAGTAAATAGGGTCAAAGTGTATCTCGAGCAAACAATCCACTAGTTTTTACTATGGTAAATTCTACATTTCACTAGCTAAAGAAGTGACAACATGAAATTATAAAAGAGTATCGTAAAGAAAAGCAACGTTAAAGGATATAAAGTGAAAGAGTATCACCTTTAGCAATCTACAAACAAATATCTTCCAAATATGCCGTTAAGCATGTAGACCTAGTCAACAAACTATTTTGATTAGATAATGTTAGTTCTATTTTTTAGACAAAAGAATAGCGTGCGAAGTTGTTAAGCGCTGTCCTCTTATGTTAAGATATTTTATTTTCCTAGATTTATTCCTAGATTTCTCTAGGATATTTTTTAATAAACATTTTGCATAAATACTTCAAGCTTTTTGAAGTGTTTATTGTGAACAAAGTTGTTGAGATTATTATAAATGATTTTACGGGTACTTTCGGAGGCTCATGTTGATTTTCATAGCAAACATTTTTGGACAATGTACCAACTAGACTTCATAACTCAGGATTCATGCGATAAGCTAATGAGTAAAGTGATTTCTTACCTGCCACCGTTTCTCTTCTGAAGTTTCATTCAATTTCATATATGTTTTTCAATCCAAATGATTAATTAGGAATATTATTTTAGATACAAGTGTAAAAAACGCCCGCCTTAACTACTTGATCATTTCAATGTTCTCTCCGATTTCCGGATCGAGGAATTCTTAATTTCTCTTAGTCTATCATCCTCGCTCCTTCCTCATTTTCCGCATCGAAAGATCCTTCACTACCTTCTTTATCTTGAAAGAAAACCATCTCATCAAATGAAACTATTCACGAAATCTCATAATATCTACCTTGCCCTAAGTACATTAAAGGCCCTTTTTGGCCTTGCCTTCCCGCTTTGCTTGTTACATCTCCGATCGCATAGCCCAATGAATAGTAGATCCCTCTCTAATTTGTCTGGCATCTTATTTCCCACCAAACTTTCCAAACAAAAAACCAAGTACCCAATCATACCTAGCCTAAAATATTGAACAAAACAAAGTCAAATCATAAAGAGAGCCCCTCCGAAATTTAGAAGGCTAGATCCTAGATTTCCGCAGTAGGTTTGTATTTGCTCTGCATCATTTCTTCTGAACCTATAGAAATTACCGAGTGATAACAACCTAGACTCGATGATGAGACATTTAAATCTTCTTTATACATGATAGATCATGCCCGCTTTATAAACCTAAAAAATTTGGTAAGGGCATATATTTAAAAGTTTTGATGTTCTAGATCCTATAGAAATTGAAATTCATATAATAAAAATACTCCGGTCCTTCATCAGCACATTGACACATCAACGAAAATTACATTTCGCATATCGGAAATTTGCTATTGTTAAAAATTCACTTGCAAGTTATATTAGTTGCAATGCGATAAAGGAGAAGGTAAGGAGATTGGGGGATACGATGATACACATATTGCATATCACACGAGAGGTATTATGTTAAATGATAAAAGTTGCAACGAGTGATGTGGTTTTCTATTAAGAATTAATAAATCACAAAAACTGCCAAAATTGAAAAAGAGTTAAGTTTTAAATCATGGAAGGTAAATTATAAAATATGAAGTGAAACCATGCATTATTGGTCACCGTTTAGGGCCGCAAAACCAAAGTTTTGCACATATATTTTGATATTTGCATACATTGCATCGATCATTTACCACATTTTCATTATCGCAAGAATAATATTGGTGTTTCAACATTCACAAGCTTTTTAATCTTCCAATATGACTATTCTTCTTCGACATCGCATTCATCCCTTTGCGCTTTCCATCGCACATGCTCATCTCACGACATTTCCATCACAATAATTATACGTATCATAATCCACCAGTGCTTTGGCTTGAAGATCTTTTGATGCGATAAATTCTGGATATTTGGTTTTCCACAATTATCTTTTAAATTATTATGGAAAGAGCTCAATCACATATCGAAAAAGTGCAAGTCGCAAACTTTTGTTATGCATGGCAAAGAATCCTGATGCGAAAAATTTAGCAAGGTAATGTATCGATGATTGTTCATATTTTTGTTCTTCTTCTGCTTCCCATTTTTCTCCATACTTATCATAGATCTAAATAATATTTTTATATTGTTACATTATTTTGGATTTTGAATCAATTTCTATTATTTCTCAGGGTTAACATAAATTCGCGTAATGAAAGAAGAAAAAGAAAATTCATCGCTACAATTCATAAAGAAGCATAACTTCATCCTCATATTTCCGATGGATTTAATTTATCTCAATTTTTGAACACAAGCATTGTTTTATTTTAGTTTACCGATTTTTTACTTAGATTTAATAAACAATGATTTTTTGTCAATAAAACTTCTTCATGCTTTTAATTCTAATTAAAGAAAGAATTTAATCCTGTATTGGAGAAAATCATCTTTCTCGTAACTAAATGCGGTTCTTAAATGATAAGTTTCATGTGCCCACTTACATTTATTCACATTTCTTCATTTTTGTTGTAGTCTTTGGTCGATCTTGAACTTCGTTTATACAAAAGTATTCATGAACCATTCGATTTCTTCATGGATCAATTTTCAAAATTTTTGCTTGCTGTTTGAGAGCTCCTTTGAAATAAGCAAATAATGATCCCCATCAAATCGCCCTAAACTGAGTTTCTAAACCTCTAGTCTCGTATCTTTAAAGCATTACTTTATTAGAAAATAGTTAATATGCTTTATGGTGTTTTAAGTTTCTTTGAAAAAGAAAATTTGCAACAGCATAAAAAAACTTCTCATTCAACATATTATCTATCATAATTATATTCACCTTTTACATTTGAGAACTCGCTTTTATAGCACCCTTCCATAAAAAATTTAAAATCTCAACATATGAATGAATGTACATATGATTATTTTCTTTTATAACTTTGTTGAGAAATTTATAAAAGTATTCTTGTTAGAGTTTAGCTTTAAATTTTGTTTTTTCTTTCAAATTTTTTCTTTCTTCGTTTATTTATTTGTTGTTTTCTTTTCTTACTTTATTTTTAATTATTTCCTTTTGTTTTTAGTTTTGATTTGATTTTGGTGACTTTGTCATGATTTATGAAAGGAAATTCTCTTTACCCACATTGTTGACATGTAAGGAAATATTTTACTCATCTATTTAAGTGAATTTTATTTATCATTAAAGGTATATCTTCATGGAACCATAAACCCATCTTATTTTTAAAATATTTTTCATAGAGGAACACATATATCCTTTCCTAAGTGATTGAGTTTATTTTTTCTGCTTAGAAAGAACTGATTTGAGTTTAATTCAATGAATCCCTCCCACCCCTCCATAAAAATCCATTGATTGATAGTTACATATAGTCTTGAGCAAAAGACACAGTGAAAGTACTATGTCCATTAAACATAAAATCTCTATTACCATCCCACATATTTCTACTCAAATACATCATAACAAAAGGCTGCAAAATGCGCTATCAAAAGAGGAGAAAAGAGAAGTAAGGGAAATACAAAGTAAAACTGTCAAGGCTATCAATGTTTGCTAAGTAAAATGTGGGACTACAGACTTATATGACATAAAAGGCAACTTCATCGAGAAATGTCATAGCTCGTTGGCAAATGGGGTTTATGTCGTGAGACAACCTAAAATGATATATTATCAAAAACCTATATTCACTCCTCTTCTTTTTCACATATGGAAAAAAATAAAAATAAAAACAAAAATTCCCAAATTTGGATTCATCACTTTTACCTCAAGTTTGTTTTAAGTATGCCTATCTTTACAATCATATTGTTTTCAAAATATTTATGTGGACCAATGGGAAATATTTACCATTAATACCTGCATGATTTTCAAATATTTTTAACCTTTAAAATTTCACTATTGTCTAATCGCAGATAACTAGTTCCTCTCCCGCATACATTAAGTAGTAAAAACACAAGCCCCTATTTTTTACTTATTATCTTCAAGTAATGGGGACTCTTTTACAAAATTTTTGGCTAAACACCTTTTAGGTACTTGTTAAGTTAATTATCCTAAATTTTTTGTCATTTTTCTCATCTTCTCGAAATTTTGTTTGATTACCTTATTATTTATTTTTCTTACAAGTCTAACGATACTTGTTTCGCCCATTCGGGTCAACCGCCTTGTAAATGGCACTCCTTTTGGAAGTTTTTATCATTTTCTCGCTCAAAGTCAAAAGATGTATAAAGTGTACCAACATTTTAATTTCGTAGTTAAAATAGTCATTCACGTAAATATTTAACTTTAGTTTATTTTTACTAATTTTTCATTTTTTACTAATGGTCCTACAAACACCCAATCTACCCAAGGACAAAAGACTTTTTGGGATATTAATATAATTCTTACAACTTGTTATTTTAAAACAATCGACAAATCCAAAACTCCAAAATTGTAAAGTGGTTGTAGTTTAAATTGTAGGATGGTTAATCCACATATTCACTATACTCACCCTCCAAAAATCCCAATTTCAAAAAGCGTTGAAAAAAATAAATATGCCCCAAAAATAAAATTGTGATTGTAAAATATGTGATAGAAACTTATGATGGAGCATCATGAGACGGACATTCATATTTAAAAAAATCATGGTTACCCTGGTGAACCCTAATTTTACCCCATGAATTCCGATGCGATTTGGAAAACATACAAAGAGTTAAAATTTTTAATATAAGATTTGTTAACCTCCTTATGCCTCCCGACCATTTCTACCACCAACCTCCACTCCTAGTCCTCCTCCTTATCACCGTTACTCTCCCTCTCCCTCTCTCCCTCGCCGGCAGTTGGATTTTGTGTGCCTGTTTTGAATTATTAATTAAATGAAATTATATTATATAATATTATAATTAATATTATATTTAATTATATTATTTTTATGTAATTAATAGAGAATTAAAATTATAATATTAATATAATATTTAATATTTTAATTAATAAATAAATCATTTTTAATTAGTTTAATTTTATTTTCATCATTAGTTTTTATTAATCAAAATTAATAATGTAATTAATTAATTAATAGATAATTATAACTTAATTTAGAATTAGATTTATATCTAAATTATATTAATAATATAATTGCAATTAATAAGTATTAATTAATGAATATTGTAATCTAATTTATGATTAGAATTTAATTAAAAAAATTATTTTTACCATGCAACAAAAATCTGCATCATGGCAATTTTAATACAAAAATTTTGGAAGCTCATAAATGAAGTTTTAGTTGGCTAAATGAGGCTGAGACGTTCATTAGTTAGATAAATCATGGAGAATATTCTCAGATTTTGAGTCTAAAATTCAAATTAAGATCATATGTTTCCGAATTTAACAAAATAAATTTTCCTGAGTTTATTTTATGCATTTTAATTTGCCCACAACTTCTAAAATTCGCATCCATTCATAATGATCTCTATTTTCCAATTATATCATCACAAGCATTCAACATAAATCTTAGATTTCTTTTTAATTATTTATTTAATTAAGGTTTGATTGGATTTATTTTAATTTCTAGATTTTGGCATTTGGATTTTAATTTTTTTTTATTTGTTTTTCGTTAAGAAAGTAATAAGAGATCGTAAGAAGAAGATCTCAATTCAATGAGAAAGCTCCATTAATTGAATAGTATGATTTGAACCAATGAAAATTGATTGATATGCTTTATCAAACAAACTTTCTTATGAATAAATCCTTTGTAAATATTATAAATAGCATTGCAAAATGTATTGTGGGCTTTCTCCTCCTGTTCCTCCTGAATTCTTGATGGCACTATTGTTCAGTATATTTTAGTGAAGAGGAGAGGAATCTCGTATCCGGAGATTATTGAGGTTTTTCTTTTTCATTCCGAGTTATGTACAATGAAGAGAGTCTCATTACTCGTAGCTCGATTTTTGAAAGCGTGTTGCTGGCATTGTAAAAACGTCGTTAGAGGTCGTAGCCGGAGAAATTTACTTAATAATTGGTATTATAATATTTTATCATTTTAAATGTTGGTTTTTTAGCCTCATGATACCAGGAATGTGTCAATTTACTTACATTTCCCAGTATCATTTTCAAGATGAGTAATTGGCCCTCAATTTATGTTATTATTTCTCTCTACTCTTATGGGTTGAATTATGATTTCTGAGTAACTATTTACTTATAAATCTATCTTATAAAACTAATTTATTGAATAGTGATATGTTCTAAACTTTGGATAGAATTGAAGGATTTACAAAGGTGACACAATATAAGAAGGAAGGAGGAATTAGAGCCTATCCCCACTTAATGATAACTTTCCTGAACTCCAAGAATGGATCGAAGTTTGGTAAACTTCGCTTCTGTGAGAGACTTTGTAAAGATATCAACTACTTGATCATTGGTTAGACAATATTTCACTTCAAGAACACGATAATGAACGAGCTTTCTGATGAAGTGTATATGGAGCTCAATGTGTTTCATATGTTGATGTTGAACTAAATCTTTACATAGTTGAATGACACTCTGATTATCACACCAAAGTGTAGTTGGATGTGGCTAATGAGGGCCAAATTCAGATAGGATTTGATGAAGCCACATGGCTTCCTTGGTGGCTTCAATGGCACCACAATACTCTGCTTCTGCCGAAGAAAGAGATATGGCACTTTGTTTCTTAAAATACCAATTAATAGGTCCCGAAACAAGAGTGAATACATATCCTGCAGTAGACTTTTGATCATCAGGGTCACCATCCCAATCAGAATCAATGAAACCAATCAACAATGGAGATGCTCCTACATTGTAACGAATCTCGAACTGAACTGTACCTTGAATATATCGAACAATTATTTTAGATGCTTTCCATTGAATTTCATGAGGTTGGTGCATAAACCAAGAAACAAGACCAACGACAAAGGAAAGGTCAGGACAAGTATGGGTTAGATACAAAAGTTTACAAACAAGTTGACAGTATAAGGTAGCATCAAATTCAGGGGTAGTACAAGTGACTGAAATATTGAGTCCAAAATGAAAGGGACAAGGGTCTGGCTTACATTATTCCATGTGAAAATAGTGTAGAAGATCACAATCATACTTGGAATGACAAAGGGTAATACCTTCTTTGGATTGCAAGACTTGAAGACTGAGGGAATAATGCAAGTGTCCTAAGTCTGTCATTTCAAACTTCTTTTTGAGGCTAGACTTCACATCGTTTATATGGTTGGGATCACTACCAGTAAGGATAAGATCATCAACATAAAGAACAAGGATGGTGAAGGACTTACCCACTTTCTTGGTGTAGACAGTGTTGTCAGAATGACACCTAGAAAAGCCATTATCTAATAGAAATCTATCCATTTTGGCATACCAAGCCCAAGGAGCTTGTTTGAGACCATAGAGAGACTTCTTAGGGTGACAAACAAGGCTAGAGTCGTTTTGGATAAATCAAGGGGGTTGTTCCATGTAGATTTCTTCATGCAAATCTCCATGTAAGAAGGCAGATTTAACATCCATCTGATGGACTTGCCATTTAAAGGAGACAGCAAGGGTAATAACAAGGTGGATATAATTCATTTTGGCAATAGTGGAGAAGGTTTTAGTATATTCAATGCCTTCAACTTGTGAAAATCCTCTAGCAACAAGACAAGCTTTATGTCTATCCACTTTTCCATCTGGTCCAAACTTTGTTTTGTAAACCCATCTGCATCTGACAAGTTTTCTTCCTTTTGGAAGAGGAACAAGATCCCAAGTATCATTGGCTAATAAGGAATGATATTCTTCATTCATAGCTTCATCCCAATATGGATGATGAAAATTTCTTCAAAGGTGTCTGGAACAAGCTTTTCTGGAACTTGAACCAATAAGGAAGAGGATCTTTCGAACTGAGAACATGTACGTTGTCAATCTGGAGGGTCACCTGCAAGAGAACCTATTGCATCCCGAGTAGAGTGGACCCATCTTGGAAGCTGTGGAGAGGAAGGAATATCTTCAAGAGGTGGAGGAGGATTTTCATACTCGTTGTCATCATCTGAACTAGAAGGAATTCTCTAAAAAATAGAAGAGATAGAGAGAGGTGGCACATATGTTGAATCAGGCTCACAAGCCAAAGGTGGCACACCGACCAAACTAGGCTCACAGGTCGATATATTTTCATCAAATTTTACATATCTTCTAATGATTATATTTTTGAATTTTTGGTTGAAGAAGTCTATATCCTTTGACATCTTCAGAATATCCAACAAAAAATCATTTTTCACTCTTAGGTTCTAAGGCTTTGTGTTTTGCATCTAGAATATGGGCCCAAGCATCACTTCCAAAAACATGAAAGTGACTTACATCTCGTTTGATTAAGCTCCGGGATTCTTCTGGAGTTACATTCCTTAAAACCTTAGTAGTAGTGCAATTTACTATGTAATTTGCACAATTAATTACTTCTACCCAAAAATTGAGACTAAGTCCTTTAGATTCAAGCATACAATTAGCCATTTATTTTAAGGTGTGATTCCTCCTTTTAGCTATGCCATTTTTTTGTGGAGTATATGGAACAGTATGTTGCAATTGAATTCCATGCCTAGTGCAAAATTTGATAAAAAAAAATTTAACATATTCTTTTCCATTGTCTGATCTTAACTTAAGAATTTGATGTCCAGATTGTTTCTCAACAAAGGCCTTAAAGGCCAAGAACATGTTAAAAACTTCACTCTTGAGTTTTATGAATTATACCCAAGTGCATCTAGGAAAATCATCAGTTAAAGTTAAGAATTACTTGCAACCAAAGAAATAAACAATAGGAAGTGGACCACATAAATCATTGTGCACAAGCTGCAAAGGGGTTGAAGTGTGCCAAGAGGCACGTTTTTCAAAACTATCCCAATGACGTTTTCCGAGTACACATCTGGAGCAAACACCATCTCCGAAAGATACCCTAGGAAGACATGTCACCATATTTTCTTTACATAGAGTTTGAAGAGAGCGATAGTTTAAGTGACCAAATCGCTCATGCAAAAGTTTACTCACTTCATAATTATGAGCAACAAAAACGAAGGGAAGACATGATGACCCAAATTTGTCAAACTTATACAACCTTGTGGAATCATCAGCAATGCCAGTAGCTAAAATATGTCTAGGATATTTGAGGTCCTTGATTACAACATCATGAGGTGAGAATTCCACTATTTTCCCTTCACCTGAATGAGTTATCTGATAAAGAGATAGAAGGTTGCATGACAAGGTAGGAACACATTGTACATCATTAAAATGGCCATTATCTAGATGAATGGTTCCAGATCCTACAACACTAAGAGACCTATCATCACCGACATAAATATGTTTGGTGTTACAATAATTTAAAGAAGAAAACATGGCTTTATTTTTGGCCATGTGGTAAGAAGCTCTAGAATCAAGGAGCCACTCATGAGAATGAGAAGAAGAACATAAATTTAATGCATAACCAGATGCTTGAAAACCACAAGCAGAAAATTTCATTCCTGAAGATGAAGTTGAAGAGGTCTCCAAATTGATGTGGTGCTTCTTCATTTTTACTTCCAAGGTTTCCATCTTTTTAAAACATTTGGACTCTACATGGCCATCACGATTACAAAATTTGAAATGTCTATATGTTTTCTTCCTTTTGTTTTTAGTTTCTTTATCAGTTTGGCGAGTTTCTTTTTCAGTTTGTTGCTGAAATTTCCTAGGACCCTTGTTTGGTTTAGGACCATACTTTTTCGGATACTGCTTCCTGGGATTCTTTTGATATGGTTGTTGTTGGGCTGCTAAGGCTTTCTTTGAAGTGTTTCTAGAAGTGATAATAGTTTTTATTGCTCTCTTATCAAAGAATCGGAAAAGGCATCAAAAGAGGGGGACTTGTAGGTTGTTCCTTGAGAAATGAGGGCTTCTCTATTGGAATGGAAGGTGGAAAAAAGTAGAGAGTATGCAGGTCCAAGCTTAGCACAAATGGAATAGATAAGGCTACCATCTTCCTTTTTGATCTTACAACCTTCTAAAATAAGTCTAAGGGTCTTCAATTTGGACAAAAAATCTTCAAAGGAGAAATTATTGGGATCCAAAGTAAGCAACTCATTTTCAAGCTGGTGGGCCCTGATTTCATTTTGAATGCCAAAAATAGTATTTAGATTTTTCATAGTTGCATCAGTGGTGTCAATTTCTTGGATATGAAATCAAAGATCTTGAGCAATGGACATTCCTATGAACCCTCGTGCTTGATCTTGTTTATTTTCTCATTTAGCAACTTTATCTCCATCAATATGTTTAGTTTATTATTCTATGGCTATTCTATAAAGCCCTTTACTTCTAAGTAAATCAACCATGTGAGGTATCCATTAGAAATAATTGGTGTTGTTAAGAATAACCGGGTAAGCACTTTCCATTTTTTTAAAACTAAAGCTAAAAAAGGCCGAAACTAATTGCTCCAATGGAAATATCTCGAAAAATTAGGCCAATTCAAAAAAACCGGCTCCAAAAATGGCTTACGGATGAAGAAGTTATGCCTTTTTGAAAAAACTGAGTTGTAGATGCTGAATAGTTACAGGAAAGGTTGAAATTTGATGATGAAGTTCTACTTAAAAAAAAAAAATCTGCCCCATTAACAGAAACCCTTTTAGAAAAATAAGCTTGAGAAAGAGAATTGAACCCAAGACCTCTATTCTCATAAACTAACTTTACACCAAGTGAGCTAGTAAAAGGATTTTGTAATTGTCTGAAAGGAGGAAGGGATTTTTTTATTATTTTTTTTAACTCTTCGTTGTGCATGCGTTTTCCTACAAAAAAAAGATAAAATCTGTGCAAAAAAAACAATGAAATGCAAGCCTTACAGTAGAATGTTAGATTTTCGGTTAGCCTTACTGACAAATATCCCCTTTTTGTTATTTTTGATTTCCCGAGATCGCAAAAAGACGCGGGGAAAGAGCATACGTAGCAAAATAAATCCCGTCTTCCTGATTCTAATTTGCCAAGATCGCACACAACTCAAAGTAAAGAGCATAAACAAAATGATTAATAAGTATAACTGCAAAACAAATTCTTTATACGTCCAGATCTAAAATGACATAACTTGGGCAACCGGAAACCTTTTCGCATGAAATGAAAGGGGTTCCTCACTGTAACAGATGCTCCGGACATAATAGAGCCATTCTCCAAGCCCAAAAAAGTTCAAAAATAGTATATCTACAAAACTAAAATCGCATACAGTCACAACAGCTTCAGATTTGGATCAACAATGGATGCAGCCCTCCAAATAACTCTGATACCATGTAGGAATTTATAGGGTAAGTTCCTTAGATAAAAAACCAAAGGTCACCACTCACAAATAGATCACAAATCAGTACACCAGTATATCACGTGGTTAAAATCTTCAAAGAGGGAAATAGTCCACGGCCTGAGCCAATGCGGCCACTTCAGGAAATTTATTAATATAAAAATAAAAGTTACATATGTTTCTCTCATAAATGGTTACCAGACAAATGACACTCCATTCTCTTTAAATATATATCATGGACCAATCGGGTGTTAATCCATGGATCAAGTGTCATTAATACCGAGGAGAGAGTGAACCCTCAGATCACTACAAATCATGACTATCAGATTATAAGTTACAAATGTACATAGTAAAGAAACATACTTTACCTAAGTCTACATTAGACCAAGTTATACTTAACTATTTCCTATGTATCAGATATCCTAACATGTGCTACACATCAAATTGTACCTATTCGTTCTTCCCATGGAATTTTGTTCTTCACACTTGTGGTGAATGATTTGTTCAAAACATAAATTGAGAAAACTATTTATTTTCCCTAGAACCTATTTGATAGATGTTTTTCCTTCTGTTAGTCATCATTAATTTTCACTATCTGAAGATGACTAAGTATCAGTTCTAGATTTCTAGAAACAAAGTTCATGAACATTGTGAGTTCTAGAAATCTCACTACCTTCATTATCCTTAAGATAATTTTTTCACTATTTCATCATCCCATCATGTCAATGCTCAGCTCACCCATCCTGAAAGACCCATCATGGGCTCATGTCACTTAGTTTGTCTTCTTTGTGTCACCTTTGGCCTCAGCCCTCTATTTTGTTTTGCCTAACTCCTCCATTGTCCATCTAGGCCTTTTAAGGGAATTTTTCTTGGTTTCATGACCTCCATGGTTAAATATCAACAAGGCTTGTATATTTATGCTCTTACACCTCTTTGTATCCTTAATATACCTTCATAACCACTTCCCATCACTCCCATCCCTCAAATTCATCATTTCTCTACAAAACCTAGCCTATTGCTACAATTTGACACTTTTCGAGACTAGGCCTATGTTTTTCCCTTTTGGAACCATTCCCCTCACTCAATCCTTGAAACTCCACTTTCCACAACTCCCTAACATCCATCCCTATCCCCAAAAATTTCCCCAAGAATTTAGACAACCCTTAACCCCTTCATTCCCCTCCCTCTACAAGGCAGTCCTAAATCCCCTACACCAAACCCTAATTTCCTCTTCCAACTAAGCTAGGGTTTGCTATGGAAAAGAGGCATAAGAGAAGAATATCCATATGTTAGGTCATATAAGCAATCATGAAGCCATACCAGCTCATAAACATCATGCCTTTATAATTTTCCAAGAATTCATTCCAAGGGCCTAGTCATTTGCCACACCTAGGGCCAGTGTTTCTTAAAAATATGTTTATAACCAAACAGAGATGAATTTGGAAAACGTGAGAGAGGGTTTTTTCCATCATAGGGCCAAGAAGAAAAACATCCTTCAGGTTTTACACAGGTATAATTGTTTGGGAGAAATATCAAAAACACCGGTGTCCCAAGACAATTTTTGCACTGCTAGAGCGACCTTGGGAAAATAAGGTTATCTCATAGCTGGAGTGTCCAAATGACTTTATTGATGAGTCACAAGACAAATAGACTTAACTATATTTCCAAATAGCTATCCTGAGCTCAATTTGGAGTTAATTAGGGCCTTCAAAAAATTTCTGCAACAACACTCTGCATTTTTACACCATCATTCAGCACTTTTTGACCAGTCTTGGGAAATCAACTTTTGATAAGGTAAATATACTTCAATTAGGAAAAAAATGGTAAATTTTTAAAGTAGACAATTTAATATTTCCAACGAGCTATTCTGGGTCCAATTTGGACACCAAGAAGGCCTCCAAATGCCCTCTGCAAAATGCTGCTACGCTCTTCGGAGGTGGTTTTGCGCTCCTGGCAATTTTTTCCCATATAAATTACACATGGTGTTGCGCTCCTGGCAATTTTTTCCCATATAAATTACACATGGTGGTGCTGCTCCCTTGGCCAGGAGGGATTCCTAAGAAAATTAACCCCTCGTACCACTTAATATCCCTTTCAAGTTTCCTCCAAGGTTTTCTAAAGCTCTGATATAGATAAGAAGAACCTTCAAGGAATACCTTGCTAATCAAGTTCAAATTCTGCGAAAGGAAGATACAAAGACATTGACATTTCTGCAAGAGTGTTATAAGCCATCAGCAGAAAGAATTGACAAGGTATATAGTGTGCCCTAAGTCAAGAAAACTAATAGTTGAAGAAATGGAAACTAGTTGGGCTTAAAGAGAAACTAAGGTTTGTTAAGCTAGAAGGTCAAGAAGTGTGCCAAACAGTGACAAATTACAGAATGACCACAGAGGTCGCACACCAAGCCAAACATAATGGAAGTTTGTCATAAACTATTAATCAAAGAGGGAAATGGTGAGGTGAACTACATAATGATAGCAAAGGGAGAGTTTGAAGGAATTGTTGTGTACAAGAATCAAAGGGCTACCAAGGCAAGGTGTCTCATTGCTTCAAAGAACAAGGATGGAAAAATAGTATCAGTGGAAGAGAGGGAAGGTTTTAAGAATACTTCTATATCAAGATAAATATATCAAACCCTCAGACTAAAGGTACAAATCAAGGTCATCATATCAGTCACCTACAGAGTAAGAATGTCAAAAAGAGTTGGTGAGAAAGGGTTAAAAAGCTTGAAAAAAAAAAAAACTTAGAAATGGGTGGCAAAGGTTAAGAGCAATTCATAAGCTCATTAAAATCATTAAACACTTTAGCAAAAAAAAATTCACTTGCAAAACAATCAAAAAACAGTCAAGGGAAGAAATTCTTGGTTTTTTTAGCCAAAAATGGGCAAAAATGCCTTGTGCTGCGCGCCTGGAACTTCCTCCTGTGTATTTTTACACAGGGCATTGTACGCCTATGCAATGGCACTGCGCGCCTGCATTTTTCGCTTGACAGGCCTGGAAATGTGACCCAACTAGCCCGAGCGCTACGCACAGAGCTCGTTCAATAGTGCCTGATGGACCCGACCTCTTGCACGTGCTGCGCGCCTGGCTACACACTACCTCTACCCGACCCAACTGTCCCAACTCACATGATGTTGTGCATTTGGCCAACCTGATAGATCTGGAATCCTTTTCCCGACTAACCCAGCGCTACACACCTACACTGCGTTTTTAGCCAGGAGAGCCTCCATACCCTACAAATCCTAATTTCAACTCAAATCACTCTGCAAAGGGTTTTAAGGTTTCCTTAAGGGTATGTTCAGTGTAATATTCCCATTTTAGCACATAGCTAAATGGAGTATTAAAATTTTGTTTTTATCACCTAACAGCAAAATAAATGGGTAAGTAAGCCCATGCTTATTGAAAACTTGAATAATATCCCTCATAATGTGAAAGGGATCATTAGAGTAGCTTTATTTTGCACCCTCAAGTGAGAAAAGGGGCAAAGGCATGAAGACAAGGTCAGGTTTGACCAAGTCAACAGCACTGCCATAGGAGGAGTGGATCACTTTAGAAGACAGCGCAGTGTGACTGAGGAAGAGGATATTTGGTGGAGGAAACCCTAATGAGTGGGACCCATGGAGAGAGAGCTTTCACTTTTTTAAAAGGAGGGAAAGGCAGCCATTGTTATTCATGAATTGGATTATTGATTTCATTGTCTATGCAGAGGTGAAGCAAGGAATTGATTTCAAAGATTGATCAGAAGGTTTGGAAAAAGGAGGGAGGAGCCCTCACCACTAGAAAATGAGGCATGTACCAGCACTGTTGAGTCCATGGAGAAGCAACCTTCATCTTCAACAGTTTGGGAGGCCAACACTTATGAGGAGGAAACTCTTGTAGCCCTGCAAAGAGCTTCCACATTTCACCGAGGTATGATTAAAAATCCATCTCTTTTCATTTTAGAAAACCCTTTGGATAGGTCTACATCATTGCATGCAGTTTACCTAGAGCAGCAGAATAGCACTGCACTACATAAGAGCAGTGATGGAGAAAAGAGGATCGATTCCTCATGTGAGCACTCAAAGAGAAGCTTCATTCAGGAAGCCATGAAGGAAGCAGTGAGGAGTAGAAATCGAGAGATAAGAAACTCTTTCTCCTCTCTAGATGACACTCTCTCAATGAGCATGCCACAGTTCAAAGAGAGACTTCTACTGGCAGCAGATCTAAGGCCTCTTTGGTTTTGGAGGACCATGCATGAGGAGGAGATCTCAAGGAGAGATTTCAATGGAGGTGCACACCAACATATCATGGACTGCAATATTCTTCAACAGTTTGAGGAGGTTCTTCCCTTATCACAGGAACAAATAGAAGATGGAGGACATCTTCAGATGGATAACATCTCTCATGACTGTGTTGGACATTCCTTGATCCATGCACATCATGATGGGAGGTTTTTGCCTACCACCTATTTGGGTCGTTATAGGGTCAAATTGATCCTCAAGAAGATTTCATTTCAAGATCCCATGAAATGCAGGAATATGATTTGGGATGATGGTAGCCCTCATGGGAGAAGTACCAAGATGAAGGATGGAAGGATACATCCACAATTGATTGAGTGGATGCGGATGGTGAGCAAGAAGCTGGTGAGCTACTTGCAGATTTATGATACCAGGCAGCAGCAGGCTTGGCTACGCTGGTTACTCTTGAAGGATTTTGGCCATCACTTGGCATACACTCTTTCCAAGGGTATGAGGATGGAGACGATGTGGCAAGATGCTTGCATCATGGAACAACAAACAGTATGGATGCATAGTGATGATGCAACATTCATATCATTCACTATGTCTTCATCACATGTCTTGTATGATGAAAGCATGAGGAAACAACAAGAACTTTTGTTGCTTGGGTTGTTCTTCGGAGAGCAAGGGCAGATTTTCTCTCATTTCTTCTATGATGTTGCAGGAGTAGGAGATGGCACTATCATGGTGCAAAGGGGATACTCCTTGACCTTTAATGATGAGGAATTACTTCCACCTTGGGAGAGATTCCATATTTGCAGCAACATTATTGGATGGTTTCCCATCTATGTTGATGAAGTTGAGGGCAACAACGTTGTGCCATCTAGAGATTATCTAGTGCCTCATGCAAAGGAAGGAGGAGCTCTTTCTCCAGGTAGAGGGGTTCTTGCATCCCTGCAAGGGATTCCCCAGGATCTCATGTATGGAGTTCAAGGCACAATTCATGTGCCATTGTCAGCAAGAACTTTTGTTGCTTGGGTTGTTCTTCGGAGAGCAAGGGCAGATTTTCTCTCATTTCTTCTATGATGTTGTAGGAGTAGGAGATGGCACTATCATGGTGCAAAGGGGATACTCCTTGACCTTTGATGATGAGGAATTACTTCCACCTTGGGAGAGATTCCATATTTGCAGCAACATTATTGGATGGTTTCCCATCTATGTTGACGAAGCTGAGGGCAACAACGTTGTGCCATCTAGAGATTATCTAGTGCCTCATGCAAAGGAAGGAGGAGCTCTTTCTCCAGGTAGAGGGGTTCTTGCATCCCTGCAAGGGATTCCCCAGGATCTCATGTATGGAGATCAAGGCACAATTCATGTGCCATTGTTAAGGAGGTGTGGAACCATGGAACCCTAAGGAGAATATAGGGAGAAGACCCAACATCATGAGATGAGGAGTACACATCCCTATTCATTTCTAGAGGTTTATGCACCTAGGAAGGTGATTGAATTGTGCAGTTGAAGCATGGACAGATTTGTTCATTCACATATGCAGTCACCTCTTAATGATGATGTCTGATTACATGGAGAAATTTTTCCAGGGAGACCACTGGATCAGCAGAGGATGAGAGATGCTTCACATGTTGGGGCACCATTCATTGATTTTAGAGGAGTGGAGACCTTGGGAGAAAACTTCACAGTGTTGAGAGTCTTGGGTATAATCAAGGAGGAGAGAGCCATTTTATCATCATCATTTTCACCCACTCTCATTTCAGATTTTGCGCTATGGCAGAAGCAGCAGGGGGAGGATAGCAGCCTTCCAACTTGCATCTTTGGCATGGGAGATGTCAAAGAAGAAGATGACCATGTGACAGATATCCTTCATAAGGAATCATTAGCGCTGTCACTATGGAGGATAGATCCATGTTGGAGCTCCGAGTTGTTGGTGGAGTATTCCCAGGATCATGTTGCTTGCATGATATTGACAGATTAGCATATGAGGAGATGCATAGATCATGTGCAAATGGAGGAGTTAGCACAGCCACCTCTTTCCTCTTTGAGGATGAGAGGAGACTCATTTTTGAGCCACTCCATTTGCATGAGAAAGACTTATGGTAAGGGTATTGTTTATTTTCATGATGATTTGTATATTCATCCCTTAACCATATATGTTTAGGATGTTGCTCCAAGGAGGAGCATTCTTTTTTATAGACCCCATGGTCTACTTGAGGCCATGAGCACTATTGGTGACCACTCCCTAGGAGGATTTGGGGAGGAAATGTATTTTGGAGGACATACTCACCTTGCAACATACATCATTCAATTTATCCATACATTTGAGGAGAGTAGGACAACAAGCAAGTGGTTGAGAGGCCACACTTTTTGTCATACTCTTTTGCAGTTGAGGGTCAAACTACATTGGTTACAATTGAGGGGCCATTTTCCTTCTCCCTTGCCACAAATGATAGCAAGCATGGTTCTCATTATGGTTCATTATGTTGATGTTGTCTTTATGTTTGTTGAGAGCATGATTGGGGGAATGGCACATTGGTTGGATGTGTCCCTTGGGGGGGAGATCTCCCACATTATTTGCATTGCATGTTCTAATGGGAGCATGAGAGCACATGTGGCCACTACAAAAAAACATTTGTTTCCATTTTAGGTGAGCCATATGATTGATTTGATGCCATATGATGGTGACTTCGAACTCATCACATATGAGATGATTTGGGATAACATGTTTCATAACATTGGAGAAGAGATCCTCGGAGGTCTAGTATTCATATTTCCACTTGGGGGCAACATTATTGTAGCCCAAGATCAGCATATAATCTGCACTTATCCTAAGTGGAGAGGAGGACAGCATGGGGTAGGCTATTTTTTCCACTGAGATCAGATTTTCAGCCCACCCAAATTGCAGGAACCAAAGGTGGAAGATGATTTTCAGGAGTTTCCATGTTGGGAGGTAACTCATTTTGTATGGATGATTGCTTGGGGATGGAGGATCCACTTGGGGAAGATGTTCCCCAACAAATTTCAGACTCCATGCCTTGAGTGGAGATTTTCCAATTCTATCCTTGTAGTTGCTTGAGGACAAGCAACATTTGGGAGGGGAGGACTGTAATATTCCCATTTTAGCACATAGCTAAATGGAATATTAAAATTTTGTTTTTATCACCTAGCAGCAAAATAAATGGGTAAGGAAGCCCATGCTTATTGAAGACTTGAATAATATCCCTCATAATGTGAAAGGGATCATCAGATTAGCTTTATTTTTCACCCTCAAGTGAGAAAAGGGGCAAAGGCATGAAGACAAGGTCAGGTTTGACCAAGTCAATAGCGCTACCATAGGAGGAGCGGATCACTTTAGAAGACAACGCAGTGTGAATGAGGAAGAGGATATTTGGTGGAGGAAACCCTAATGAGTGGGACCCATGGAGAGAGAGCTTTCACTTGTTTAAAAGGAGGGCAAGGCAGCCATTGCTATTCATGAATTGGATTATTGATTTCATTTTTTATGCAGACATTGTGCATTCTTTTGCTGTTTAGCAAAGTTGCCGAGGAAATTCCTGTTTAGGATTTCTTCACCTTCTTGAGAGGCCTCTTGAGGGGTTGTTCTTCATTCTCCACATCTCTTGGCTCAAGGCCAAAGCCACCTCCTTCAGTCACAACATTATTCCTATAGTAGGATAACTTTGTGTTGCAGGGTGTTGCAGTGGGGACTCCACAACACCATTTCCTTGGCTCATCTTTTAGAGGAGGGAGCTTCTATTCCTCTGGGAGGTTAGTGAGGGAAATTCCTGAGCATATTTCATATCATTGGCATTAGGCCAAGAACTTCCCTTCACCAACAACGCAGTCCCTTTTCTAGACTACGTTATTTCTGAGTGCAATTGCGTTATTTGGAGGGTGAGATCTTCAGGGATTGGATCAGCCTTTCACCTGAGAGATCCTTTGGATGAGGTTCAGCCATCATTTGTAGCATCATCAGCTATCTACAACCATTTCCAGTTTCTGAGTTGCAGTTGCTACCCAGCAACTCCGACATTTCTGCAAATTTGCCATTTTGTGTATATTTCAACCAATCCTTCTAAGGATTGTGTATTGTTGTTTCCAGGGGTTGAGATCTTGCTCCCCCATCTAAGTTTGAGCTCTATATTGTTATATTCATGTATTGACATTATTTTTCAGCAGTTCTCCATAATAGATTGCGCTTTCATAGCTTGGTTATCATATGTAGCTGTGCATTTCATGGTTATTCTACTCGTGTCTTTGATGGTGGATTTGCCTAAGCTTGAGTGATATTTTCCTCAAGATCTTGTACACTTTTTGCTACTATATCATTAATAAGATGGCTATGAGATCTTATTGTATTTTCTTAATTTGATGCTATTCACAACTATTTCTAGTTATGTTTATGTATTTCTGGCTCTCCACATTGGTAATATCTTGAGATATTCCTAATAGTGTAGCTATTCCTAATTTGGAATATTCAATTCAGGTCCTAAAAACACATTTTTAGGCTTTGATGATTTATATTAGAAGATGTGAATAAGGAAAAAGGCAATGCAAAATGTAATACATAGGGCAATGAATTTACAAACAATAATGAAACATACAGCAGTGAAGATCATGACAGTTAGACAAAGAACCATGGTGATAGTCATGACAGTGAAAACAGTAAGGCTCCTAGCATAAATGAGGAGCAAAATGAAGGTGAAAAAAAAAAATTATTGTTGAAGGAAATAGAAGGCAGCAATCATAATGGTCATAATGACAATAAAAATAGTAAGGCTCATAACTAAAGAAAACAGTGGGATAATCAGTGAAAACAGTGAGGCTCTTAGCATAAATGAGGAGCAAAATGAAGGTGCAAAAAAAAAAATAGTGTTGAAGGCAATAGAAGGCAGCAATCATAATGGTCATAATGACAATAAAAATAGTAAGGCTCATAAAAAAATAAAAGAGTGGGCTAATCAGTGTGGGTATAGACACACATAATGAGGCAGAAAATGACAGCTATGGTGAGGAAGAAGATCATGACACTGTTCATGAACAAAACAGTGATAATGAAGTCACAAATTTTGAAGGAAAATACAGTAGCCATAGCAAATATGAAAGAACCAATGAAGGTGCCTATGACAGTGACCCTACAGCAAATCCAAAAAGTGAAACAAAAGCAAAATTTGAAAGTGAACACAATGGGTCAAATTGAAGAAGGCTCAAGGCAAGCTCCCGGCAACAAAAGAGGAAAAATTCCAAGCTAGGGTTGGAATATTAGCCCAAGCTTCTATACAGGTTTCCCAAAACCCATGAGGCACTCTTGCACCAAATTTGGGAAAATTTTGACAACTTTTTGTTTTTTGCAAATTTTGAGGCTAGGAGCACACCACACCCTGTGCTGTGCTTTTTCCGAACGCATATTCAGGAGGAAAGGTTTGCATTTTTGCATTCCTCATCATCCATATAGCATGCTTAGAACGTTTCATCCCAATTGGAGTTGTTTTGGTTCCCCAAAAGGGTCAAAACCACTCATTTTTTCACCATTCTGCCCACTTTTCTGAGCATGTGTTGTGCTCCTGGAAGTCTTGGAATTTTTAATTTTTGGATACGTTACAGAGGTCATATTGAAGAAATAAATGTAGATCTGGAAATTAGACTTCATGGGCTTTCCAACGAGCCATGACTGAGAGTTTTCTAACATCGGGAAGGCCTCCAAAACACTGTTGCAAAAGACCTATTTTTCTTGTCTCTCTGCTGCGCTCCTGGCATAATTTCAAATTTTAACACAGTGTGTTGTGCTCCTATGGGTGACTGGGTAGAATGTGCATTTAGCAAGTTTCCAAATACTTTTCAGGGCATAAAAGTCAATTTAATTGCTATATATGGCCGAAAAAGTTATTTGTTAGATATTTTGTGCCTTGGGCCTTGCAACGCCTCAAGGACAAGTTAGGATATTTCTTGTTGGCCAATAGGCTTCTAGATACTCTCTTAGATATTTTTTCTCCTTGAATGATAAATAGAGCATGGAGACTCATTGTAAATATTGGGACTTGATGTTTTTAAGAGAAATACATGGTTTTTGGAAGTTGAAGAACAATTTAGTGTTGTGGATCTTGTGGATGATTTGCCTTGATTGATGGTGATGAAGGCTTGCTTGCAAGAACCCTGAGTGTATTTAATGGTGATTTATCTCTCATATGTTCATGTTTTTCTTGTTTTCCATATGTCCATCTTTCTATATTGCAATAGCTCAGAAGTGTATAGGATGAGAAATGTTGTTTGAGGCACCTCAGTCCTTCTGTTAGCTATTGTTTTCATGTTTTCTTCTGTTGGGTTAGCTTAAAGAATTCTTCATTGCTCCTTAAGCCCACCTAAGCTTGTATATTTCATTGTTGGATTAATATGCTAGTTTATAAACATGATTCATGGTAAGCCCTTCTTGTTTAATGCTATCTAAACTATGCCTTGAAATCTCTCTCTAATGTATTGATTGATAAGTTAAGTCAAAGAAGTCTTGTTTCGATCTTGCCCTTTGAATATGCTTATCAGTTTTCTTTGAAGTTCTATATAGTTTAATGAATTATTTTTAGGCATTCCCTCTTCATTTATTGATGCTATTTTTCTCTTATATGTTTTCAAATCTTGAAAGTAGAATCATTGAAGCTAGCTAAGTTGTCTTACTTCATTTTCTCCACTAGATTGTATATCTTGAATGTGTATTTGTTTAAAAGTATTATTATGGAGCAAATGGTGTGCCCTATCTCATAACTAGTATATTTTTCTTATCAGTATTTAAGACCTCTCTGTTCATAGGTATTTGAAAAAGGATTCTTAACTTCCATTTTCCCTACCTTGGTTCCCAAACTTAATATCCATTTCACCTTATACATGAATTTTAAAGATCCATTAACTACACTAGATTTGCCCTGTGATGTAACCCGATTCATTTTTGAGATATCAATGACTTCATAGACTCCATTTCCTAATTGTTTTGATAACCTCTCACTCCACCTATCCTACTTGATCATCTTACCCCAACCAAAACAAACAACAAACCTACACTTAACAACTAGCCTAAAATCAACTATCCAAAGAAAACAAGTTCACATCCTTTGCACATAATAGAGAGAGCCCTCTCTGAGTCCAGGAAGGCTAGGTCCTAGGACTCCAAAGATTGGTCTGATGTTACCCTGTCATTTGGCTTACCAATCTGCCAAATCACGGGACACTAACATAATGGCGATCACGGTGGGACATTTTGAATAAGTCACAAACTAACAAACATCCTTAGATTGGTATTCAGTTGTTGATGATGGATAGCAACCTGCCTTAAAATAGTTGAAATCATCCACCTAGCGACTCCACAAACTCTCAATAAATCTAAAGACTCCACTGGAGGAAGATTTTGAAACATGACAAGTCATCCTAGAAAGAAAAAGCACTCAGGCCTAGGTTGGATTCAAAAAATTATTGTTTTTAACTATAACCATGTTCTATCCTGCTTTAAGCCTGATCTAGAATACACTGATGAGATCTACATTGATAATTGGAAATATCTCAAGCTTCAAAAAGGTGAACCTCAAATTGCGGACCTTGAGCAGACTTGTACACCTGTGCCTACCCCTGATACACCTATGGAAGATCTAGTGAAACATGAGCCTCATACTACCTTTTCAACTCTTGCTGAAACCTCAAACAGTCATCAATCTCTTTTTGGACTACCTATATCCACAAAGGTCCCAAAAAGATACAAGCCTCTAGTTTTTCCTCTTATCCTCGAAGCCCTCCCTGCAAATCTTCCAAATAAACTACCCAAATTTGATGGATAAAACTCAAAATTCACCGTTGAAGAACACATTCAAAATCTTGAGGGTTTACTTGACCTATTTGAAATAGAAGAAGATGATGTGCGTATTAGAATGTTTTCCTTATCATTACAAGGAAAAATTAAGAGTTGGTTTAAGGACCTTCCAGCTGCAAGTATTAAAAACTTTCATCAATTCACTCAAGTTTTCTTAGATAGGTGGGCAGTCATGGGAAATGCTCTTCTCATCATAAAGGACTACAACCATTTGAAAAGACATCCAGAGGATACAGTACAACAATTTTCAGCCAGGTTCAATAAAGTATACCATGCAATACCTGCTAAGATAAAGCCACCCCTAGGGTGGGCTCTCTTGCACTACCCAAATTCTCTTGACCCATAGATGGCTTTCTAGATCAGAGAAAAAGACCCTTCAAACCTGGAAGAACTGCATAATATAGCAATTACTATGGAATTCAACATACTATAAAGAGAGGCAAAGTTAGAAGCAATAAAGAAGGACAAAGTAGCTCAAGAGAAACTGATATCTTCAGATGTAAAGCTAGAGATGTTGACAGATACAATCAACAAAATGATGCATATACTTGGCAGGAAAGAGGAAGAGTACAAGGTTGAGGATGATGCTGCTTATTCAAAACAGCCTATACCTTTTCCTTGGGAAGAACAAACTCTGTCATTACAGGACAAGGATAAAAATAAAAATATGCATATTGAGCAAGACTCCAAAGAAGAGAGTGAAGAAGCTTGTCAAGTAGGTACTAGATACCTTCCTACTAAGAGAACACTACAAACAAATTGCAAATAAAAATAAGGTGGAATGCTCTAGAAAATCAATCGGAGACAAGATGAATGATGCAAACCCTTTTTCATATCCAGAACTATTTCCCTCGAGCCATCTTGAAATCAGAAAATATGAAATAGAGGAGTCAAAAATTTTAGGATTTCTACCCTTATGCTTTAATTCATTTCAGATTTTGAAAGAAAATTTTCATCTTGAAGATCTCTTAGTAGTTATTCATGAATCCCATGTTCACGTTAACTCTCACAAAAATCAAGAAAATTTGGTTGAGGATGAAATCAATCAGAGAATGAAAGAGAACTCACAGGATCTCTCTAAAAACACAAGTGATGATTCATCATGTCTCTTAGGTGAGGCCCAAAAAGACATTCATCCTCTAAATCAGCCTTCTCAAGAGAAAGAGGACTTTTGTAGTTATATCCAAAGAAAGATAAAAATGCCTCCCTTTTTAACTGAAGAGGAGATAGATCAACTTATAAACATGCAATTAGCCTCTATTTATTTTCCTCCTAATCTTAACTATCACATAGCAGAAGATGGATTTATTGATCAAGTCAAAGAGAAACAATCTGATAGTCCAATATGTATGGTTGGTGACATTAATTATATTTATGATTCTCCAAGGTTTGATCAATATGTTGATAATGATGATGCTTTCCAAACAGAAGCTAAATTTGCAGAGTATTCAGCACTTGGTTTTGGGAGGAAGCTCAGTTTCATCAACTTGAGAAAGGTAACCAACCAATGCATAACAGCTATGACAGTGATGAGGAAAGCTTAGAAAATTTGGAAGAAAATGAAGGCTTGAAAATTGATGATCACAAGAAATTTGTTGCTCTTCTTTCTCAAGAAAATTTGTTGCCAAGGAGTGCTCCTACTCATAAACATAGTGATTTTCACACAGAACTCAGCCCACTCAGTCAAAACCCATCAGGTTTACTAAAGGATAATATTGAAATCTATGATGAGTATACCAGTTCAGATGATCATGAGGAAGAGGAAGATTTTTTTTCCCAAAAGAGTCCTAAGCTCAGCTGAGTGGAGGAAGAAGCAGGCCTAGATCAAGCTTATTTTCCAAATCTTCACATTCAGGTATTGTTTCAAGATTCCTTTCTTGATTTCTTAAAGACATTTGAAGAGGGAGTGAAATATGTTAAAAGTAGTTTGATGCAAGGTTTAAAGAGAAGTTTAGGCACTACTGTTCAAAAGAAAGTAAGATGGGAGTGGCCCTTTTTTTTGTCCAACATACTCAGGGAGCTAAACCAAGATCCCTCATGGAATCATCTGCTTGATTGGTTGTATTAGAAAAGAGAGTTCACCAGCTGAATGTATATCATGTATAGTTTAGATTATGATAGATAGGAATGAAAAATAAACTCAGCCTTGTGAGCATCTTTTTAGTTCTAGATTGTTTGGAAAAAATGAAAAAACACAAAAAAAAAAAAAAAGTAGAAAAAGAGGGCAGATTTAAAGAAAAGGTACAGCCCCATACCCAAAAAATAATGATGCTGAAAGTGTGCAAGTCTAAATGCCACTACTTGTTTTTGAAAAAGAAGTCTTGTTCATTCATCTAGCCTAATCATGGCTAAACATGTTTTCAATTTATTTGTTGATAGGTTAGTGAAAGAAAAACTTGTCAATTCATTCAAGCTTGTCTTGTCAAAGAGATAGATTAGGAAAGAAAGATACTTGTTCCACATGCTCAAAATAGAACCAAGGAGAAAAACAGGGATGAATAGAAAACAATGTATCACAGCCTTGATTTTTCTAGTCTTATTTTGTACAAAAATAACATTTGTGTGAAGCTTGTTCTTATGCCACAAGCCCATGGTAAGTCAGATTGTCTAATCCTGATTTAAACCATGTTTTCAATTTCATGTTTGTAGCTTAGTGAATGAATCCTGTCAAATAGTTTAATCTTGACAGTTGAGTAGTCTAGGTAAAGAATAAAAGAGTTCATTAGCCTAATCTAAACACTTGAAAGTAATAAGGGTAGGAATAGATAGTTTGTTTTGCCTTCAAAATAAGAAAATTTCAAGGGTTTGCGAGTCCAAACACACCCAAGGAAGAAAAAATGTTAGGCAAGTAGATTGGGTAGGTAGAGATGAAGATGATTTGATCATTTTTTTCAAATCTTTTGAGATCATAACTTCACAGCAAGCACCAACAAGAGAAAATAGGTAAAAGTATCCCCAATGGATGAGGCACTAGTCTCCATCAAGACAGAGATCTGAAAGTTCTTGACACCTCCTGAAAAGGAGTTGCCCTCCCCAAGAGGAGCCACTGTTAGTCATCCTTAATTTTCACTATCTAAAGATGACTAAGTATCGGTTCTAGATTTCTAGAAACAAAGTTCATGAACATTGTGAGTTCTATAAATCTCACTACCTTCATTATCCTTAAGATAAATTTTTCACTATTTCATCATCCCAAAAGACCCATCATGGCTCATGTCACTTAGTTTGTCTTCTTTTTGTCACCTTTGGCCTCAGCCCTCTATTTTGTTTTGTCTAACTCCTCCATTGTCCATCTAGGCCTTTTAAGGGAATTTTTTCTTGGTTTCATGACCTCCATGGTTAAATATCAACAAGGCTTGTATCTTGATGCTATTACACCTCTTCATATCCTTAATATACCTTCATAAACACTTCCCATCACTCCCATCCTTCAAATTCATCATTTTTATACAAAACCTATCCTATTGCTACAATTTGACACTTTTCGAGACTAGGCTTGTGTTTTTCCCTTTTGGAACCATTCCCCTCACTCAATCCTTGAAACACCACTTTTCCCCACTCCCTAACATCCATCCATATCCCCCAAAATTTCCCCAAGAATTTAGACAACCCTTAACCCCTTCATTCCCCTCCCTCTACAAGGCAGTCCTAAATCCCCTACACCAAACCCTAATTTCCTCTTCCAACTAGGCTAGGGTTTGCTATGGAAAAGAGGCATAAAAGTAGAAGATCCATATGGCATATCATATCAGCAATTATGAAGCCATACCAACTCATAAACATCATGCCTCCATCATTTTCCAAGAATTCATTCCAAGGGCCTAGTCATTTGCCACACCTAGGGCCATTTTTTCTTAAAAATATGTTCCTAACCAAAAAGAGGTTAATTTGAAAAAAGTGTGAGCGTTTTTTGTCCATAATAGGTCCAATAAGAAAAATATCCTTCATTTTTTACGCAGGTATCATGGTTTGGGAGAAATATCAAAAACACCGGTGTCCTAAGAGAATTTCTTCACTACTGGAGTGACCTTGGGAAAATAAGGTTATCCCACAACTGGAGTGTCCAAATGATTTTCTTGATGAGTCAAAAGAAAAATAGCCTTGAAGAGAATTCAAATGAGCTATCACAAGCTAAATTTTGAGTTAAGGAAGGCCTCCAAAGTTGTCTGCAACAACATTCTACATTTCTGCACCATCATTCAGCACTTTTTGACCAATCTTGGGAAAATCAACGTTTGACAAGGAAAATCTAATTCAATTAGGAAAAAAATGGTTATTTAGAAATTAGATAAGTTAAGCTTTCCAACGGGCTATTTTGGGCCCAATTGGGACACAGGGAAGGCCTCCAAATTCCCTATGCAACATGGTGCTACGCTCTTGGGAGGTGGTGCTGCGCTCCCGACAATTTTTTCCCATATAAATTACACATGGCGTTGTGCTCCTGGGAGGTGGTGCTGCGTCCTTGGCCAGGAGGGCTTCCTAAGAAAATTAACCCCTCAGTCCACTTCAGAGCCCTTTCAAGTTTCCTCCGAGGTTTTCTAAAGCTCTGATAGAGATAAGAAGAACCTTCAAGGAAGACCATCCTAATCAAGTTCAAGTTCTGCAAAAGGAAGATAAAAAGACATTGACATTTCTGCAAGAGTGTTATAAGCCATCAGCAGGAAGAATTGACAAGGTAGATAGTGTGCCCTAAGTCAATACAACTCAAAGTTGAAGAAAGGGAAACGATTTGGGCTTAAAGAGAAACTAAGGTTTGTTAAGCTTGAAGGTCAAGCAGTGTGCCAAACAGTGACAAATTGCAGAATGACCATAGAGGTGGCACACCAAGCCAAACATAATGGAAGCTTGTCAGAAAATATTAATCAAAGAGGGAAAGGGTGTGGTGAACCCCATAATTATATCAAAGGGAGCATTTGAAGGAGTTGTTGTGTACAAGCATCAAAGGGTTGCTAAGATAAGGTGTCTCATTACTTCAAAGAACAAGGATGAAAAAAGAGTATATGTGGAAGAGAGGGAAGTTTTCATGACTGCTTCTATATCAAGATAAATAGATCAAACCCTCAGACTAAAGGCAGAAATCAAGGTCATAATATTAGTCACCTACAGAGTAAGAATGTCAAAAAGAGTTGGTGATAAAGAGTTAAAAAGCTTGGAAAAAAAAAAACTTTAGAAATGGGTGGCAAAGGTTAAGAGCAATTCATAAGCTCATTAAACTCATTAAACACTTCAACAAAACATTGTTCACTTGCCAAACAATCAAAAAGTAGTCAAGGGAAGAAATTCTGGGGTTTTTTAGCCAAAAATGGGAAAAAATGCCTTGTGATACGCGCCTGGAACTCCCTCCTGTGTATTTTTACACAGGGCACTGTGCACCTATGTGATGGCGCTGTGCGCCTGCATTTTTCGCCCAACAGGCTCGGAAATGTGACCCGACTGGCTCGGGCGCTACGCACAGAGCCCGTTCAACAGCACTCGATGGACTCGACCACTTGCATGCGCTGCGCACCTGGCTGCACACTACCTCTGCCTGACCCGACTGACCTGACTCGCACGATGCTACATGTTTGGCCAACCTAACTGCCCTGACTCGCACGATGTTGCGCATTTGGCCGACCCGACAGGTCCGGTAGCCTTTGCCCGTCTGGCCCAGTGCTATGTGTCTACATTGCGTTTTTGGCCAGGAGGGCCTCCACACCCTACAAATCCTAATTTCAACTCAAATCACTCTGCCAAGGGTTTTAAGGTGTCCTTAAGGGTATGTTCAGGTCCTAAAAACACATTTCTAGGCTTTGATTATTTATATTAGAAGATGTGAATAAGGAAAAATGAAATGCAAAAGTTAATACAGAAGCCAATGAATTTAAAAACAATAATGAGAGCATGACAGTCAGACAAAGAGCCATGGTGATAGTCATGACAGTGAAAACAGTGAGGCTCCTAGCAGCAATGAGGAGCAAAATGAAGGTGCAAAAAAACAATAGTGTTGAAGGCAATAGAAGGCAGCAATCATAATGGTCATAATGACAATAAAAAGAGTAAGGCTCATAAATAAATAAAGCAGTGGGCTAATCAGTGTGGGTATAGACACACATAATGAGGCAGAAAATGACAGCTATGGTGAGGAAGAAGATCATGATAGTGCTCATGAACAAAATAGTGATAATGAAAACACAAATTCTGAAGGAAAAGATAGTAGGCATAGCAAAGATGAAGGAACCAATGAAAGTGCCTATGACAGTGACCCTAAAGCAAATGCAAATAGTGAAACAAAAGCAGAATTTGAAAGTGAACACAATGGGTCAAATTGAAGAAGGCTCAAGGCAAGCTCTCGGTACCAAAAGAGGAAAAATACCAAGATAGGCTTGGAATCTTAGCCCAAGCTTCTCTATAGGTTTCCCAAAACCCATTAGGAACTCTTCCACCAAATTTGGGAAAACTTTGACAACTTTTTGTTTCTTGCAAATTTTGAGGCTAGGAGCACACAACACCCTGTGCTGCGCTTTTTCCCAAGGAATCTTCAGGAGGAAATTTTTGCATTTTTGGGTTCCTCATCATCCATATAGCATGCTCAAAAAGTTTCAGCCCAATTGGAGTTGTTTTGGTCCCCCAAAAGGGTCAAAAACACTAATTGTTTCACCATTCTACCCACTTTTCTGAGCATGTGTTGCGCTCCTGGAAGTCTTGGATCTTTTAATTTTTGGATAGGTTGTATAGGTCAGATTGAATAAATAAAGGTAGATCTACAAATTATACTTCAATGGATTTCCAACGAGCCATCACGGAGCATTTTCCGACACCTGGAAGGCCTCCAAAACACTACTGCAAAAGACCTATTTTTCCTGTCTGTGTTGCACTCCTGGCATAATTTCAAATTTTGACACAGTGTGTTGCTCCTATGGGTGAATGGGTAGAATGTGCATTTAGCAAGTTTCCATATGCTTTTTCAGGGCCTAAAAGTCAATTTAATTGCTATATATGGCCGGAAAAGATATTTGTTAGATATTTTGGTGCTTTGGGCCTTGCAAGGCCTCAAGGACAAGTTAGGATATTTCTTGTTGGCCAATAGGCTTCTAGATACTCTCCTAGATCTTTCTTCTCCTTGCATGATTAATAGAGCATGGAGTCTCATTGTAAATGTTGGGACTTGATGTGTTTAAGAGCAATACATGATTTTTGGAAGTTGAAGAACAATTTAGTGTTGTGGAGCTTGTGGATGATTTGCCTTGATTGATGGTGATGAAGGCTTTCTTGTAGAATCCATGAGTTTATTTAATGGTGATGTATCTCTCATATGTTCATGTTTTTCTTGTTTTCCATATGTCCATCTTTCTATATTGCAATAGCTCAAAAGAGTATATGATGAGAAATGTTGTTTGAGGCACCTCAGTCCTCCTGTTAGCTATTGTTTTCATGTTTTCTTCTGCTGGGTTAGCTTAAAGAATACTTCATTGCTCCTTAGGACCACCTAAGCTTGTCTATTTCATTGTTGGATTAATATGCTATTTTATAAACATGATTCATGGTAAGCCCTGGCTGTTTAATGCTATCTAAACTCTGTCTTGAAATCTCTCTTTGATGTTTTCATTGATAGGTAAAGTCAAAGAGGTCTTGTTTCGATTTTCCCCTTTTAATATGCTTATCAGTTTTCTTCGAAGTTCTTTATAGTTTAATGAATGATTTTTATGCGTTCCCTCTTCATTTATTTATGCTATTTGTCTCTTATATGTTTTCAAATCTTGAAATTAGAATCATTGAAGTTAGATAAGTTGTCTTACTTCATTTGCTCCACTGGATTGTATATCTTGAATGTGTATTTGTTTAAAAGTATTGTTATTGAGAAAATGGTGTGCCCTATCTCATAACTATTATCTTTTTCTTATCAGTATTTAAGACCTCTCTGTTCATAGGTATTTGACAAAGGATTCTTAACTGCCATTTTCCCTACCTTGGTTCCCAAACTTAATATCCATTTCACCTCATACATAAACTTTAAAGATCCATTAACTATACTAGATTTGCCCTGTGATGTACCCCGATTCATTTTCGAGATATCAATGATTTCATAGACTCCATTTCCCAATTGATTTGATAACCTCTCACTCCACCTATCCTACTTGATCATCTTACCCCAACCAAAACAAACAACAAACCTACACTTAACAACTAGCCTAAAATCAACTATGCAAAGTGAACAAGTTCACATCCTTCGCGCATAATATTGAGAGTCCTCTCTGAGTCTAGGAAGGCTAGGTCCTAGGACTCCAAAGATTGGTCTGATGTTACCCTGTCATTTTGTTTACCAATCCGCCAAATCATGGGACTCTAACACCTTCAACATGCTTTTAGCCATATTCATGATCGTTATATTTTTCCTTTTAGCTACATCATTTTGATGTGGCATGTACCTTGTTATGAAATGTCTTTGTATATTCCCATGATACTTGAAATAGTTATGAAAATATTTTGAATCATATTCACATCCTTTATTTTATCTTAACACATTAATTTGATGGCCACTTTTTTTCTCTGGAATTCCTTTGAATTCTCAAAAGTTGTCAAAATTTTTTGATTGGCTTGTATCAAATACACCCAAGTCTTTCTATTGTAATGATATTAAAGGTCATGAAATAGTGAATTCCACCAAGTGATTGGGTCTACAATGAACCACATGGATTTGTGTGAACCAAATCCAAAGCTTCATTTTATCTAAGAAGCACTCCCTTAGCAAGACTATATTTGTGTTTCAAAGGGATACAACCCCTAAAATATCTACTATTGTTGAAATATTCTAAGGCCACCAAAATGTATATAACCAAAATTGAAATACGATAAAAAAAAATCATCCAAGCTCCTGAATGTGTTTATAAAGTTGCACTAGGAATGAAGGGTTTGGGTTTAAAGTATAATCACTAGGACTTGGTTTTGTGGGAGATATGTGATTGAGGGTATGGAAAATCAGTTCACATTGTTTAATCGCTTGGGTCTACAGTTCAAAGAGGCACCCATGAGCTATTTTGTGGTGATTTTCAGATGTTTTGTGACCAAGTGTGTTTAGCCTTACAAGCAACCAATTAGTTTTGTGAGCTCAGATCTTGTGATAAGAATAGGTTGGAAACTATTTGACCTATATTTTTCAGATGTTTCATATGTTGCATTGCACCACATTTGTGGTTAGCGAATATTGAACGGGTCAAAATTTGTGTTACATTCTAGTTGGTAGAGTTAACCATTTGTGGAAGTATACCATAGCAGGATGTCTGATAATGAGTGAGTCACCAACTAGAATTGAGAATTGGAGTCAATGGAAATTTCCAAAGAAGCATTGAATCAAAATAATGAAGGACCATGGTTGTGTAGAATAAATTAATGGGCCTGGTTCAAACATAATAATCCATTCATGAGTGTCCATCATGCAACAAAGAGTTCAATGAAAAGAGTGTTGGGTGCAGAATACCAAACCAAAAACTCATAGTGTCATGTCAAAGTACATCTCAAGTGATGGAGAGCCATGTTGTTTGTGCAGGCTGAATTTAATGAAGGAAATTCTTGAGTGTGTAGGTTGGATTGAGAGTTAATTCAAGTATGGAGAAAAACTCAAAAGCTTGCTCTCTAATTTGATGTAGTTGCAGTGTGTCAGTACCAATATGATACAAGAATACAACAAGACATGCTACAATTATGATATTAAACAAGTCTTGTCCTATGTAGAATGGGAAATGATGCTAGGGTACACTCTCGGGCACAGTGATGAGATAATAGAGATATCATCATTCCCTGTGTAATAGAGGAACAAAATCATAGATAGAAATTATGCAGTGGGGAATGCAACATTATTGAGTACAAAGTAGAGAGCTTAGAGGGAGAGTGCATTGTTGTGAGAGGCCGAGAGTGCCTACCAAATAGCTAAGGGGTTGAGTGAATAAGGACTGAGAGAAGAAAACAAAGCGCTGGTGCAAAATGGGCAGAGTGAGGAGAACGTTGAGTGTATGCTATTGAGAATAGGCAACCAAGTTGATGAATACAAAGCTAAAACCAAGCCAAGTGGGTGCCAAAAAAAGAGAGTATTTATTTCCTTATTGAGTGTGGGTTGGAGCCTACAAACAAGGAGTTGGAGCTTCCATATTAGCGGATATCTGAAGAGAGATTGGAGGCTGGTGCGTACTACAAGTTGGTGCTTTCAACAAATACAATAATTTGACGCCTTAGTTGGCACTTTTGGTTTATCATGGGTCTATAGAAGAAGGGATTTGGTGCTTCCTCCTAATGCTTGCTAACAAAAAATATGAGTTGGTGCTTTCTGTGAAGTGGGTACCCACAAATATTGATGTAAATAGAGTATGAACTCATATTTTACATCATAATACAAAGAAAGCTTTGGTGGTCTTTCTCCTAGAATGGTTTCCACATTAAACCTCAGTGTCTTATGTGGATGATGCTCATTGTGTTTGTGGTCATGTGTTGATATGTATTGTTGTTATATGATATGATGATGGTGGCTCACATTAATGATTTCCAAGCTTGAATGAAAATATAAATTGGTGTAAAAGTAAAAATTAGCCTTAATATTGATTCACCTGCCCCCCTTCTTATTATTAAACATTATTTCCGACAATTGGCATTAGAGCCAAGGTTCCTTTACGAATAACTTAACCTCTTAAAGGTAGATCAAAAGGAAACATGGCTAATCAAGTTTAGCTTAGACCAGAAGGAGTCCCATTTTTTAATGGATCAGACTTTGTGGTATTGAAGTTTAGAATGAAATCTTATCTATTGGTTGTTGAATTAGATTCATGGTGCTCGACAATACATGGAGAAAGGAATGAACCTTATTAAGAATCCAAGAATATTATTCTAAGAGGGCTATCAGATACATACTTCACTAAAGTGAGCCATTGCAAGTCTTCTAGAGAAATGTAAGAGAGGATCCACTATATATATGGAGGTGATAGTAATAAGACCCAGGAGAAGGATGATGAACCTTGTTGCTCAAATAATGAATCAAAATCAATAGAAGCTACTGGAAATTACAAAGACAAGAAGAGAAGGAGAAAGAGGAAGAAGGAATCTCAAAAGAATAATGCTCATAATATTGAAGGTATTCCTTCCAATTCACAAGCTACTGATCTTCACTCCAAAGATGAAGAAGAAGACTTGGATGAGAGGCCAAGGAGCTTAGAAGTTATGCCATTATTTTGTGATGAATGTGAATAAATAGATCACTTATGTCCTAGTTTTACATGTGCATCATCAGAAGAAAGAGATAAATGTTCATATAGTAGTAGTGATGATGATAGACCTACCTTAGTATAAATAGAAAAAGAAGACACCTCTCAAAAAGAGTGAATAATGTCTCAAGTGGAGAACAAAGAGAGATCCCATGAGTGTTCATCCATAGGATAAAATGATAATATCCCTCGTAGTTATGAAGAAAAAACTGAAAGGGAACTAGATTTTGGTGGTAGCTCTGTTAGCACTTCTAATAGTGAAGAAATGGATATGAATGAAAGGATATATTTTAAGAAAAATCTTATCTCTGCTCTAAAAGAGATCAAGGAGCTATCAAAAGAAAATATCAAGCAAAGGAAATGGTTGCATGAATATGAGCTAGCTAATGAGAGATTCAGAAAAATAGTTGTTTATTTAAATGCTCAATAAGAAGAGGCTAGTAGATTGAATGGGATGTTGACCAATTAGCTAAATGGAAGTGAAGTCTATTTTGAGAGATAACAATATGAATTAGTTTCATTGAAAAATGAATTAGAAAGAGAAAATAAAGATTTGTATCAACATCAGAAGCTTGAGGAGAGTACAAAGTCCTTGAATGAGATGTTTGTTAAGAAAATTTCCCCTCTCATCAAGGTTGGTTTGGGATTCAAAGAAGATTAAATCTCAAAAAAGAAAAAGTTTAAGGATCAACCACCTAAACAAAGGAAGTTGAGAGTCCCAAAAACAATAAAGGAAAATAAATTGTTGGAAAACAACCATAACAAGGAGTAAACAACAACAAGAGAAGGAAAAGCATCAACATAATGTTAAGCATCATCAATGAGGAAAATATACGAATAACTAGAATATGCAACTATAGAGTAGAATTTCTAAAGGTAGTAACTTAAACAACCATGGAAGGAACATGAAGAACCATCATAGGTCCTTTCCTCCTCAAGGAGAAGGCCCTCAAAGAAAAGGTATTTTCGTTCTCAAAATCCATTTTATTGCTATTGTTTTCTTGCAACAAATTTCGACTTAAATCCATAGATTGTGGAGGGGTGGCGACTATGGCATCACTGCCGTTAAGATTTCATGGTGAGGAGTTGGTAAGGACGCTATAGAAGAATCTTCCAAATACTGAAAACGCAGGAAGGTACACTTATTTTTCAGAAAATGGGAGAAGATGTAATAAAACCTATGACTCTGGAAATTTATAGAAAAATCCAAATGGAGCATGCTCCGCAATATAACGATGCCTGTCGACAATATCCAGTTGAATATGGAATGATGACAGCCACGCTGGGATGCTTTGGCAAAGTAATGTGATTTAGTTTCAAAGTAAAATGTAAAGTTCCAATTATTCTATTCCGCCACAATAGTTTTCACTTTTCCTAACTTCCTCTACAGTGTCCTCTGATATGATTTCAGAACCCTTAAATCCAAAGATAAAACCAAGATTATAAAATGGAAAGCACAATTTTCACGTAGGACAAGAACACGAAACCAGTCCAAAGTCCGCAGAAGCAGAGGGAAAGCAACATAGAGCGTTCTAGTTATTATTGTTCTGAAGAGATCATCCTATCAAATATTGAGTAACATAATCCAGAGTAATCCAACAAGGTTCAGGCAGTGGAGTATTTGTGAGGATATAGACACAATTCAGGAAGCATATCGATAGAACAACACCATACAAAGACGTAACACATACGTAGCAAGCATGCATCTGAAGCTGATGTATCACTTGTGTTTGAAAATGTATGCTTTCTATGTCGACTGCAAAACAAGCAGGGATGCATGCAAATACCTATGTTTTTGGACATACACATGGATCATATAAAACATACACATACATCTATAGATATAGACTGTTCAAATAGTAGGGACATATTTCAACGTTACAAACAAAAAAATTCATATATAAATGTAAAAGATTACCATAAATCTTTTACATATATAAGATTAAATTCATAAATCGGCACTCCGTAGTGTAAAGATTACCAGTTGGATATATTTGTTTAAATAATAGAGATAGTAAGGATATCTTTTAACCAGGCCAATGCAAAATTTCATGTTTAATTAAGTTATTTTAATTTAATTTTATTATTATTATAAATAATATATAAATATAAATAATGATAAGATATATTTTACTGAAATTTGTGGAGTAGACAATGATAGGGAGTTTTCTTAAGGAACTTGGTGTCAAGGTTAACGGTTAGAAACTCTTTCAGCCAAAATTTAGCCATGTTAAAGGCTAGTTTGACCAAGTCCCAATGCCATTATGTGATTTTGAGAAGTTAGACGTTCTTAGGTCCCAACTATTCAAGCCATAGGCTATCTTAAGACTCACATAAACTTACAAAAAAAAAACATTATCAGATACATTTTATTTTGTATATATAAATATACAATAATGCACATTTATAATTATGTGGATAGATTTATCTTTCCAAACTTTTAATTTAATTACCAATAATTGATAAGTGAATGGTAAGAATTTAACCTCTACAAAATATTTAAATAATATTTCTGGTAATAGTCAGGAAAAACATTGATTTTTTTTCTTTTCAATTTAATTAAAACAATGGTTATAAAATTAAATTGAATTAAAATATATAGAAAATATTTTGATTGTGAAACAAGTTATAATTTTTTAGGCATATAGTATTGATAAATTTTGATATTGGTTTATTTTATGACAACAAAGCCTATCTAACAATTAAAAGTCTCCACGGTAAAGTGAGAGTGAATTTCCATAATTCAAAATTTTGTTATATAACTTTTAAAATGTCTATGTATTTAATTTATATTAATTAATTTATAATTAAAAATATTAATATGTTAAATTAATTTAAGTTTTTTTTTTTTTAATTTAAGTTTTTTTTAATATTTTTTTAAATGTTTATAATGTAAAATGTATAATAAATATTTTAATGATGTTTTCTAGTCATTAAATTATCACAATATACACCAGCTTAATGTTTAAGAATATGTATTTCTAGATAGATGATTTATATACCAACTTTGTCATACAAAAACTGCCGAAACTGTGTACGAGGGTACAAAAATTACATTATAGGCAAAACGAGAAATGAAGGGATAAAATCTACTAAATCCGAAGCAATTAATATTATCAAAAGGATTCCTTCCTTGTAATTCACTTAAGGGCATACCTTAGCATATACACCCAGGGACAAAAACTACTTTAGAGGCTCACATGAAAACGAGAAAAAAGATTTATTCCTTGTATACCGAATTACAAGGAAAAACACTAAACAGCAGAAGCAAACTGACAGATTGGGAAACATATATGTCTGTAAATCCAATGCAATACACACAACGACCAAAAATAACATATATGTATATCTATATGGCAAATATAGTTAACATGAGGAAATGGTAAAATATGTTTTACGGATCTTCAATCTACAAAATGCATAAAATTAAATCCAAAATTGAGGGTTACCTAGATCGTATCCAAAAACATAGATCTAAACACAATAATAAATTTTCCATCAAAAATACAAATTGTGATAAATCAAAACCATAAAAATAAAATAATGGCCACTGGAGGGAACCGATTTACCGCACATCATATGGTTATCTAGGAAAGTCTTCCACGACATCTTCTTCATCCAAAAATTCAGCAAGATCCCACACTACCAAGGCTGACCAACCTTATTTATGAAAAAAAGGCTGACCAAATCCTAGACAGAACATAAACAATTCTGACTCAAGGTCGCTCAGAATTCAAGTGAAAAATGAAGTACCAAGTATTGTATTCATTATTTTTTTAACCTCCTCCACCATATCCTCTGATCTGACTACAAAACCCTAATTAGATTCGAAGGAAGAATGAAGATTGGATAAAGTAGGTACCATTGTCACGCAAGAGAAGAACACATGTACCCCAAAATCCACAAAAGAAGAGGGAAAACAACATAGAGCGTTCCGGTTGGTATTGTGGACATAGAAGCCCTATCAAATAGCTGAGTAACATAATCTGGAGTAATCCATCATGACTCATGCAGTGGAGCATTTTCGAGTATATTGACCTGATTCTAATAATACAGGAAGTAGATCGCGGATAAGGAGGTGAAGCACAAAGATGAAACTCGATACTTGGTACCAAGGTTAGAATTTGGATTCTTCTTTCTTCGTCAAACACAATTTTTTTTGACGTTTTGAATCTTTATTTTCAGAGCCATAAAATGTTATGTTTAAAATTTTACTCTTCAAAAGTGATGTTTCGATAATAATTTAACCTTTCACCAATAAATTTTTGATAAAAAATATCTTAAATTTGTTTACATATTTATGATTAAAAAAACCACCATAACACACAAATCACTTACTGAACCCTGGATATTATTATTCCTTTATAATTAATAATGATAACATATTTTCTATTTTGAAATATATATATTTTTATATCAAATTTTCTCAACATTCAAATTAACTATCAAAATGAAATTAAAATTAATTGTCAAAGATTAAAAGTCCTTGAATGCAAGTTTTGTTCACAAAAATTATACACAGCCCCTCATGGAAAAGATAGTGCAATGGGATCTACTTTGGAAATATTGTCATAATTTTAAACTTAAAATGAATCAAAACAATTATTGATTGATGTTAAATTAAAAACCACTTTGAGGTGGAGTAGAAAAGTAAAGCAGCTCTACATGATAGAATGATGTTGTGAGTTCTCTTAGGTAAAGAATGATACTAGCTGACTTTAAACTAAAATATGTCATAAATCCGAGTAGAGACACAAAATATTTATATTATATAATGATTTGTTGTAGACAAAATGTTTTTAATATCTTAAAAAAAATGATAAGTAATGTCTTCACCAAAAGAGAAGATAACGTGATTTAGCTTACTTAAGCATGTGATAAGAGCCAACACATTATTGTATTATCATTATTACTTTTGCATATGGGGAACTAGCCGAGAGAGAAAAAAGAAAAAACATTTTTTTTTTGGTACTTAGGTTGAACCTAGGTTGGAGTCACTTAGCCTATTGGATGGAAGAGCTAACTACCTACTTGTAGGATTCTATCATAAAGAGCTTCGAACACCCATTGAGATAGTTTAATTCACCCAATAGTAGCTTCCATCCTCACCCCTCCTTATGAGAGACCTACTGAAAACTAAACCTCATCTAAAACAACCAATCTAATAATAATAATAATAAAATCCCAAACAACAACCACCTCCCAAACATGATCATGAAGCACAAAATAAAAATTAGATTATTACTTGAGAGAAAATTTCTAGAAGGCCTATTCAGAAAAGAGTTTCCACCCATAAAAATTTAAATGTCCATACTTAAATGTCCATTCACTAGGGCTAATTACACCTGATCTACATCTGCTACTTACACCTGATATTCATCTTCACTTCGGCATGTTGATGTAAATTCTCTCTACAACACTTATCCTCAACATCAAAATTTCAAAAAATAACACTTCATACTATATTTTAAGATAAAATGATATGTAGCAGCAGAGATTTGGAGCGACCTCTCTTCACCAGATAACTCGAATGGATCTGAAGGGTTCCGCAGACCTGTCCTAGGCCTGGATCTGCTTAGGAGCACCGAGAAAATGATTCATAGGTTGCCTACCTACCCTCCCTTTGTTGTAGGAGAGACATCGAATAGTCTGGAAGGGTGGACACCACATGCAGAGGAGGATTATTCCTCTGGCACTGTTTCTGCAGAGGACTTGATCAGATCGGCAGATGAGTCGCTGACTACAGTGGATCATTATTCCTCTAACGTCGCTTCTAAAGAGGATCTGTGTGTTCAGTTTACGGATTAGGAGTCACTCATCTCTCTAAGGGTTTTGGGCAGTGAAAAAGGCAACCCGCGCACATGGGACTATGTGAGGAACCCAGAAAAGGATGCGGACTCCAATGATCGGGCATGGGTCTTCAAGTTGGGCTCTGCAACGCCTCCTGACAGCCCGGGTTCCCTAGATCCATCCTCTTCTGTATTTCAAATCTAGATCTCGCTCGTCACGGGCATATCCTTATTGATATGGGTCCGCTCAACGGACAGAGTATAGAAACTCCTGCACTCCCTAGAGAAAAGACTAGGATTCCCTCAGCTCTTCAAATGCTTTTACACGGAGGTAAACAACTTGATGCCTCTTTTCCCCTTTCATACTATAACATTAAGAGAGATGTTATTGTAGCTTTAACCCTTTGTCTGAGACGGGGGGCTTTAGAGCACTCTTCATCTGCACTAGATTTCTCCTACAAGGATTTGGTCCATTCACAACCTAAGAAACAATATCAATCCCCTGTTGGCCCCAAGCCCTTTCTGGTTGATAATATTGAGTAAATTCCCTCCATAGAGATTTCCTACCCAGATCTGGCAGAGCAGCTTCAAAAATATGCAGAAACTGCCATTATCTGCAGATTCAATGGAATTTGGCCCCACACAAAGGATTTCTATGACTGGATCTACACCAACTGGACCCACAACTGTACGGTTAACTTCTACTCAAAGGGATTCTTCATTGTAGTGTTTGATCACGGCAAGGATTACCATAGAGTTGTAACAGTAAGTCCGTGGTTTCGAGGACCAGCAGGACTATTCCTTACCCCCTGGTTCCCATATTTCGACCCCTCTACAAAAATCATCACCAAGATTCCAGTATGGGTCAGGCTTCCTAATTTACCTATTCACTTATGGCACCTATCAATCTTCCAAGGAATAGGAAACTCCCTGGGCCACTGTCTGACAACAGATCCCTTTCGGGAGTACCAAGGGCTATACACATATGGAAGAATATGTGTTGAAGTAGACATAAGTAAAGGTCTGCCATATCAAATCAATCTCAAGATTGGAGATTTCCTGTGGACACAGCTTCTAGATTATAAGAACACTGCCTTCCATTGCTGCCACTATCACCAAACAGGGCACCTTCAGAACTTGTGCACCAAATTCCTTGCCCAAAAAAACCAAAACAACCTCAAGCCAAAACCCAAAATACGGATACATTTTCATCCACCTCCTATGGATGATGATGACACCTCAAGCTCATATGAGGAGGATATTGATGCATAAATGGAGCAGGCAAGGCAGACGGAAGACTCACCCTCCAATGTCCTAGAGGGACCCCCTGTCACAGTGACCTCTCAGAAACAAACCCATGAATCCTCCCCTTCTAACAAAGATAAGAAGACTCCTCCAAGAGTCAACAACAATCTACAATTGGTTCCATCCCAACTGCACCAAGTTGGATGGGTCAAAGTCAACAAAAAAAAGAAAAAAATCTAGCACGGAGGATTCTGCCAATTCTGGGTAGAACCCTGTTTCTATCTTCTTTTGTTTCGTAGTCATGATTCTTTGTTATTTTGTCTATTTCATGTTCACTCTTTGGGATCAAGATTGATTTATCATTTCCGGTTGGCCCGCTGCTTGCCTCTCTTGATTGTATTCTCTTCTTGTGCCATATGATCGCTTAATAGAATTAGTCTTATTTACCCAAAAAAAAGATAAAATGATATGTAGTGTCATAAATTAAAGAAATAATTTAACTAATAGATGGAATGGTTTTTTTGGGGGTTGTCAATTTTTCCCAAAATTAATAAGGATTTTTAAGAATTATAAGTTTAAGTTGTTTAAGCCGAAATGTTAGAGCACCTTAAAAGTTTTATAAGATGTTGAATTAATTAATATATTTAAAAATACATTTTAAACAATAAAAATACATTTTAAAGAATACAAAATCATAATTTTACTTAAAATTATATAACCTAATTCAGATAAAAAATTCATTTTATCTATTAATTAAATTAAATTAAATTTAAATTATATTATATTAATAACTGACCCTAAATTATATTAATAACCCCCACAATTCACCTTTTGGTTTGAAAAGAAACTTTTAAAAATGACAAAACCATTAGTATCCATAATACTAATAATTTTCTTCCTTTGTAGTTCTGCAACTAGCTTCTTATGCCAACCGATCACACGGTGAGGATATTCAATGTTGTCTTGGCTTGAATGGTCTAACTCTTTCTTTATTTATGTCTTTCCCCTCATGGAAAATTTCTTCTTAAGAAAAGAATTTCTCGCTCCTATTTTGGGAGTGTGTAGAATTAAGTTCTCAATATTTGTTTTACTCTCGATCCTTTATCTGTGTCCCATAAAATGTGATATTGATTATCATTTTATTAAGATAAATTCTATTGAGATATTTATAAGATAATTCTTGTTTAAATACACTAAACTCTGACTTAGTGTAAAATTTGTAGACATTGTCTTAAGTAATAATAATATAGATGGGTTAATGGAAATTGGACATTGGAGATTTGTGATTCATTTATCTCATTTTTCCTATTCCATGAACCTCTATTTGTTATTTTCAACTGTTAATATTATATTATAGCTTATGTAATGAATATAAAACTAAAACGTATGATGTGTTGAGTGGCTCGTGTAGGCTAGTTTCTGGCTATTCTATTCCAATCTCTCAACAATGTATATAAAGAAATCGATCACAAGAAAATGCCAATGGTTTGTCATTCAAACAAATATTTTGTCATATGTATATGAATGAATCAATCACAAGAAAATAATGTGTTATTCAAACAAAGTGTAAAGTATAATAGTTGCAGCAGGTAACACTGTGACACGTACTGGCCGAAATGAAACAAAGTTTGATTTAGAATATTAATAACATTTTGGGAAAATAATAGAACATCAAAAATAGGTTTTTTAAATTTTATAACACATCTACAAGATGGGTATACCACATTTTTAAACATCAAGTACAGGAAAAATTTCCATGACAGCCATTTTTCCCGTCAAATTAAAACCCTGCTCGACACGGCTGGATCTCAAACTGAAGGAACAAAATGACATGGCATGTGTTGATACGCTGTAGATAAATGGGACGTGGCATGTATTCATAGTCATACATTGCGGACAGAAGAAGAGAAATTCATAAACCCACATTTATCCATGAGTAGAAAATTTCTTAACGAAGACTCTAACTAAAAACTTAAAATCATCTTCTGATTTTATTATTCCAAGATGGCTCATATTACAGCGAGGGTAAGTACATAGCACAAATGCATAAAATAAAAGGCGGTAATGAAAAGACATGTTAGGAACTTATGGAAATGCAATTTTTGCCATACTGTCAAGCTAGGAAGCAACTCCACTGCGTTGTATGTTTGAAGGCAAGAAGTCATGTTTGAAGTGTGATTCAAATTGCAACAAATGCCATGGCATTAGAAAATGTCTTTTTTCTCCTCAGGCTTAAAGTTTTATTCATGTGTTCCAAGCTTCCGCCATAGTCGTTGCCAGAAATAAAGGCTTTGTCGCCTTGGCCTGATGAACCTTTAGGAGCAGTTGGGCCATCGGGGGGATTATTCATGATCACTTCCACACTTCTGCCATAGTCTTCGCCAGAAATAAAGCCGTCACTTCCATGGCTTGATGAACCTTCAGGAGCAGTTGGGCCATCACGGGGAGGAGGAAATAGGGCATATGATATTTCATGGAGAGGAGTTGGTAAGGTCGCTATAGAAGTACTCCATTTCCTTTGCAACGTATAAAACAATAGCACTATCGTTAATACCATCCCTACTATGACGAAAAGGCCCCAGAAGTGTTGAACCTGAAGTTGGTTTGTTCCCGATTAATCACTATATTTGTTGCATTCACTGCCATAGTAAGGTAACCATTGTCGTTGCAAACTGATCATTTCGTCGTTTTCTGGTGGCTCTAGTATTCTAACAAAATATTCCCTTACCAGTTCATAATTCATGTGATTAATTCATGTGATCAAATCCCTGCCCAAAAAAACCAATCAGTATCCATAAATAAAACTAAAAGCATCATCATGAATAGTTGTTTGCAATAAAAAAATGAAATTGCATATCCCAATAGTAATTGCTTACAAATCCCTAGTTTTGAATTGTGAACATTTTGCTAGCAAATAAAGTCCTGAGTGAGTTAGAATTGGAAAGACAGAGGATTCAGTCACACGAATAACGCAATATTTCACACAAGAACAATGAGTTGCAGCTCTTCAATTAATCTAAAACTATGAATCATAAAACTATCTTAATACAATGAACCCGTGAAGGGTATTTAATCTAATTGACATGCACACATTCTCACACATAACTGAACTTGATCAACTCGATTAACTCACTCTCTAACTCACTCACCAAATCTATCTGTAACTCAACTCAACTAATTCACTTAACTATTTGTCTAACTTCTGCATGCGGGAAGTAATTATATATTTTAACACTCCCCCTTAATTACGACCACTAAACTAAAACATAACTCATGACAACTCAAACATGCCTGCTGGTCTATGTCTCAACTAGGCTTACAACTCCCAAGTTTCTTTTGTGAAACTCAAACAAATCTAGTGCTAATGGCTTTGTAAAGATATTAGCCAATTGATCACTCGTTCTACAAGGCTTCAAGTGAACTTCTCCATTGCTCACAAGTTCTCGAATAAAATGATATCTAGTATCAATATGCTTGCTCTTTTGATGAAACACACTATTCTTAGATAGTGCAATTGTTGATGTGTTGTCACAGTATATTGATGTTGATCCTTGCTGTTTCTTCTTGAGTCCATCCAATACTCTTCTTAACCATACTGCTTGACATGCTATTGAAGTTGTTGCTACATATTTTGCTTCTGTTGATGATAGTTTAACAATAGGCTGCTTCTTAGATGCCCATGCTATCACTCCTGAACCGAGATGGAAAACATAACCGGATGTGCTCTTTCAATCATCCAAACTTCCTACAAAATCACTATCTGTATATCCAATCAATTCTTTCATTTCTTTACTTGCATATATTATGCCATAATCTCTGGTTCCTACTATGTATCTCATAATTCTTTTTCCAACACTCCAATGTGTGTATTTTGGAGTCTCCATAAATCTGGAAATCAAACTCACTTCCTGCATAATATCTGTTCTTGTCGTTGTGAGATACATGAGGCTGCCAACCAATATTTTGAATAGAGTTGGATTGACATTTTCCCCTTCATCATCCTTACTTAACTTTGTACCCGTTGCAACTGGTGTAGGTACAGGTTTGGAATTATCCATCCTGAATCTTTTCAACAAATCTTTTGCATACTTATTTTGGCAAATAAAAATGCCTTTTTCATATTTCTCAACTTCAATGCCAAGAAAATCTTTCATGAGACCTAGATCTTTCATCTCAAATTCTTTCATCATGACTGCTTTAAATTCATCTATTTCAAGATCACCTGTAAAAATCATATCATCAACATATAAAAAAAATATCAAAATATGTCCATGCTCATTTACCTTTGTGTATAAGGTAGGCTCAATGCTGCTTCTGCAAAATCAATTCTAGATCATATAATTGTCAATTCTGCTATACCATGCTCTAGGTGCTTGCTTCAGTCCATAGAGCGTTTTCTTCAATCTGTAAACTTTATCCTCTTGTCCTTCAACTTCATAACCTGGAGGCTACTGCACATAAATTTATTCTTCTAAAATTCCATTCAAGAAGGCTGATTTGACATCCATATAATATACTTTCCACTTTTTCTGAGCTGCTGTCACTAGAACTGCTCTTACAGTATCCAATCTGGCTACCGGAGAAAATGTTTCTCCAAAGTCTATTCCCGGTTGTTGTGAGAATCTTTTTGCTACAAGTCTTTCTTTAAATCTGTCAATCTCACATTTCTCATTCACTTTGTTCTTGTATACCCACTTCACACCAATGAGATTTTTATCGTTTGGTAAATCAACCAAATCCCATGTATCATTCTTTTCAATTGAATTCATCTCTTCATCCATGGCTTGCACCCAATTGTCATCTCTTATTGCTTCTTCAAATGAAGAAGGTTGGAATGTTAACAATGCAAAATTTGAACTAACATCCAAATCATCATAAATATCTTTCAGACTTCTCATCCTTTTCTTACCATTGCTTGAATCATTACCTGATTCGCTACTTGGAGAATTCTAATCTGTGGATCTGCTTGAAGATCCATGCTGCTCTGAAAAACTTGGAGTCCTTGCTGGTGTGACTTTGTTTGGTGTATGCTCTCTTGGTTCTTGTTGCTCCTCTTCTTCTACAAGATCATCCTCCATCAATGGTGCTTGAGCATCGGTTAGTGTGTCTACAGTCCCATTCCATGACTCTTGTTCTTTGAACACAACATCTCTGCTAATGATTGTCTTCTTTGTGACAGGGTTATACAATTTGTAAGCTTTTGACTACTCACTATAACCAGTAAATATACATTTTTCACTTTGATCATCTAATTTGCCTCTTATTTGCTTAGGCACATGTGCATAGGCTACACATCCAAAAACTCTGAAATGAGATACACTGCAAGACATACCTGACCATGCTGCTTCTGGAACTCTGTTCATCACACTCTTTGTAGGAGATATATTTATCACATAAACAACACATGCAACTGCTTCTGCCCAATACTCATTAGACAGGTGTCTTGCTTTCAACATGCTCCTTGTCATGTTCATGATTGTTCGGTTCTTCCTCTCTGCTACACCATTCTGCTGTGGTGTGTATCTGGTTGTAAACTATCTTTTGATTCCATGCTGTTTGCAGTACTCATGGAATGCCTTCAAATCATATTCTCCACCAAGATCCGATCTCAAGACCTTGATCTATTGATCACTTTGGTTCTCCACCAAAGCTTTGAACTCTTTGAACTTTGCAAAAGTTTCAGACTTCTGCTTCAAAAAGTAAACCCAAGTCTTCCTACTATAATCATCAATAAAGGTGAGGAAGTAACAACTTCCACCAATCGACTGTGTCCTCATAGGTCCATACAAGTCGGTATGCACCAATTCAAGTGGTTTCTTTGCTCTATAAGAAAATCCTTTCGGGAAACTTTCACGGTGTTGCTTTCCCAAGATTCAACACTCACAAGTGTTAGCAGGTTCTTTGATGGGAGGTAAACCTCTGACCATATGTTTCTGCTGCAACAATCTTAAACTGGAAAAAAGCAAGTGTCCAAATCGAAAGTGCCATAACCAGTATGCATCAGAACATGAAGTTGTAAAAGAACTAACCTGATCATTGTAGTTCATAATGAGAGGAAAGAGTTTGTTCCTCGTCATCTGCACCTTTGCAATTAGCTGCTTGCTTGGGGATTTGTCGTAAATAACACACTGTTGCCCCTGAAAGATAACTTTGTATCCTTTCTGCATGAATTGGCCAACACTAATCAAATTGTGTTTGAGTCCAGGGACATAGTATACCTCTAATATGGTCTTTGGCTCCCCCTGCTTGGTCACAATGTTGACCACTCCTTTTCCAACTACAGCCACGGTCTTTTCAATCCCCAACTTTACCTCTATCTGCACTGAGACATCCAAATTAGCAACCAAATCCTTGTTGCCTGTCATGTGGTTACTGCAACCACTGTCTAATAGCTAGACCTTATTAGACGGTGCATGCATGGTGTTGGATGCTAGAAACATAGTCAATATTTTATGTACTAACATTAGCTCTCCGATTGCCTTGATCTGCAATATTCTTCCTACAATCACAAGCATAATGACCAAATCTATTGCAGTAATAGCACTTTACCTTTGATTTGTCAGACCTTTGATTGTTATGAAAGCTTCTGCTACTACTGCTTCCACTTTGATGCTCATGATCGTCTCGGCCATCTCTATGACCGCCATAGTTGCTGCCTCGTCCTCTGCCTCTCGATTGACCTCTAACTCGACCTCTTGAAATATAAACTTGACTTTTAAAGGTAGTCTCTAATGTGGAGTCCTTATTTTTGTCTATCCTTGCCTCATGGGATAGAAGAGATCCCATCAACTCATCAACCATCAGTTTTTCCAAATCCTTCGCTTCTTCTATGGCTGCTACCACAACATAAAACTTGGTAGACAAAGATCGAAGAACCTTCTCGATCATTGTTAGATATTTAATATCTTAACCATAGATTTTTAACTGATTGATGACAGACATGACCCTATTCATGAAGGAATCAATGTCCTCTGTCTCCTTCATCTGCAGAATTTTGAAATCTGTCCTAGTATTCTGCAATTTAACAATATTAACTTTGGCCATACCTTGATAGCTTGTCGCCAAGGTGTCCCATGCCTCCTTTGCTGACAAGGTTATCATGATCTTCTGGAACACGGCTCGATCTACTCCCTGCTGGATTAGAAGCAATGCTTCTGCATTCTTTCACTTATCTTTCTTCCATTGTTCTCTCTCTGCATTACTGAGGGCTCATTCTTCTGCATCATCATGAGGTTCTACAAACCCATACTTGACATGATCCCAGACATCATGCGCTTTTATCATAGTCTCCATTTTAATAGCCCACATATCGTAATCTTTCCCATTGAAAGAAGCAAGTTGTGGCTGAAAACTTGATGTGGCCATCTGGCCTCAAAAAACAATTCTCTGATAAAACCCTAAAAAATTTTCTTTTATATGTTCTTTGCAAAGCTCAACCAATAACCTTCCAATAAAACTCTAGGTTTTATCTTTATTTTTTTTTATTATTTATATAAAAATTTCTTTATATTTATATAAAAAAAAATCCTTTCTTAAAAAAACTTATTATAAAAACTCCACCTTTTAAAGCCTCTTTATATTATGCTTATGAAAATACCCTTTAAAAAAAAACTTTATTATAATCCCACTCAAAAAAAAATTCAAATAGCCTTTGAAATTTCCCTTTTTAAAGAGTAAACACTTCACGTGCTTTTAAGAAACTCTTTAAAGAATCATGCGTATTAAATCTTAACAATAAACATTTTTCAAACCTTTTATGATTCGATATGAATGGTCACTAACGCGCTTGTTGCTTGTTAGCTTTGTGTGCAAATGCACCTCATGATATGATTACGCTGTGTTAGTGCCTTAACGCACTGGAAATTGAAGATGCCCACGTGTTTCAAAATCGACGTAAGTTTTCCATTTTTAACGCGGTTCTCTATAGTGGGAACCAGTGTTATAACGCTTTGTCTTTAATTAACAGTGGCGTTATAGCGTAAAAACGCGGAAAAAAAAAAATTTCCTTCTCACACACGGATGATTGATAATCCATTTTTCTTACATTCTCTGTGACCTTGCTTTGATACCAATCTAACTCACTCACCAAATCTAACTGTAACTCAACTCAACTAATTCCACTTAACTATTTGTCTAACTTCTGCATGAGGAAGTAATTATATATTTTAACAAATGCGAGGTTATCGCAATGTTCTGCTACAAGAGATTGTATGTATGGATGTTCGTCCACGATATCACCCACATCACCTCTAGACAAAGCATTATAATGATCAGCTTTCATTAGAGGCACTAGTCTATGCCTAGAGATTTTGTAGTGTTCTATTATGCCATTTAAGACAGTAGATCCTGACTGATACCCAATTATTAGATTGCTCGCCACTACACCGTTGATGTCGTTAAGGGTTGGTTCTAAACGTGTGGCTGTTAGAATAGCTGATAAATTTTATGTATAGCATGATTGCAGAATTCCAATAACAAAAAACTGGACCACAAATACTATGCACCCCATTTCGGTCCGAGTATCATCTTCCATCCCAAATACAATTTTCAATAAAGTTCCATACTTGTTCAAGAGAAATTAACAAAGGACAAACAAGGAATTTATGAAATAGAAAGAGAACAACACACCCTGATTAGGGAACCAGGTTATAAAACTGAACCTGCACATAAACAAAAATTGTTAAATTTAATGTGGTTTCCAACCCCTTCAATAGCTAATGTAATTTCTTTGTTCTTTGCAAATGGTAGGTCTAAAAACTAGGGCATGGGGCCCGCCAAAGTTGTTCCTTACCTTAATATTCTTCCGAATGGGTTTTTAGGCTTCGCTTCAAAATTTCGAATATTTCTGTTCTCCAAAATATAGATCATCATCCCTCCAGAGATGAAAAACCTTGCTATCAGTAGCCACATTCCAGTGGTAAAAGGTTTCGTAAAAACCCAGCCAAAAATAATGGTATCCCGATGTTTCAATGGAACAACTACTAGTAAAATAGAATCTAAGAAATTTTGTGCAAAAAATACTTCTTGAGAACGTTTTGATGTGATGGTGAAGTCTCGTACCACCACATCCACATTCTGAACATCGAAAAACAATTAAAAAAACATGAAAGATATGAGAATTTTTTTAGCGATGCTTGCTGCTACTGGTACTACCGTTAAGAATGACAACAATTTAAGTGCATGCACACAAACAACACCTATACCTTAAGAAAAATTTGGTCAATAATATTGTTGTAGATGATAAAGTCGTAATATGGTATGTAATGGACAGAATAATTGAGTGTTTTCAATGGAAGCTTCAAACACCTTCACGCAGAATACCCCAACGATAAATTTTATCCCATTCTTTTCTACTGACACAAATTTTGTGAATGCTTTGTTCCAAGGCACACCGAATTTTAATATTCTTGTGTCTCGAAACTTCTCCATTCACCTGAGGGTGATAGGAAGTAGAAGTTCTATGCTTAATATTTTTCTTCCTCAAAAGATTCTTAATGAGGTTAGAGGTGAATTGTGCTCCCTGATCAATGACTATTTCTCTCGGATATCAAATTTGTAAAACACATTCTCCCTCAGAAATTCTTCCACTTTCTCCTCGGTTACTACCTTCACTTCTTTTGCTTCAACCCACTTTGTCAGGTAATTAGTATAGACTATGATATACTTCTTTTGTTTTGGTGGTGGATCAATAGGTCCAACAAAGTCCATGCCCCACTTATCAAATCGCTCATGTGCCAGCTGAGTCAACTATTTCTTAATGAGCTTGAAAGCCTCTTGACAAGGACCAGAACAAATAAACTCTGAATCTTTGGCCAATAACCCAAATAATGAAGAAGCCATCTTGCTAAAATATTTGATGAACCTTCCATAGTAACTATCCAAGGCTAAGAAACTTTGGAAATATTTCTACTTTTGAGGAGCAGGTACCCTTTTGATGATAGTGATTTTTTTCAGGTCTACCTATATTCCTGCTTGGGATATGGAGTGTCCTAATACAACCCCTACTTTCTTCAAGAATTCCCTCTTTTTGGTGCTCAAGGAGAGATTCATCCCATTAGTACTTTCTCCAAATTGGAGAGAGCTTCCTGGAAGTCATCCCCATATGGTGTGCAATCATCCATGTAAATTTCGATAGAGTCATGGAATAACTCAGAAAATATGCTCAAGACGGCTCTTTGGAAGGTAGTTCGGGCATTGCATAACCCAAAGGGTAGGAATCTATAAGAAAAGGTACCCCAAGAGTAGGTGAAAGTGGACTTATCCTGGTCTTCAGGGCTGATTTGAATATGATTGTGCCCACTGAACCCATCTAAGAAGGAAAATAATTTCTTCCCTGAAAGCCCATCTAAGACTTGGTCTATAAAGGGCAAAGGGAAATGGTCTTTCTTGGTGGCTTTGTTAAGTTCTCGATTATAAACACAAATTCACCACTTCCCATTCTTCTTTAGGACTATGACACGAAGAGATACCCACTCATTGTCGGATATAGGATATATGACCCTACATCCAATAGTTTCTGTAGCTCTTATTTGACTATGTCCTTTAGAGCTAGGTTCATCCTTCTTTGGGGTTGTCTCACAATCTTGCATCCTTCTTCGATGTAAATTTTATGCCTTCATACTGAAGGATTCACCCCTTTCATGTCCTTGTAATCCCAAGCAAATGCTTCAATATTTTCTTTCAAAAGCTGGCATAGATGCTTTTCTTCTTCATTCAAGAGGGTTGGGTTGATTTTCAAAGATATGGATGGGCCAAACTCAATAGCCTTGGTGGTTTCAGAGGTTGTCTCAACTGAGTGAACTTCCATCCAAGCTTTGATTTCAGACTCTTTGACTAAGGTTTCGAGAGGAGTGTTAGTGGAGGAATGGTTTTGAATGGCATGGTTGATGAATTCATCTTCATCAATCTATCCCTCTCTAAAAATAACATCTATGGTACACATAGGGGCAGTGTTATATAACTCATATTCTTCATCCTCCAACCATATAGGGAGATCATGATGAATGGAAGGCTGGGTTGGAGGATATAACACTAGTTGTTTAGACAAAGGCCCATTCTTGATAGTCATGTTTATGACCCGACAACTAATATAAGCATATCCAGTGGCTAACCAAGGCCTCCCTAAGATGAGAGGATAAACATTAAAATTGGTTTTTGGTTGCAGTACTAGGAAATTTGTAGGATACTCCCAAGAGTCAACGGTAGCCACAACATCCACAACAATTCCTTCTAAATTTATTGTGGACTGATCTACAAGTTTCAGAACTGTTGTGGTTTTCCTCAAAGTCCCTTTGAGATTAAGTTTCAACATAGTTTCCTTGGTCATGATATTGATGGCAACCCCTAAATCAATCAGAGTGTTGGGGAATATGACACCATATATATGTACATCAACAATTGGACTACTAGGGTCCAAGTCAGGTATTTTGGAAATATCACCTTCCCCAACATTAGGTCAGAGAGTTGTCCCACCACATTGATGGTGGGGGTATCTCTCTTCCTTCTCCCAGACTTCTTGAAGAAATTTTCTTTGATGAGCCTATTGTAGATACAGACATCCTTAATGGCCTGTAGAAGTGGTATCTTTACACCCAAATTTTCCAATTCTCCCAGGATTTCAGTTTCCTCTAGAGTGTGCTGACTACGGTGGATCAAGCACTCGAGAAAAGGAGGTTGTTGGATCTGAGTTTTATATTCTTCCTTTTCCTCATAAACCTCTACAGGTGGAGATGGGGGAATTTTTTCTGGGAGTACTCTTCCCGACCTGAGATTAACCTCCTGTATCTCCACAACATAAGTTGGATGGGATGTTTCTCCACTGGGAGCCTGTTGTGCCTATCTATTGTTCGGGTTCGGATTGGGCTATGTAGGTATAGGTAGCCTAGGTGGAGGAACATGAGTAAGCAGAGGTTGAGGTTGGGGGGGAGAAATTAGAGAATGTAGCTGATTTTGTTGAGGCCTCCACCCTTGGGATGGATTGTTCCACTGAGGTTATTGTGGAACATACTATTGAAATGGTTGGTTTTCTAGCTGAGGATGATATGAAGGGTTGAAAGGCCAAGTAGGAGGTGTAGATCGGGATGGAGGAGTAGGGGTGTACCAAGGTTGCATTGGTGCACTCTGATTGTTGTAATAGTAAGAGCAAGGTGCACCTTGCATACCTTGTTGATATGGTCGAGGGCCTTGAGGCCTTCTCTGGTTGATGAAACAGAGTTTCTTTGGTATTGTTTCCCAAACTTGATATACAAATTTAAGTCCAGGTAAGGAGGGACACTTGTCTATGGCATGATTCTCTTCATAGACTAAGAAAACCTCTATGAAATTCAGTGGTCATTCATTTCTTGGGTGCTTCCTAGTACATCTAGAAAAAAATATGGTCATGGCTCTTTCTACTTCTTCTTGCTTCCTTCTGACCTGCATTGTGTCCATTTGCAAAGAAAAGATGTGCAACATGCCACTCTTGAAGTCCTCTAGCATGTTTCCAATCTCATGTTTTATGAAGGTGGAAGAAGAAGGGGTATTGGATGTACTTTGGCTAGCTCTTCCCTTCTTCCTAAATGCCCTGGAATGGTTCTGGAAGATAGTTTTGATTGTTTCATAGGGTAGTTGGTAGATATCTATTCCTAATAACATGTTCAAGGTTTCTATCATCTATTCACTGATCCCTCAAAGAAGTACAAGTTTAAGTCAGTTAGGATCAAGAGTACATTTGGCTCTCTTATAATTCAATTGAAACCTCTCTTCATAATCCTCTAGGGATTTATCAAGCCCTAGAGTCATCCTATATATCTCATCCTTAGTTTCCTTGGACCTACAGTAGTCTTTGTACTTGCTGTTGAAGGTCTCTTCCATTTGTGCCTCAGTAGTGATGTTATCTCCAGGCAAACCCATGAACCAATGCAAGGCTTCATCCTTAAGGGTGGATGGGAATAGCTTTAACTTCTGATCATCAGAGGTGTAGTCATAAGCCTACAAACAATAACAAATTCAAACATGAATGTGTCGGGGTCCTTAGAGGTAAGTCCATGGAAGTGTGGAAGAGATGAGGGGGCTAATGTTTTTCATCTTAGTTTCCCCATCTGCCTCTCTTACGGGAATGCCTCTCTGGATCCCAGCCATGGTTAAGATAGGTGAAGTAGGTCCCTCAGCTGAAACAAGGTCTTCTTCTTCTTCCCCAATAGGATCATCAAAATATTCAGAAGGCTCTCCTAGAGGGGGTTCAATCTCACTGCCACTGAAGAAGATTCCAGCGTGGACAGGAGGTGATGTGGGGGTTTTAGGTAAGATTTGTCTTTGGGTATTCCTAGTCCTACGAGGCATGAAAATAAGATCTTTTTGTATTTTTTCAATATTTATGAAATGGCATGAAAAGAAAGGAGAGCAGAAAAGAATACTAAAAACAAAATCAAACCATCTACTAGACACCTCCTTGGCAACGACACCAAAAAGTGGTTAGCCTCAGTATTGCACCAAGAGTGATGCAACTCCCAGGGGCTGCCCTACTTTACTTTATCAACCCAAGGTTCGTAAAAACTTTGAGGTGGCAGTGCTATATACACAGTAGATGCATTCTGTTCATGTCATCCTCTTCTGCTTTACAAAAGGGTGCTATTCCCTAATTTATGAGAACGACTGGAAAGTAAATTACTGGAAGGAAGTGACAGAAAGGAAACTAAACTAAATTGCTGGAAAGAAATGACAAGAATAAAGCTAATTGAATTTGCAGAAAAATAAATTGCAAAAAGGAAACCAATTCTAACCCACACTTAACTTGGCCAAATAGATAAATGCACTCTACTTATCCTATTATCTATCTACCATGCTCCTATCCATGCAACTAAATTATCCATGCCTTAATTCTAACTAAAAAGAGGTAATTTATGGCTTGGAGAAAGAAAAAGGGCTAAAAGAGGCTAATGGGGGGTTTAACACATGAAACAAGGTTTGGAAGTGGAAAGAGGGGGTTAAACCCTTAGAAAATTTTATTATAACGTGAGGAATGAATTTGAAGCAGAAAGAACTCAAAAGTGTGATGGAGGAAAAAAACCGTGATGTGCGATGTGGCAACCGCAACTTTGAAAGTTTAAATGGATAGCAGTAAGGACTTAATAGAATAAACTAAATTGTGCGAAGTGCAACGAGTGACGTGGAAAGTCGCAAATCACAATATCACAAGTTTAAATGGAGAGTGTTAAGGACTTAACGGAATGAACTAAACTGTGCAAAGTGCAATTTGCAATGCGGTGAAGGTTGCGGGTTGCGATCTATGATGTGGTAAGTTCAATGAAGTGCGATTTGCAATACGGCAAACATTGTGGGCTACGATCTGTGATGTGGTAAGTTCAGCGAGGTGTGACTTGTGATAAGATAAAATCTACGAGATGTGATTTGCGATATGCGATGTCGCCATATCGTAATTGCAAGAGCAAGTAGTAAGAGTTAAAGGTAAAATTTAAGAGTTGCTAAGTGAGATTTTCAATTTCACAATATCACAATCACAACAAATGAGCGGTAAGTGTTAAAGTAAACGTTAAATGGTGTGATTTGCGAAGTGTGACATATGGTGGTGGGATTCTTGAAGAGGAAGGCAGAGGTCGGGTTTTTCGATGGTTTTCAAGCGTTTTTGCACTAAAACGAGACTAGCGATGGTGACTGAAAGAAAGAAGTAATAAGGCAGGCAATCGGTGAAGGAGAGCGGTAAGTCTTCAAGGCAAATGGTAAGTGGTGAGAAGTGCGATTTGAAATTTCACAATATCACAATCGTAAGGAGCGAGCGATAAGTGTTAATGGTAAACGTTAAATTTTGTGATTTGCGAAGTGTGAGGTGTGGTGCTAGGAGTCTCGAAGAGCAAAGGCGGAAGGTTTTCACATGTTTTTCATAAAAAGGGGAAGGCAGTGAGAATAAGTGGGAAAAAGCGGAGTGTAACAATAGTGTGCAGAATGTAGCAACAGAGATGGAAGGGAGATAGGGGATGAAGCAGGAGGTGATGACGAACTTCCCTCTAGGATATGTTGCCTGTACCTATTATCAGCCTGCCTATTTATGCAAGAAAGATAGACAAAATTTTCATGAGGATGCAAGCATTGATCTAATATATTTCCAAGAAATCATAAGCGAGAAAGCATTTTTGGTCTGTGGGAAAAGGTCTACCCTCATCGAGATCTATTGACAGAGTTGAGAGGAGAAGGCTAACCTCACATCTTTATGGAGTTTATCAACTAATTTACCACTATGTAAGAAGATTCAATCTACAGCAAAAGATAACAGGAAGTGAACTAAAACATCAATAAAAATACCAACAAACTACGTAAATATTCAGAAGAAAAACTAGCTAAATGACATGGAAGGAAAAGATAGTAACAACAGAGAAGCTGACGCACATGGATTTGGCCCTAACCCCTGAGCCTACCCCTTTGAAACTTAAATTAATAAAATTAAATCAGTCTTCACATTTCATAAAAGAATAACTTCATACATCTCTGAAATTTTGATCATTAAATAGGACAAAAAACTCAATAGCTCACAATAATAGTTCTCAATGGAATCGAGACTAGAATAGACTAACTCTTCCAAGCTCTAGCTCTTCTCTATTTATTCTATAGGAAAAATACCAAAAACTCCCTATAAAATGGTGATTGAGTTCACTTGACTCTCATTGAACAAGGATTGGGTGCACTCTTCTTTGAGTTGCTTGGCTGCCTTTGGAATTCGAATTGTTGGAGAGAATCCTTGGGGATCCTTTGGCTGCTTTTGGAATTCGAATTGCTGGAGAGAATATTTGGGATCCTTTAGTTGCCTCTGAGGGTGGAAAATCCTCCTATAATTCTTCTTTGTTGTCTCCTCCGAGTCTTTATGATAAAATCCTTATAAAAATGATTAATAAACCATGAGTTTCTGCACTCAACCTTATATTAGGCACTCAGAGTATGTTAGCCTAAATCACCACGTATACTATCATCATAAAACCAAATAATAATAAAAATAAAAGAAAAAGAGATCTAAGAAGGCAAAAAGGTGACTATTAACCCCTCCAAATATGTCTAATGATGGAGCTCATCGTCACCCCCCCCACTGAATGGTTGGTCATCCTTTGAGCAACTAGTCCTCCTCCTACATTTCCTTTAAGGCTCTAACAACCCCCCTTATTTCCTGAGGAATAAGTGTGGGAGTTTCCCCAAGGGGGTAAAAACCATTATTATTTTCTGCATTCTCCCATTCTCTATGTTGTGCATCTGTTTCCTCTTCATCAGTCAGCCCCGGCAACAAAAGTGCGCTGAGCTTTAGTCCCAACCATTGGATCTTTTTGGCCTGCATGGTCCTCTTGTATAATGGTGCCCTTTCCAATGCACCCCTCAGTCTTTCTGGAATATGGTACTCCTTGTTCTTGAGGCTATGAGGGAGGTTGTTCCATCTCCTCTGGCTGGCCATAATTCACTCCTCTTCTATCTTCTTAGAAACATCATCAAAGTGGCATATCACCTAGTTTTGAGTTTGAAGGTAACTTTCCACCAGTGAAGGGTCCCTTTCAATCTCTTGATGGTTACAAATGACTCCTCTTGAGATGAACACTTCTGGTCTGAGATATAATCGTTCTCTATTTTTTATTACCATGACCTTCCATAATTCTTTTTCTCTAGTGTCCTCATTTACCATCCAAGATGCTAGAGCCAATAACTACATATCCCCCATTGTAGGATTGGGGTCCTAAATCTCTAGATTTGTCAACACAAAGTTATGCACATAAAACTCTACCATCTTTACTTGATTAGCCATGTTAGCTTGTTTGTAGAACTTCATGAATTGCCTAAAATATTGGAAATGGAGTGATCCATGGGAGGATAGAGTTTTGATTTGAAATAGAAGCCATTATTCTTTGAGGTACACAACATATGAGTTAGAGGGGAATTTGTGCTGAAGGGATTCTATGCATAAGTCCACCATGGTGGCTACTTACTCCTCTTTTTGCTGCAATTTATCCTTCAATGCTACATTCTCTGCCTGTGCCTTCTACAGCTGCTCCTTTAGAATTATCTCTTTGATTATTTCCTCCCCCCTTGGTGATTCTTCAATGATAATCAGGCTTGTGGGAAAATTTTATGGCTCTCTCTGATTCTTGCCAAGTCTGGAATACCTAGAGGTCTTCCTTTTTCTCTTTGCGCTTAGAGGAGATATGGTGGAAACTGTATTTTTGTATTAAGGGGATGTGGTGATGTGTTGTGAGCCTGTTTCTTTCCCACTTTCTTCTATCTCTATGACTTCTATGGCCATCTCTTTTGTTTTACTTTGGCCCTTTGTCTCTTCCACTTCTTCTTCTGGTTCTTCTTGTTTTTTTCGGTTCTTCCTCTTCTTCTTCTAGTTATTCTTATTTCTTCTGTTTCTTCCTCTTCTTCTTTAAGAGTTGCGTGCTACTGTCAGTCTCTCTCCCTTTAAAAATTTTCACTTTACTAGTTTGGATGAGATGACATCTCCTTCTATTAGATAGGGAAGCTAATTTTGGAGTGTATATGTAACTCGGCTGATCTCCAGTTCTGTTGTAGATAATTGTTTCCTTCTCTTGTTAGTTCATAATGGACTGCATGTTTCCTCTTCTCATTCTCCTCTATTCCACTTGATTTAAATTATTTTATTTTGCATGCCCAGGTGGCGTGTACTTCCATTTTTATTCCATTCATACCTCACGGTGGTGGTCGAGCTATCTGGCCACCTTTCTCCCCCTTTAACTCCAAGTATGCAAATTAATTATTTATGGCTATTATGGATGCGCAGCAAGGGTGAGAAGCTATACATGAGTTTACTTGTTGTTTCCAAGGTGGTTGCAGGAGCTGGAGGTTGGAGACAAACCTTTTAGATGTTTCATTCCTCACCATATTCCTATACTCTGAATGAGCAGCTTGTTGAATGAGCATCTTCCTGAATGAGCAACTTCCTGAGTGAGATGCTAATCTTTGCTTTGTGTTTCTCTCTATAGTGTATGTCACGTGGGGTGATTGAGATGCCATGGGTGGAATTCTCATTCTCTTGAAGTCTATTATGTAGCTTTACTGTAATATTCCTAATTAACCCAAGCTAATAGGAATATTTAAATTTTTCTCTATTTTCCATTTATGAATAAATGACTAATGGAGGACATGTAAAACTCCTTTGATCAGTGAATAAATCAATGCTTAATGTAAACAAAGCTATATCTGAGCCATTTACATAAAATCCACTTGCATGTGAAATAGGATTGAGCTATTTGACTAGCTCAACAAGACCAAATCACAACATAGTCCAGGTGCATTGAACCTCCTAGTTGATTAGCGCGGTTCTATAAGGAGGTTCTCATGTGAAGGGGGTTAAGTGATTCAAGGTGGTTTAGGGTTTGGGCAAGCCCTCATCTTATAAAAGGAAGGAGAAGGCAGCTAGAGAAGGTTATTGAATGTATTATGATTTTCAAGAATTATGCCTGCTTGGACAAATTCTAGTTCTCTGGGCTGTTTAGCAAGAGACTAGTGAGGATCTCTTGTTCAAGGTTTCTCCATCCTTCCATTGAGTAGCTCTTGGAGGGTTTTGTGCTTCTTTTTCACTATTTCGCATATGGCCAAGCTCCATCAATGTTTGGTAGCATAAATCCAGTGAGGGTTTCATTGTCTAAGTGAGATGCAATAAGTGGAAGCTAGATCTATTCAGATCTAGGAAAATCTAGTGCCTCTTCTCAGTGAGTGTGTCTTTTAACCTCCTGGAAGAGTGTATTGGAACATTGGAGCTACATTTTCAGATCTAGGCATCAGGTCTATTCATTACTGAAGCAAAAAACACAGTTTCTCTCCTTGATCTACGTAATTCTTGAAGAGCAGAGTTGCAGGGGTTTGAAATTCTCCTGGAGGAGAGATCTCTGGTGGAAAGGATCCTTCCTTTCACTGTGGTGATCCATGGTTTGGCCAACCAATCTATGTACCCTTCAGATCTGTTTTACTTGCTGATGTATTTACTGCATAATTTCTGAATATAACTGCAGAACTATGACTTAGATCTTAGATCTACTCACTGTTGTTGATCATTTGCTAAGATCCCCAAGGGGCGTGTATTCTAAAGTCGCTTTTGTATATTGATCTACAATAGATCTACCATTTTGTATGTAGATATGTTATATATCTGAAATTTAATAAAAATAAGCTTCAGCCTCCTGAAATTTACGCTCATAAGCTTTCCTGGTTCAATACTCTGTTGCAGCACCTATTTGAGGCTTGTGTTTCATGTAAATGCCTGTATTTCTCTTGTATATTGCACAATTCATAGAATATATGAGATTTATTGTTTCTCACACTCTATTACAACTTTCACCTTTAGAAATTACGCTATCCATGCTTCAGTAAAATTCTGCATGCTTCAAGTCATGGGGAATCAGGGTTTTTAAGCTTAGTCGGGATTAGAGAAATTTTTAATATAGCTAGGATCATTGTTTTGACCTAAAATTTTATATGGGAGTCCTACATGACCTAATCTAAAATAAACTACAACCATTTCCCTTATTTTTACGTAGATTGCTGAATACACTCATTTTAGGGCCAAAATCACCGCTTTTCCCCATCCTTTGTCAATATAATTAATCTCTCTTCTTGCTGTTGTACATAAAATTTATGCTGAGGTGTTTCTAAACACATATTAGGTTTATTAACTCACTTATACTCTATTATTGTTTTTTATACTACTGTAGCACTTCAGTGGGCAATTTTCTAAAGACATCTAGGTGTGGGAGATCTGTTTAACCCACCTAGAGTGATTTATTTTGAGCCTCCTCTTGGATTTTTGTCTTATATACTTTGATATAAGGGATCCAAGGGCTGTTCTTGGATGTTCAAGCACACATCCCTGAAAAATGTGTTTTTCAAGCCTGTTTTGCTGAGCAGTCCAGATTTGGGATATTACAGTGGTATCAAAACATGATCTTTGGCTCAACCTATGAGATCAAACTATCAAAAGAATCAAGAGAAGAATCAGATATAAAGATGGCCAGAATGATGGAAGAAGATATCTCCTTACTTCTCTTTCAAACTATGAAAGGCATTGAAGAAGATCTTGAACAGATGGAGGAAGAAAGATGCAAGGAAACTCCTAGAGGGTTTCAAAGATTAGAAAGGTGTAGTGAGCTCCAGAAATCAGAGATTAGAAATATGGAGAATATGAGCTTTGCCTCATCATGTTTTGGATCCATGAATGACCTCCCCAAGGAGGATGAGCAAATAGAAGAGGAAGGCCCCTGCACTTCCTATTCTTATCAAGGAGACAAAGAAAGAAGCAAGAGAAAGACTCCATATTTTGGAGGAAAGAAGGAGGAGAGGCTCTCAAATCTTCTTCCTAGATCTAAAAAGAACATCAGTGAAGATCTTAAGAAGATCAGGAGGGAGATGTATAGAGAATCTCCAAATGAGTTCGAAGATGCATCAAACTCTAGATTTTCACATAGTGAGTGTGAGCATGTAGCCACTCACTGTGATGTACAATGCAGTCAGAAGCTCAGATCTGCCATGAGGAAGATGGGAGAGAAATAAGAAATGACTAGGAGGAAAAATCTTAGTGATTTTTTGCGAGAAAATGAGTCCCAAGCCCTGAAACTCAGAAATCAGTTCCTTTTTTCAGAGTATTGCAAGGCCAAGGTGAGGAGAAGAAAGTAGAGTGATGGATTTACTCTATCTACCTTTGAAGGATCAACTACAAGAACAACCAAAGAATGGGTGGAAGAGCTAGACACCTTCCTACAGCTGCACCAAGTTCCTGAAGAAGAAGCCAACAGAGTTGCAGCACTACACTTGAAAGGTAAGGCCTATGCTTGGTGGAAATTTGAGTTCCTTCCTTTCAAAAATGTAAATACTTCATCTTACATAATTTTCACTAAGGCATTAGTGAAAGAGTTTGATAAGAGAGTTCATGGAACACCTATGGTGATGTTAAATGATAAGACTCAAATAAAATCCCTGCATAAAAACGCAAATCCATTTTAGAGGCCCATGGAAAAGGCTAAAAACCTGCATCATGCCTTGTTAGAGGCAAGATTTCCCTCCCACACCTTTGAACAAAAGAATAAAGAGATCTCTTCTTCAAAGGTGGATCCTATCATTGGGAAGTTGCCCAATTTTGTTGCAGAGACAAAGGGAAACAACACTATCAAATCTAGACTTGATCTAGCACCTCAAGTAGAGAAAGGAGGAGATTTTTCTCCAACAAGAGGGATTCTTGTGGCATGGCAATAAAACCCCCAAGATCTCATGTATGGAGATCAAGGCACATTTCATGATCTACATGTGCTGTCGAAGGGAAGGTGTAGAACCATGGAGACACAAGGAGGAGATAGGAAAGAGAACCAACCTCATTCCTATCCATTACAGAAGGTTGATGCACCTAAGAAGGTGATTGGATTGGGCAATGGAAGCATGGAGGGTTTTCTCCATTCATATGTTCAGTCACCTCTTATTGATGTTGTCTCATTGCTTGGAGACATTGCACCAAGGAGACCACATGATCAACAGAGGAGGATGGGTGCTTCACCTATTGAGGCCCACCAATCATTAATTTCCAAAGAGTGGAGAGTTTGGAAGGTCTTGATACAACGAAGAGAGTCCTGGGTAGGCTCAAGGAGGATAGAAGAATTCTCTCAACATCATCCACACCCACTCTCATTTCAGTTTTTGCGCTATGGAAAGAGAAGCAAGGGAAGGGTAGTAGCCTTCCCACTTACACAGTTGGCATGGGAGCTATCTATGCACATAACTCTTTCGAAGAGTTAATGCAGTCACCTCTCTTCTCTATGAGGATGGAAGGGGACTCATCTATGAGATGCTCCCTTTGCATGATAAAAACTTATGGTAAGGGTATTGATTATTTTGATTTATCTAATGTATGTATTCATCCCTTAACCATATATGTGTAGGATGTTGCTCCAATGAGGAGAATTATTTCTTTGAGGATACATGTTCTACTTGACGCCATGAGCATTGTTGATGACCACTCCCTAGGAGGACTTGGGGAGGAATCTTGTTTTGGAGGACATACTCACCTTGCCTCATCCATCATTCACTTCCTCCAAACTTATGAGGAGATTGGGCAAGCAAGAAAGTGGTTGAGAGACCATACATTTTTTCATTCTCTGTTGCAGCTAAGAGTCAAGCTGCATTGGCTACACATGAGGGACCATTGTCCTTCACATTTGCTACATAGGGTAGCTAGCATGATTCTCATTTTGGCTCCTTATGCTGCTATTGTTCCTATTCTTGAGAGGAGCATGTGTGGGAGAAAGACATATTGGATGGATGTGTCCCTTAGGGGAGAGGAACCCCATATTTTTTGCAGTACATGCTCTAAAGGGAGCATGAGAGATGATATGGCTGCCACAATTACACATTTTTTTCTTCAGAAGGCAAGCCATATGAGCTGGGATATGCCTCTCACTAATATTGGAGAGGAGTCTTTCTATGAATTACCAAGCTGGGAGGTGATTCATTTCATTTGGATGATAGCATGGAAACCCCTAAAGAAGGACGGGAGATTTTGCAGAACTCACCTTGTGAGTTGCTTGAGGGAAAGCAACACTTTTGGAGGGGAGGACTGTAATATTCCGAATTAGCCCAAGCTATAGGAATATTTAAATTTTGTTCTATTTTCCATTTATGAATAAATGACTAATGGAAGACATGTAAAACTCCTTTGATCAGTGAATAAATCAATGCTCAATGTAAACAAAGCTATATCTGATCCATTTACATAAAATCCACTTGCATGTGAAACAGGATTGAGCTATTTGAGTGGGTCAATAGGACCAAATCACAACACAGTCTAGGTGCATTGAACCTCCTAGTTGATCAACGTTGTTCTATAAGGAGGTTCTCATGTGAAGGGGGTTAAGTGATTCAAGTTGGTTTAAGGTTTGGGCAAGCCCTCATCTTATAAAAGGAAGGCGAAGGCAGCTAGAGAAGGTTGTTGAATGTATTATGATTTTCAAGAATTATGTCTACTTGGACAAATTCTAGTTCTCTGGGCTGTTTAGCAAGAGACTAGTGAGGATCTCCTGTTCAGGGTTTCTCCATCCTTCCATTGAGTAGCTCTTGGAGGGTTTTGTGCTTCTTTTCCACTATCTGGAATATGGCCAAGCTCCATCTCTCTTTGGCAGTGTAAATCCAGTGAGGGTTTCATTTTCTAAGTGAATTGGAGCAAGTGGAAGCTAGATCTATTTAGATCTAGGAAAAACTAGTGCCTCTTCTTAGTGAGTGTGTCTTTTAAGCTCCTGGAAGAGTGTATTGGAACATTGGAGCTGCATTTTCAGATCTAGGCATCAGGCCTATTCAATACTGAAGAAAAAAGCACATTTTCTCTATCTGATCTGTGTAATTTTTGAAGAGCGGAGTTGCAGGGGTTTGGAATTATCCTGGAGGAGAGATATCTGGTGGAAAGGATCCTTCCTTTCACTGTGGTGATCCATGGTTTAGTCAACCAATCCATGTACCATTCAGATATGATTTAATTGCTGATGTATTTATTGCATAATTTCTTAATATTTCTATAGAACTTTGACTTAGATCTCAGATTTACTCAATGTTGTTGATCATTTGTTGAGATCCCCAAGGAGAGTGTATTCTAAAGTCCCTTTTGTATACAGATCTGCAATAGATATAAAATTTTATATGCAGATATATTATAGATCTTAAATTTAATAAAAATAAGCTTCAGCCTCCTGAAATTTACGCTGATAAGCTTTCCTGGTTCAATACTCTGTTGCAACACCTATTTGAGGCTTGTATTTCATGTAAATGCCTGTATTTCTCTTGTATATTGCATAATTCATAGAATATATGATATTTACTATTTCTCACACTCTATTACAACTTTCACCTTCATAAATTACAATATCCATGCTTCAGTAAAATTCTGCATAGTTCAAGTCATGGGGAATCAGGGTTTTTAAGCCTAGTCGGGATTGGAGAAACTATTTAATATATATAGGATCCTTTGTTTGACCTGAAATTTTATATTGGAGTCCTACATGACCAAAGATAAAATAACCTACGGCCATTTCCCTTATTTGTATGCATATTGTTTAATACACTCATTTTAGGGCCAAAATCACCGCTTTTCCCCATCCTTTGTCAATATAATTAATCTCTCTTCTTGCTGTTGTACATGAAATTTTTTCTAAGGTGTTTCTAAACACATTTCAGGTTTATTAGATTTCTTCTACTCCAGTATTGTGCTTTATACTGCTACAGCCCTTCATTGGGAAATTTTTTGAAGACATCTAGGTGTGGGAGATCTGTTTAACCCACCTAGAGTGATTTTTTTTTAGCCTCCTCTTGGATGCTGGTATTAGATAATTTTATATAAGGGATCCAAGGGATGGTCTTGGCTGTTCAAGCACACATCCCTGAAAAATGCGTTTTTCAGCCTATTTTGCTGAGGAGTCCAGATTTGGGATATTACATTTACTTCTTGTTCTTCTTGGAAGTCCATGAAAAACTTTGTTTTTTTTAATTTAAGTAACTTCCTGATGTTTGTATCAGTCCTTTTTTGTGTTGCTACCCTTGCTACATTGTGCTCAGGAATGGAGGAGTGTGGTGTATGGAGGTCATGGAGGAAGTTATGAAGATGAATGGAGTGAATGCTGCGATGGATGGTAAGATAGAAGAGGGGAAAAGAATATGAATCCCTCCCTATGTTTCTAGAAACCATTAACAACCTACAAAATAGAAAACACATAAAACACAGAGATGCAGATGTATTTTTTTGTTTTTGTTCTTTTTCTCTTTTTTTTCTTTTTTTGGGCAAGTGAGCTTCCTCCATCGAGGTTTTCAACCCACAAGCTTATTCTTTTTTATTTATTTTTTTTTTTTTCTTTCAGGAGGTGTGGGAAACTATGGAGTTTTCCATCACATACACCTCTCTGCTTATTGAATTTATGAACTCTGCCTTTGACAAAGGCTTCTTGTAAATTTTAAGGCTATGACCATTGACAAGCAAGATGATTCCTTCCTCATCTATGGTTCTTATTTGAACTGCATCATTATCAAGAAATTTTTCCACTGTGTAAGGTCCTAACCATCTTCTCATTAGCTTGCCTTTAAAATAATTGAACCTTGAATCATACAATAGTGATCAATCTCCTTCTTGGAAGGTTTTTCTTTGATGTTCTTGTCATGCCATACCTTCCTTTGCAGCGGAACTACCTCTGTGTGAAGGAGTTGCATTCTGAACTCATCCAATCCATTTAGTTCCAACAAATTCTCTTTTTTGGCATTTGATAGATCTAGATTTAATTCAACTGCCATTATTAAAGTATTGAATTCAAACTCAACTGAAAGTAGAGCTTTCTTACCATAGACTAGTTCATAAGGAGTGAATAATGTTGTTGTCTTCCAAGTAGTGTTGTAGGCCCAAGTAGCTTCTACCAATATGTTTGCCTAATATTTCCTCTTGTTGCTCATAAACTTGGTGAGGATGCTCTCTAAAGCTCTGTTAGTTACTTCTACTTAGCCATTCTCCTGAGGGTGATAGGCAGTAGAAGTTCTATGCTTAATCGTGTGCTTCCTCAAAATATTCTCAATGAGGTGGGAGGTGAATTGTGCTCCCTGATCATTGACTATTTATCTTGTGTATCAAAATTTGTAAAACACGTTCTCCCTCAGAAATTCTTCTACTTTCTCCTCAGTTTCTACCTTCAGTACTTTTGCTTTAGCCCACTTTGTCAGGTAATCATTGTAGACTATGATATACCTCTTTTGTCCAGATGGTAGATCAATAGGTCCAACAAAGTGCATGCCCCAATTATCAAATGGCTCAAGAGCCACCTGAGGGTGTAAAGGCATTTCATCCCTTTGTGTGGGTCTCCCCATCCTTTTGCATTGGTCACACCTGCTGGTGTATCTTCTAGAATCTTGGTGAAGGGTAGGCCAATAGTATCCTACTTGAAAAAATTTGTAAGAAGTTATATTTGCAGCAAAGTGGCCTCCACATGGGTTGTCATGAAATTTAGAGAGGATATCAAAAACTTCTTCCTCCCTCACACATCTCCTTAGGATTTTATCAGGGCCTAGCTTGAAAATATTTCCCTAACCCATGTGAAAGGGGTGATTTTTCTGATGAATCTGCTCCTCTCCCTGAATGAAATATTAGGAGGTATTTTTCCAGCAACCAAGTATTTGGCTATATCAGAAAACCATGGTGAGACTGCTAATATGGAAAAGATGTGTTCATCTGGAAACTGGTCATCCACCATTCCTTCTTCACTTACAGGGAGAACTAGCCTGGGCAAAATCTGCAACAACATTTTCCTTTCCAAGTTTATCAACAATAGTCAAATCAAGTTGTGGCAAAAGAAACAACCATCTAATTATCCTAGCATTTACATCTGGTTTGTTCATTAAATACTTGATGGTTGCATGGTCAGTGTGGACAAAGGTCTAATATCTAGTTACATAATTCTTGAATTTGTTCAAAGCATGGACAATGGATGGACAATGGCCAACATATCCTTCTCAGTAACAGTATAATTCAGCTTAGTGTAATGAATAAAATAATATAAATAATGATTAATTAGTTAATTATTAATTAGGTTGAAAGGGCATGTCTGATAAGACATGACCTTTCATTAAGAGACACCTGTCTAGGTATATAAGCAGGCCTCATTTGTAACATTCAATCAATTCATTCTTCATAAATTTTATATAATAATATTTGTATCCTTATGGATATTTTCATATTCTAAGTGTTATGGAGTATTTAACTTGAGAATGAACTTTGTTCGTTTCATCTGGTATTGGAGCAGTTCAAGCCTTCGGTCGCTTAACTATTGCACAGAGCCATGCTCTCCGGTCTAGGTATTTGACCATAAAAATCGTCAACTTCATTTTCATCGAAGCATTTCGCTACTGTTAGTCATTAGTAATTTTTTACCTTTTTAGATGACTAAAAACTTGTCCTAGATTTCTAGAAACAAAATTCATGGATCTTGTGAGTCCTAGAAATCTCACTGCCTTCATTATCCTCAAGATAAATTTTTCACTCTTCCACTACTCTACCATGCCTTGGCTAGCCTACCACTCTTGAAGAATCATAAAGGCTAAGTCAGTCATCCCCATCCCATTTTTTAAACCTATGCTTTGGACACTCCATTTTTGCCTCTGCCTACTTTTCACCATGCTGACCTAATGCCTCAAAGTCACAAAAACCCAAAATCTCCTCTGAAAACTCCTTAGGCAGATCAATTTCAGTGGTTTGTCAATCTTCAAATGATCTATCTTGTAAAAGAGAACTCACTTCCCTCCATCTTTCCTAAAAATCCCCAAGTCCAAACTTCAGTCCATAGAAAAGTCAAAGACCCCTTCCACTAGGTCACTAGAGTTTATAGGTGCTAAGGTTGGACTTTGTGTTCAAGAATAATTGTTTTTAAGTACAGAGAAAGTTGGAATCATGTCAAAGGAGCAGACATGTAATTGGTCTAAAAATAAAGCATAAAAGCCTCCTACAAGGGTATCCTTATCAAAATTATATTCTGCAAAAGATAGTTATCCATGAGTGACATTTCTGCAGGATTGTCAAAGATGGCTACCTATAGAGAGATTGGTAAGATCAAAGAAACCTGATGTATCTCATAATGATGGAACATATAAAGACTAAATGAGTTGTTGATATCTATTTCTAGGGTTTTCACACCAATAATTTCTCACTTCTTCAAAGTGAAAACATGGCAGAATGTCAGTGGAAAGGGGGTCAAAATTCTTGTCTTCAGTCTCATCCACCAAGCAATCCAAGGCATAAAAGATGCAGGACTGAAGATTCTAGGGTAAGAAGCCAAAAACTCCTGAAAGGGCATCCACAGGAGGAGAAATGCAACATGCTTGGGTTTTAAAAGAGTATCAGTGGTTTCATGACAAATTATTTGTAAGGTGCTGACCAGCAAAAGAGCCCATGCACAGGATCATGAAGACAGTGGTACATAAGCACAACTGTGCACAAGTCAAAGATTCAATAAACAAGAAATCAGAGTGAAAATCCTCCTTGGTGACTGCAGGAAGAGATTAAAAGATGATGTCAGGGAATGACTTATAACTTTGTTAAGGCTGCATGGTTTTAACTACAGCAAAAAGACAATTTTTAGAGAAAATTAGTCAAAAGATGAGTTTCTCAAGCATAAACACAGGTCTAAAAAATGATCACAAAAGATAGCAGGAAGCTAAAAGTCAAGTAAGAAATAAAATGGAGCCTGAGTGCTACTACTGAGGTTTTTTAAAAAGTGCCAAACTCCAAAGGAAATGTGAGGATAAAAAAACACTATTTTTATGACACTACCTGCAAAAGTTAAAGAAAGAAGGAAAACCAAAAATAAACCTTATTAAAGTGGGTTTTTTATTTTAATTTTTCAAAGGGTATAAGAGACAGGGTTATCATTTAAAATCATTTCCATATGCAAAGTAAGGGAGAAAAAACTCCAAGCACAGAAAACAGGGTTACTAGCCAAGTTTTCAGGCGAAGGATTGATTGGGCTGCGCTCCTGTGTAATTGCGCTATGCTCCTATCTCGTCTCCCAATGAATTTTCTATGCAGTGCTACGCTCCTATAGTGGCACATTGTATGCCTGTTGCATACATGACCACTCGACCCATTGAGCTTACACTCGATGCAGCGTGCAGGTGGTGTCGCGCTATGCACCCACCCATTCAGGGCTGCCAGAAGACCCGACACAGCATGCAGGAGGTGCCGCGCTGCACTCTTGTGCATTCAACAATAACCAAGAGACCCGATATATGTGCAGGAGGTTCCCGTGTTACACTCTTGAGCATTCAAAACTCATTCATAGGTGCTCTATAGACATGCAAGATGTGCCTTGTTGCTCTCCTACGCATTTAGGGCTTGCCCGACCCTACGTGCAAAGGCTGCCCGACTACTTTGTGTAGAAGGCACCCGACTTGCCCATGATGTTTTTTAAGCATGTTGCTTCAACTGTGAGAATATTTTTATATGTATTTAAGATTTTTCCACCTTTTCCTATTTTTCTAAAGGTAGGATTATATAGAAAATTGAAGGGTTAATCTAGAAAAGGAAGTAAAATCCTAAAGGAAATACTTGGTCTCCACACTGTTGAGCCTTGACATCATTGCAACCTCACCATCTCACTCACCACCTTCACATAATTCCACAAGCAGTGTCAATTCCTTTTAAAAAGATCTTAATGTAGGGGTGAAGGATAGAATGCCTATAGAGGGCAGTATTGACAGTGGCGAGAGGAACCAAAGGCCTAAAGAGCAGCAGAGGAAGCGTGGGAAATAAAATAGGTTTTAGTCTATAAATAATAAAGAATTTATAGGCTCTCCCACTATAGTTTCATATTTCTAAGAAGTAGGATGCTATCAGTTCATTGATAAAGTGTAGAAGGTCCAAAGTCACCCGCAGTTGACGAAGCTTTTTGTCCTTAAATTCCATGACCAAAAATTACATTTAGCTGGAGTGAATTTTGAGCTAATCACCACCAGTGAAATCTCTATGGCCACTGGAATACCTTGCATGGGGGATAAATGGTTCAATCAATTGTATCCGGACCTCGGCCATTATCATACCTTCTGAAAACCAAGTTTCCAACTAATTACAAAACCATTTTCCCCTTTTCTCATTTGTTGGAGAGCTATGCTCCTTTGATGAAGATCATTATAAATACTTCACCTGTGAGGGTAATTTCTCTAGAGTTTACTCCTACCACATAAGACTACTCATGCATTTTACTAAAACCAGACTGCTCCATTTTCCCTACTACCTTTGTAAAAGTATTGAGAAAATTTCATCCATTGTGAAAAACAAGCCTCCCTCCCAACAAATGTCAAGTATTTTCCAACATTCTGTTAGCAAAAAATCTGAACCTAATAGGCTGCTGATCAAGTAGACTCTGAGTAACTCTTTCAAACCAAAATTTTGGTTGAGGCTTAGCCTCCTCAACCTAAGACAGCTCTCTCAACAGTTTTAAGATTTTTGCTTAAGGATTAGATGGTTAACTCTAGGAATAAAATGGATAAAAATGTATAACTGGTTTAATTACTAATTAACAAACATCTATTGGGCTATGGAGTCACAATATATTTCAACAAAACATCAACATCAGCTCAACATGGAAGTCGAGGCACTTAGAGTTTTAGGTTTATAAACAAAATAGTAACACGGTGAATAAAACATAGTCTACAAACATGTGAAGGAAGTTAGAGCATTTTCTAATGAATCATAAGTAACACATGTTCATACCATTGTAAATAGGTAGATAAGGAAAGCAATAGAGAGATCAAAGACAAAAAACTCTTTATGAATCCTGAGTAGTAAAGCCAATCTGTATTAAGTTGAAAATACATAGTCTGCTACAATAACATAGTTTTCTTGCTAATGAAAAATGCCAACCTTGAGGAATTCAACCTCATGTCTCTAATAGATTCATCACTACAATCTTGGATTCCCATATCCATCTTGAGGAGAATTCGAATTTCTAATTTTGACACCTATCTATTCTAAAATAGACTCTTAATTACAATTGATAGTTAACTGTCTCTTTTAGGAGTCCTAATAAAAATAGGATTTAAACTCCTTATTATGTCTAAAACAACCTTATATAAGACTTAAATATTCTCTTTGATAACTTCTTCTCCATATATTCGACCTTGATGATGCCTTTAACCTTTTTATGAGATCCTACTAACTCATGTCTTATCTGTCCTGAAAACCAGAGAACATGTTTTTTGCAATTAAGCCTTTATCTTCATTGATGATCTTCAAACATTTTTGTTAGAAATATTGACTATTCCAGATAGGTGACATGTGCTATCATTACCTTGTAACCTTACCCTTCCACCTGTTAAAAAAAAACTTCGAAAAGGGTATAAAAGAGATGAGATATATCTGTGCTACGAAAATAGCAGTTGTTTTTGTAGCGCAAAATTTGTATTTCTTTAAAACATTCCTTTAACCATTCATTCATCTACTTTGATACTTAAATCATCATATATAATCATTAATCCATCATTAGCAGCATCAAAACTATGAAATCAACTATTTTTACCCCCCAAAACACCTATGAAAAATGCCCAAAATTCACCTACAACGGTTTCATAGCGCACTACGAAACTGTTGTGTATGCCTCTTTTACACAGCTTTTTCCAAAATTTGTAGTCTTAAGGATATTTGAACTTCTGCAATGATTTCCATAGATCTTACCACGCAAAACAAGTTGACTTTGAAATGCTTTTTCAGAAAATAATCTCCTTCTCAATGACAGAACTGATTTAAGGATTTATTACTTGTTGCCCTGTCTTATCTCTGTTGCAAGTTACCTTCAGATTTTGTCAATTGAATATCCAGGTCTTCAATCTTCCTCTTCAACCTCCTGTTAGTATCCCTTAATTTAACATTTATCATTCTCGCAAATCTAGCCTCTTTGATTGCAGGAACAGTTCAGGTAAAATACTGAGCTTCACTGCTGACTGTTTCAGACTTTGAAACTCTTTCAACCTCCCACAGAGCCTTTATTCTGTTGAAATTTTCCTTCTCAATAGCATGTCTTCTTGCTTTCCTCTTGAGCTTAGCAATTTCAAAAGTAGCTAATCTCAACTTCTCTTCAATTTCTTCATGATTTCTCTTTTCTGTTAAAGTATGAAAAACTCTGTTTTTGTCAGCTTCAGGCATTGGTGATGATAGGTCTATATGTTCTTCATAAACGTTGGAAAATTTTCCTGTCATTTCTAACTCCATGTAATATCCCAAATCTGGAATTTTCTGCTCTATTGGGAATATATTTAAGATATTCCAATTCTTTCTTCAATGAGCCATCACAAGTCCATTTCAGAGATTGACTGTTGGGGAATTTATAGTATATGTCTCCTTCCAAATAAGGGAGAGATCCTGAGACTATTTGGCACTTCACAGATTCTGTCTATGGATATGCAATATTCCACCTCAAATTCTGCCAGGGTCCTTGCTTATTTATACAAGTCAACAAGAAAGTAAGATAAACGACCGCTGGCTGCCCTAGATCATATCTAATAAAAATCCTTCCGCATAATATGAGTCGAAGATGTAATCAAGGGTTATCTGCATTCCCCAAACCAGATCTCTAAAATAATTTCAAATGAGAGAGCTTTTACAACAATATACAAACATAATGTTAACTCTGCACTTCAAGAACTACAAGAGGGAAAATGCTACATCCATAATTATATTATTATATCAGCAATAAAATACATCAACATAAGGGAAAAGCTACCAAAGTTTAAGATTCAAACTCCAATACCTAGTAGCAATGAAAAACATAAGAGGCTTAACTCTGTTGCATCGTCGATATTTTAACCGTACAGTATGAAGGTATAAGCTGCTGAATATGAATAAAATACATATGTGGCCAAGGAATACAAGAAATATCCTACAATGAAAATGGCCGAATGTGCGTATTGACAGCCAATTCATGAAGATTGCTACAGAAATGCCGTATAGGGTCTCAAATGTGACAAAACTGAATGAACACCCAACTCACAAAAAATATGAATGAGGCTATGTATAAGATCTGAAATTCAAAACTTTCCTCCATAATGTCTCTAACAAAAGAAGATCACTTTGTCTTTAAACAAATTCTCGATAGCAGCTCAGAAATTCTCTTCACTACCTCTCCAAAATAATGCGTTTTCTCTCCATGAACGAGCAAAGTAGATGATGGAATGCTGGCCCATGCCAATTGATCTGAAATAAAGCCCGGGAATCCTCCTTTCATCTCCTCCAATGAGTGTATCACTCCTCCACTAAAGAAAACAAGACAAGAGAGACTCCATGAGTTTCTCTCTAGCTGCACCCAGCTACACAACGTCCTCTCTACTGCAGAGCTAACACTGTATAAGATGAATGAAGCTATGGACAATGCCGGATTGAGGAAATGTAGCTCAAACCTCATCTTTCCTTAAGGAAGAGGTAGGGATTCCCGATTGGGAACACCCTAGTGCTCGAGGGCACCATCACCCGCCTGGGCTCACCCCCGGGACGGCGCCGAGACTCAAAGTCTCAAACCTAAATCACAATACGTCCAAACAATGCCATCTCTCACAAAAAATGAAATATTCTCCACCAAGGTCTCATCAATTAGTCTCACCTCACACAAGAGTGTAATTCTGTTCTCTCCCTCATGCACCCGAGGCAAGGGCCTTGGGTTCAGGGTTTCTCCTCCTCGGGCGTTGCTAAGGACTTTAGTCAAAGATGACTAATCCAAGTGAGCTGGGTTCCATTCACACCCTTAGGTGTTTATTTCAGCTGCTTATTTGTCCTCCTTTCACACAAGGAGTGTTATTTCTTCATTAAAAGAGGGCTAAGGTGTCTCCTTACCCATTTTATTAAGAAAAAATAAAATATGCAAGTATAATTTTCCATTTTAGCTTGAGGCTAAAATTCGGAACATTACAATCCTCCCCTCCCACATGTTGCTTTCCCTCAAGCAACTGCATTGAGAGAAAAAAATTGTCTCCCCCTTCTTCTCTTGTGGCCTCCTCATCAATGGTCCCATCACTGCTCAAATATGTTGTAATGAAACTGTCCTCCAATGCTCTCTCCCAAGTATGCAAGCTGGCAACAATGCTCCTCATGGAAAGATAGAAGGTGTAGTGGAATCCTTGCTACTGTGCTAAGTCCTCCTTAAGGTAGGAGTGATGATATGCATGGAAAAATTCTGCTCCTAATGATGATCCTCTCATCCATGCAATCATCCAAATGTAAATCTCACCCCTGATTTCTGTAATGAGTTGGGGCTTAATGGAGAGTTGTTTTAGTTTACCATGATGGCCTTCTCTCCATATGCTACTCATATGGGGATGAATTTATCTTTGGGCTGGGAAAGTATGGCCTCCAAGAATGGCCCAAGCTACCCCATCAATAAAAACCAGCCATGAAATGCCTCTGCAAATTCTCTAAGTGGTTCCTCCCACAAGAAGGTACAAGTAACAATGTGGCACTCATGGTTTGCCCATGGTATCTCCTGCAACATAAGACATGTATAATGGGGAGAATCATGCTCCCAATGGGATGTACATACAATACTCTCCAAATAATGCTCCTCATGAGTGTACAAACATCTGAAATATAATGGAGCAATATGGAATAAAAGCAATTTGTCAAATGACAACCAGAGAGTGGTTTAGAGTTCCACTTATGGAACTGTGCAATTCCTCCTTGGCCTACCTCAAAATAAAAATTAACAAGTGTTGTACTAGTCACTTGTTTGATGCCACAGCATCTCCTCATAGGATGAAAACATGAAAATACCATTTGGTGCCAATGGTGCACACCAAGGAATATGTGGCATCCCCCACAACCACTATAAGAATGGCCAATCCCACTGCTGCAATTTGCTGCAAGTGATTCTTCATGAAAAATTCAAGAAGGAACAAGCCTCCTTAATACATCATGCTCCTTAATCAATGAAAAGAATTAAAATACAAAATAGGGAATTATACCTTCTCCATCATGCACTAGAGCTGTTGAGCTGAAATGGCTCATCTGCATGCTCTCCCTTTCCTCCAATGAGTAAGGGAATGGTTGTGCCAATCTCTCCAAAAACATCCAGGCTCTACATCTATCCATATGTTGATGTAGATCATGTTTAATGCCCTCCCAAATTAACTCCTCTAGCAAGGCAAAGTATGCATCCAAGTGCATAGCTAAGAAGTCCTCAAATGCTGCATGCAAATAGTTTCTTTTTGAGACTAGAAACTCTAGCCAAGAAGAGTTTGCCATGATGATAGATGATCATATCATCCTCTAAATATTTGCCATCTCCATCAAGGCCATCCAAGAATCATGCATGCACCAAGATCCTGGGGAATACTCAACCAAAGCTAAGTCCTCCATCCCGAATCAATCTTCCACATAGACAGTGTTGGTATTATGCAATATGGTGCTCCATCACGCTGTTGCCTGCTACCTTGACATACCCTAATGCCAAATTCATCCTCCAAGTTGCTACCATGCCATCATGTAGCTACTCATTCTCAAATAGAAATGATGCTCTCTAAAAATGAGCCTCCCCTCAGAGACTATCACCTCCAAAGAATCTCCCGATCCTGGGCAATGTAAGCATGAGTGGCCTCCATCTACTCCAAAGCATGAAAGATTTTTCCCCCAAAGGAAGTAATCTTTCTCTCACCAAATCCATGGAGCATCCATCCTACATCATGAAGATGCTATCTTCTATCCATACAGCAAAGTCTGTCAATGCAGTAATGCTGATGAAGATGGGTGGTAGTGAAAATGAGAGAGTATATCTCTCCTCCTTGAGTTTACCCCGAACCCTCTGCACTGTGTTGGATCCCTCTAGTGTCTCCACCCCTCCGGAATCCATGAGTGGTGAACCAAATAGAATGATGCCTCTCATCAATTCTAAACCAAGTGGCCTCCTAGGTGGAATGCCCCCATAAAGTGAAACATCATGCCCTGAAATAGACTGCATGTATGAGTGGACTGATTTGTCCCTCTCTCCTCAGCGCAGTGTAGTCTCTTTCCCTTGTGCAAAAAGTTTTTGAAATGGATGTGGGTGAATGCCCATCATCCCTCGATGTTGATCCTTCTCTTCCCCTTCCATCTCACAATCTCCCATCAAATGCTACATAGGGCTCCAGAATTGGGCCTTGGTTCCCACATGCAAAAATATTTGGAACTCCCTACAAGATACAAGGGCTCCTCTAGTGGAAGCAATAGCTCCCTTCTCACCACCATGTGGTGATGGATGTCCTCCCAGTGTGATAGCGCTATTGGTTCCTTCCAGTCCATGCAAAGTGTATATGTTTATGTCACAATGAGTTTCACCAAGTTCTTCCATCAAACCCTTAGTGAAAGCTTCATGTGTCTTTGCATTTGCATGGCAATGTAAAATGGGACTTTCAAGCCAACAAAAATGAGCCATACCTTTGAGTTACAGCGCTGCCCCTCCCATGGCCTCATCTCCTTCCTCTATCCCTTTTGCAAATGGACAAAGGACTGTGCTGTGGATCTGCATGTGTGGATGAATTCTCACACCCATCATGACAAACTAGGGTTTGCTCCATCCACAACCCTTTTCATAAAATCTTCCCACTGTTCCCTTTCATCAATATTTTCAGTGATGTCCTTGATGGTCTGGAAAAGAAGAATGGAAACCTCCTCTTCCATCATTCCTCTTTCCTTGTCTCCCTTGTAAATCTCCTCTCCTTGGAGAGAAGCTCCTCTTTCTGATAGCCTTGGATCTTGGGCATAGGCTAAGCCAAGATCATGCTTTGATACGACTGTAATATCCCAAATCTAGAATTTTTTGCTCTATCAAGAATATCTTTAAGATATTCCAATTCCTTATTCAGTGAGCTATCACAAGTCCATTTTAGAGAGTGACTGTTGGGGCATTTACAGGATATGTCTCCTTCCAAAGAAGGGAGAGATCCTGAGGCTAGTTGGCCCTTCACAGACTCTGTCTATGGATATGAAATATTCCACCTCGGGAATTTCTGCTACAGGGTCCTTGAGGACGCTGTATAAGGAAGCTACTACGAAAATAATACAAACCACTGCTAGGATGCCCTAGATAATCTTTGATAAAACTCCTATGCAGAATATGAGCTCAAAGAAATAACTCTAGATGGATTATTCAGATCTCCCCAAACTAGATCTCTAAAACAATGCTCAATGAGAGAGCTTACAACAATATATGAACATAATGTTAACTCTACAGTTCCAAAATGCACCATAAGAGGGAAAATTATACAGCCATCATTATATTATGATATCAGCAATAAAGTACAAGAAATATCTTGAGGGACAAGCCACTCAAGCTTTAAGATACAACCTCCAATGAAATAGCAATGAAATACAAGAGTAGTTGCAACACCACAGAATGCCGAAGTATTTGCAACTGCACAGTGTATATGAAGGTATAAGTTGTTGAATATGAATAAAATACATATGTGGCTGAAGGAATACAAGAAATAGCCCATAAATGGGAAAATGGGCTGAAAATACAAGATTTCTAGCCAATCTATGAAGATTGCTAGAAATGTCGGAGAAACCCAAAATGTGACAACCAAGTTGTCACTGCAACTGATAAAAAATATGAATGAGGCTATGGCAGATTTGAAATTCAAATTCCCTCCTCTGATAATGTCTCTAATACAAAGTGCTGATCACTTTGTCTCAGAAACACACTCCTGATGAGCTCAGAAACCCCTCTCTCATTGCCTCCTCCAAAATAACGCAGTTTCCTCCATGGAATGCACCGTGGGAGATGATGGAATGCTGGCCCATGCCAATTGATCTGAAATAAAGCCCGGGAATCCTCCTTTCATCTCCTCCAATGAGTGTATCACTCCTCCACTAAAGAAAACAAGACAAGAGAGACTCCATGAGTTTCTCTCTAGCTGCACCCAGCTACACAACGTCCTCTCTACTGCAGAGCTAACACTGTATAAGATGAATGAAGCTATGGACAATGCCGGATTGAGGAAATGTAGCTCAAACCTCATCTTTCCTTAAGGAAGAGGTAGGGATTCCCGATTGGGAACACCCTAGTGCTCGAGGGCACCATCACCCTGCTAAAGAGCCCGGGGATGCAAGCTTTGCAGACCCAAAGTCTGAAACTCTAAATCATAACCTGTCCAAAATGGGCTGCCATCTCCTCCTTATAAACAAAATGAACTCTTCTCCACCAAGTTCCCACCAATTAGGGTTTCCACCCTCATATGAGTGTCTTCCCTCCAAAACTGCGCAACTTCTCTAGGAAGCCTCTCCTCCTTGAGCAGCGCTATTGACTTTAGTCAAAGATGACTAATCCAAGTAAGCTGGGTTCCATTCACACCCTTAGGTGTCTATTTTAGCTTCTTATTTGTCCTCCTTTCACACAAGGAGTGTTATTTCTTCACTAAAAGAGGGCTAAGGTGTCCCCTTACCCATTTTATTAAGCAAAAATAAAATATGCAATTATAATGTTCCATTTTAGCTTGAGTCTAAAATTGGGAACATTACACTCCATATCTAGCTCTTGCAAATTTTTTGATTGCCTAGTTAAAGGCTTTCTAGGCTTGAATACAAACTCTGAAATATCTTCATCAAAATCCAGCTTTTTAGAAAATCTCATCCTCCTAGATTTCCCTTCATCCAATTGTATGAAGTCTGCCTCGACCAAAGGAGATTCTTCAATATCAATAGCCTATAAAATATCATTCAAATCACCCTTTAAATGTAGAATTTCTCCTGAAACCACTGTTTTACCCTTTTCCTTTGCTATTTGACTTCTAGTTAATCATTTCTGGACTAATTTGCTAGTTGATTGTTCCTGTACTTTTTTCTTAACTCTAGTTGTCTTCTTTTTTTCAGGGGTTGAGGAGTCTCTTGAATTGTCACTGATGTTTTGATTTCTGGCTTTTTCACTTGCTTTCTGGGTTTCAACTTGACAAATATTTTTGATCTTGTCTCTATAGGATGACTGGTTTCTGATGGTGATTTTTCTTTGGCCTTAGCGCTAATACCTATTTCATGTGTTTCCACCCCGAATCCACACAAAAACAAAAATGTAGACCATTCTTTGTTTATCCTCTGAAGTTCATGTAAAACTATCAATTTAACTAGACCATGATGGAAAAGTGAAGTTTCACAGTATTAAGTTTTCATTTGCACTTTATCTGCCATGTTAGCTAAACTTCGAAATAAGATGAAAGGAAAATACAAAGAAATAATTCCAGTAAAATGCAACAGGAGTCTGAATTGATAAGAATACACCTTATGGTATCTTCCCTCATAGGTGAAATACCTTTGAATGTTGTAGAGAAGGTTGGCATAGGTGTTCTTGATGTAACTTCTTGGCACTGCTTTAGTTGAGTCTGTCTCTACAAACCCTGGCTTCAGAAATATTTTACAAGGTTCCATTTCAAACCTAAAATTTTTGAATCATCTTTCTTCTTCCCTTGGAATCTCTATCACTAATGATATGATCTCAGGGAAAATTAGCAAGTTTAACACTCCAACTTTGTATTTGAACCTGTGAAATGAAGAGCAAACTCTTTTGTCACTTGATTATGACCTCCCTACAATTTCTCACAGAATTTCCAGCATCCTGTCTTCTTGAAGGCCTCCTCAAATGATTTGTCCTTGGTTAGAGCCTCTATGCTTTTAAGCTTCATCCTTAAACAATGGCCTAACCTGTGGTTCTTTCTTTCTTCTGTCATATTTCCTTTGAAATTCCTGTGTGTTTCTTGAAAACTTGTAATATCAGCCTCGCTTGATTTTGGAATAAGTTGCCTCGCTTGATTTAGGAATTCAGCCTCTCTTAATTAGGGATTCGGCCTCGCTTGATAACTAAGAGAAACTTTGATTCATTCTTACCATGATCTTACCATTCGAAGCAAGGGCATGCATGAGGTGTTTCTTGCATAAGAAGATAAAACCAGGAACCAACCCTTCTCAAATTTGAAAATGACTAACATAAATGACCTCTAACCAATGTCATTATGGTTATGAATGATGGCATGTATGAGAAAGGACTCCTAACAGACACCTAATCATAAAATATTAATGGAATTTTGATGGATTTGATAACCTTACAAGAGTCAAGACATGCTACGAATCCCTGATTTTGGAGTGCGCCTAATGTAATTTCAGGGTTTTGTGCTACGAAAAGAGCAATGTTTTCTTAAAGAAAAAGCAGTTTTTAACACTGTCTACGCTACGAAAACATGGTTTCGTGGCTTAATGAATTTTTTTTTTAAATGGTTAAAAACTAGACTTTCTAAACATGATATGAGACACTCAAGGTATAACATAAGGTTGTTGGACTTTATTTTGTGATGAAAATGAGACTCTAACCCTATCACTTAACGCCTAAAAATTTAAAATGACTTAATACCTATCTAAGACCATGGTTAAAACAAGGTATACTGTCAAAGTTTAAAAAAAATCTTTTATGGTGATAATAGTGGCTCCACTTGGGATAGTGTGCCCCTGTGGTACACTAAGAACCTGCAGCTCCAGTGCTATCCATTTTAATAAAACAGAAAAATTTTATTTGATTTGACAAGCATCTTCTTCAAACTGTTTGGGCCTTCACCTCATGCTTAAGCTCTCTATTTCAGCTTGTCATTATTAGCAATCAAACTAACAAATATAGAATATGTACAATGTCATGAGTGGTTGATAAAACTTCAGCGAATATTATGCTTTAGGAACCTGCCATTAACAGGCCCTCTAGCATATGATCCTCCATCAATTTCCTACAAAATATAAGTGTTGTTCCCATGAAAACCAGCAATCTGAAAAGGACCCTTCCATAAGTTCTCAAACTTACCATGCTTGCCCTTTTCCTCAATTTTTTCTTCCCATTTTAGCACTTTGTCTTGTATTTGGAAACTGTCTTCTTTAATCCTCTTATCAAATGTATTTTTAATTCAGTTCTGAGCATGCTGATGACTGTCATAAACTTCATTTCTCTTTTCCTGCAAAGCTATCAGCTGGTTGATCCTCCACTTAATGGAATTTGGTTCCTCCTCAAGTCCTTGAATTAACTTCATGACTAGTACCCCAAGTGATGTTGGAAAAACAGCTTCAGCACCATAAACTAGTTCATATGGTGAAGTCCCAATTGATCTCTTTGTACATATCCTATCAGCCCACAAGGCATACTTCAACTTTAGATGCCAAGATTTTTTTTTTCTCCTGCAATACCTTTTTTATGATTCTTACAATGCTCTTATTTGATGATTTAGCAAGACCATTCCCTTGCAGATAGTATGTTGTAGAGTGTCCAAGAGTGATGTGGTATTGATGAAAAAAATTGATCATTTTCTTAGACTTAAATGCTTGGGCATTATCTATTATAATATTCAAAGGACAACCAAATCTAGGCAATATATTATTATCTAGAAAGGAAATAATTACAAAGTCACTAGCTTGCCTTGTTGGGATCGCCTCTATCCGTTTGGTGAAATAATCCGTTGTTGTGAGAATCCAGTGATTCTGTCCTGATGATGATGGATGTATCTCTCCAATAAACTCTAAACCCCATTGCTGAAATGGTGCTTCCACATAGATAGGAACCAAAGGTAGAGGAACAAGCTTTCTTCTTCCTTCAAAAATTTGGCATTCATGACATCCAACAATTTTTTTGTAAATGTCTTTAAACATTGTTGGCCAAAAATATTCTGCTCTTAGAATATTATTTGTTGTGGCCTTCCAATAATGGTGTCCTCTGCAATCACCTTTATGGAATTCTTCAATGACTTTATCAGCCTCTTCTTCAAATAAACAATTCAACAATATTCCACCTGTATCTTTCCAAAACAGATTTTTGTCAAATGAAAAATATCTTAAATATTTCATCTTAACAAGCCTTGCTTTGGACTTTGTTAGATTAGCAAGAGCTTTGTGATGTTGTAGAAAAAAAACCACATCCTTATACCACTCTTAAGTGATGTATTTATCATCAATTTGAACCAATTCTTCCTCATTGTCAGAAATTTCTGATTTTTCTGCATTCAGATTTATATCAAGACCAATCCAAGTTTGATTGAGTCATTAAGTTTGCCAAGCCTTGTCCCTTCACCAACTTTGTTGGTTTGATGTCTATATCATATTCCAACAATTTTTCAATCCATTTTCCCCTCTTGCCATCGGGATTTTCCTGAGTTAGAATGTCTTTCACCACAACACTTGGAACAAATGCCACAATATGAGAATGCAGAATATAAATTATGAAATCCTTAATAGCTTTCACCAAAGCATATGCCTATTTTTCTAGAATATTATACATCAGCTCAGGATTTTCTAATGTTTTAATAAAGAAATAAATTGGCTGTTCAGTACCTTGCTTTCCTTTTTGTAGCAAAACTCCAGCAATTGTGTTTTCGGAAGCAAAGGTAAAAACTAGAATTTTTTTGGAAAACTCTAGGCTGATGAGTACCAGTACTTGTGTGAGTGCCTTCTTGATTTGCTGAAATTTTTTTTTAGCCTCAAATATCCATTTGATGTCAACTCCTTTCTTTAACATCGTTGTTATATCTTTGACAATCTCAGCAAAGTTAGGAATGAAGCGTCTAACAAAATTCACTTTTTCAAGAAATGATTGAATCTCTTTCCTACTTCTTGGAAAATCTACCTTTTGAATTGCATTAACTTTGTTAGGATCAATCATAATTCCATCTTTAGAAATGATATGACCAAGTAATTTTTCTGTAGTTAAAGCAAAGATGCTTTTAGTAGGATTAAGAGAGATAACAAACCTTCTACATTTCAGCAGAACCCTTTCTAAGTGTCTCAAATGATCTTCTTCTTTCTTTGAAAAGAATTTTATATCATCAAGATAAACAACCACTGTTTTATCCTTTTCTTCAGAAAAATCAATATCCATTGCTCTTTGAAAAGTAGCTCCGGCATTCATGATACCAAAAGGCATCTTAGCATACATGAAAGTGCCCCATGGTGTTGTGAAGGATATTTTTTCCTGATCATCTGGATGCACAAGAATCTGATTGTAACCTAAAAAACAATCAAGCATAGACATTCTTTGAGAACCAAAAATAATTTGCAAAACTGAATCCATCTTGGGAAGAGGATAGTTTGCCTTTAGTGAAGCTTTGTTCAAATTTCTGAAGTCAATACAAATTCTGATTTCTCCATTCTTCTTTCTAACCGGTACCAAATTTGCAAGCCAGTTGGAGAATCTCATTGGGACAATGATTTTTGCATTAAAGAGTTCCTTAATCTCCCTTTCAGTTAATGGCATGAGAAGGGGGTTAATTATCCTCAACTTCTGTTTGAATGGTTTCTCATTTTCTTTGATAGGAATAGTATGTTGAATAATGGAAGGATCATATTTTTTTAAATCAACATAACTCCAAGAAAAAACATCAGTAAATCTCTTCATCATCTCAATATATTTGAATTTCATATCAACTGAAAGAAACTTTGAAATTTTGATCATTTTAGGAAAAGCTAATGCACCAAGATTACAACTCTCTACTTCCTCTTCATCAGCTTGTATCTTTGGGGATTTAGAAACATCATTCTGATCAAAAATATTATCAAGAGGAATAAGACCCTTTGGTATTGAATTATTCTTTAGTTGTAAAAATTTAGAATTTTCTTTTGATTCAACAAACATGTTCTATTGATCTATCTGGGTACTTTCAAATTCTTCTTTCAACTCAATAAAATTCTTTACCTATTGATCATCTTCAAAACTTGCCAATTGGTGACATTATCTTGTATAGATTGTCTACGGCGAACTTCAATATCATATTTTTCAAAATAATGAATAGGAATGATGAAAATAATTGCAGAGAGAGCAAGAGAATCAACAATGGAATTTTGATCTCTAGATTTGACTATGAAGGAAAAAGCTCGAAAATTCTCCAACATGTCTAAAACTAAATTTTTGTAAGCTCTCATTCTTACATCCTTTGTTTTATAAACACCTTCAACTTGTCTAATAACCAATTCATAATTTCCAAAAACAGAAATATTTCGGGCCTTCATTTTTTCCAAAAGATCTAAACCCAAAATCAAAGATTCATATTCAGCCATGTTGTCTGTGCAATCAAAGTTCAGTTTGTAAGAGTAAAATTACTCTCATATTTTGGACTTGTAATCCAAATCCCTACTCCTGCTCCTTCGTTTCCTGCTGATCCATCAAAGTACAATGACCACCATCCTTCCATCTCTTCGTCATTTACTTGTTGATTTTCTATTTGCTGATTTTTTGAATGCTGATTTTCTGCTCTCATTTCTTCCTCAACACTATCAACTGACTCACTTAAAAGAATAGCAGATCCAAGTTTAGTATAAAAGGCATAAATATGAAATTTTTGGGGTTTATCTTTGCTACTTACCATGTAAGCCATTCTAGTCTCCTGATACAATCTCCTTTGTTCACTAAAAATAGGAATAGTTGCATAGGTAAGGCCCATCTACATTGTGCCTTTGATTTTTGCTGCCCATGATCTTCACAATAACATTCCAAACTTTGGCAGAACATCAGCCACAACAACGTCCATAACAACCGTATTTTCTGGAATTTGTGTTAGACCGAAAACCACATCCTTGATCAAACCAATACATTGAACTCTTTTTGAATCAAAGGAAAATAAATCTTTATATGGTCTTGTTATTTGTAGTCCCATCCTTTCCATGATTACTTTGGGCATAAGGTTATGAGAAGCCCCTGAATCTAACATAGAATTATGTAAATTCATATCATGAATGCTAATGCATACATAAAAAGGAGGAAACTCTTCATTTTGTTCATCTTCTAACCTTGGACCCAAATATATAGTAGGATTATCTTCTTGGACATTCAAAATATCAATAGTTCCTGGTTGTGAGTTTATAAACTTAATAATATTGCTTCGATATTCATTTACCTTGATAATTTTGCTAAACAGGACTGATATTTTAATCTTTTAAATTTCATTCTCAAGGTTGAAAACATAAACATATTTTTCAGCTTCTTTGATAGGAGAAGGAAGTTGAGTGTCTTTCTTACCTTCAACAATATTTGGAGTATCATTTTTGGCTTCAACGACCTTTGGAGCATCTTTCTTAGGTTGTGCTTTGTTTGCAATGATAGGTACATTTTTGTGTTTGAGATTATATTGTTTTTGCATCTCAAAAATGGCATGCTGATATCCCTTAAAATAATCTGATGGTTCTCTTCCTTGATTAGCTAAAGCTGACTCAACATGCTCCTCTTTAGTCAAGGAAATTCCTGACATCTCTTCATCAAGAAAATGGATAGATTCTTCAAGAATTTCAAGCTCACCTTCATCATCTACAAAATTTTGCTGAAAAGGAGGTCTCACTGGAGGATTAGGTTGCTGATTTCTATTTTCTCTGAGCCTTTGTTGGTTTTGAGGTCTCCTGAATTGAGGATTTCTGAATTGAGGTTCATGTTGCACAGGAGGAGCAGAGGTGTTTCCAAGAGCTAACCTATCCTTCAAATTCTCCATGGTTTTCATCATTGAGTCAAATTTATCTTTAGAAGTTGAAGTGGAAGGTTTCTCCTCTTCTTTCAATTTAGTTTTTCCCATTTTTTATTTTTTAGCAGCTATCATGTTTACCTCTACCTTTACTGCATCACTTTTCATTTCAGCAAGTGTAGGTGATTCTCTTTCTCTCAACAAGATAAAAAATTCATAATCAATTGCTTCAGCATATCTCATTTGTGCTAAGGCTTCCGAAGGTTTCAAATGAGCTGGAATTGAGTCAAAAAATTTATTAAATCTCTTTGAAAAGTTTTGGATAGATTCATCAATTGCCCTTCTAAGGTTGTTATATTCAGTAAGTGCTTGAACTGGATTAGTTCTATTTCCCCATTTTCTCAAAAATTTATCTTCAAACTCATCCCAAGTTTGAATACTTCCCAGTGTGAGAGCTTTAAACCATTTTCTAACTTCACCGGTAAAACTTTCTGCAAACAGTCTTAACTTCACATCTTCATCATCAACTTCTTCTCTGTCTGTAAAATCATTAAATCTATCTACATGTTCTTCTGCTATGATTTCTTCATCACTATCCCAAGTAGGAATCCTAGCAACATATTTACTAGGAAGGTCATGCAAAATAGCAGCGAGTACAAGTGGTGCATACCTAGCCGGAGCAGCCATGCTTAAAGGATGAACAGTAGTTTTAGGAACGACAAAAAAAGAAGATGAAGAATTAATATGAGGAGGAAAACTTGGTTTCTGCAAGCCACTAACAATTGAGCTCCAATTTGGAAGGGGTAAACCAACTTTGGACTTCAGCAAGACTTCGAAAGGATCAAGTTATTTTAGTTTATCTAGAGACTCTTTTTCTAACAACAACTCAGAGGTAACAGCTTCCCAAAATTCCTCTTTGTCTTCTTGGGTTACAAGGGCTGAAGTGTCAATTCCTCTCTTTTGCAAGTCCAAGATAATATCAATGAATTCATTTTCACTTTCTAATCTAAACAACACTTCATGAATTTTATCATCAACTCTTTTGTCTTCAGGACTTCTTAATATTTCAGAGGAGAAATATTTCAAATGAGATGGAGTACCTGATATTTTTGAAATTCTTTGACTGCCTCTTGAAATAGTGTTTGGATTGTCCACGATGGTAGGTGGATGGGGATCAGGATTGCTCCGTGTGTATCTTCTTCTCGAAGCCACCTTTAAAATTTTGAAAATGTATGGAGTCACCAAGGTAGATGCAACCTCGAAAAATTTTCTGAGCTCCTGCTACCTTCAGAAGTTCAGCTTCTTGATTTCAAGAATCAATAATCTTCAGACTCCCAGCAGACACACCAAAAAGTTAGCACAAAATCTGACCCTGATAGGCTGCTAAACAAGTAGACTCTGAGTTGTTAGCCACCTATAAAATTTGTCATATCAAATGGTGGCTACATCATTTTTTGAGCCTTCAAGAAACATGATTTATTGCTAAAAATGTTATCTCTTGAAGTCTCATGATGATATCTTATCCTCTGATTAATCTTCACTGTTGTTTCCCTTTTGATTGTGAAAATCTGTTGTTTTCATAAAAATAGACTGCTGCAAAAATCCCCATTTTTCCCTCATTTAACCCTTCCTTTCACCTCCAATTAACCTTCTTTTTACCCCTTTATTCCCCATGAAATTCCTTCATTTTTCATTTGTTCCCTTCTTCCCTTCATAAAATCCCTTTACTAAGGTTTAAAACTCACTTTTGAATCTTGCCAAAACCCCCAAATCCATCAAAAAACCTTGAAAATTTCATAAAAAATAAGTTTTTTAAACTATGGGTTTAAGCCCCTTTGGGCTAACTCCTAAAAACACTTCCCCACATATTCCCTAGCATTGGAACCAAGCGCTAAAACCATTTGGCGCTTATCACATCGGAGAAATCCGAGTGCACAAGTCTATTTTTTATGTTGAAACATCTGATGTGATTGGCCCTTTTTATATAAAGCCCCGAGCCTTTGCCGCTTCAAAAAAGCAAAGGCCCGCAATCAGGTGCTTAAAACATGTGAATAAACCTTTCCTGATCGTATTCTTCCTTTGTAAATTCATAAAACCCACTTTTTCCTGTGTTTGTTTTAAACCCGCCGATTCAATGTTTTTTACGGAAAGGACCGTCGATCTAAAAAGTTGATCGACAATCCACAGGATCTCGCATCGGAGATTTTCGAATGGGTAGATTGAAAAGGCCCACACCATTGTTCCAATGTGATTGGCCCTTTTATATGTTTGAACCCTGATCCCTTTATCATTCTCATATATCCTAAGGCCCCGCAACTGAGTGCCCAACGTCATTATAAAACTCTCCTCGAAGCCGAAAAACCTTTGTATTTCATAAATTTTTTATTTTCATATGTTATAAAGGGTCCCACCCGTTCATTTACTAAACCCATTCCTGACCGTTGATCTTGGACCAATTAACGGCCTGCGCAATCTCGCATCGGGAGATTTCATTGGCGCATTAAATATTTTATTTGCCACCTCCGATTAGCCACCTTCCGATCCATCCTCCACTGCTGATCTAATCCACAAATCGACAGCCCACAGTCAATCGCTTCGGCGCTGCTTATCCCTTGCCTTCTCTGATCATGAACCTTTCGATTGGATCTAGACCGTCCATACATCCAGATCCGATAGTCTAGATTGCACCTCACCACTTTGGTTAAAATCATATACTCTGTTGTGTAATGTTTCAGGGCCAGATCTTAGCCGTTGATCCCTGCAGATCGACGACCCATGTTAACCCTTTCTTTGCCCTGTGTATCATTTCATTTTAAACCCAGATTCATTCTCCACCGTTGATCCTTTACATATAATGGCCCATATTAATCCCCACAGGCCCACATCTTGTGGGTCCTACCTTCCTCCAAATTTGATCTCAGCCGTCCAATCTCTAATCCAATGGCTTAGATTGAAACCACCCTACCTACTTCTGCCCGCGCATCTTTCCAATATTGTACTTGCTCCCCACCGTTCGATTTGAGGCCCCAGTTCTAATGGCTGACACGCGTTTTTGCGTAAATTCATGCTCGGGGGTTAATGATTTTAAATCACTCGATGTAAGCGTTTTTCCAATGCCACATGTCGGACGGGAATGCATAGCACGTTCAAAAAGGAAAAACCACCTACCCGCCTTCTCATCACGCGATACCGCTGGTTTCTTAAGCCAAAACCGCTTTCCTCATTTTGTATTACATTTTATTGCATTTGCACCCCGCCATTGATCTCTGTAGATCAACAACTCAGATCCAATCTGGCCCTTACACTATCTCCCTCCGCTAGTCACCAAAGGGCCTTCATCTGTCAATCCTGACCGTTGATCTACGTGGGCCAAACTGATCTAACGGCCTACGATCACCCAGGAAACCCCAATTTCCTTTCAATATATCTCCTCTGCCAAAGGGATTTTTCACCCTTTTTCCTTTGTATTTTTCTATTTCTCCATGATGTTTCCCTGGTTGCTCCCCACCATTGATCTTTGTAAGATCGACGGATCTAACTCAATTTTGTCCACCATTTTCTCCAAATTGCCTCCGTTAAACCTCAACGTGAAATCTCTGTCGTTGGATGCTTTCATCCAATGGCCACGCTCTTAACCTAAGCCTCTAAAGCAGTCTTACCCTAATACAGAGGATTTTCTCACTTTTCCTTGTTTATGCAGGTTTTTATAGTTTTTTCAAATGATTTTAAAAAGAAAAATAAAAATTGAGGATGACGATCCTCCAGGCTTTTGTTTATCAAAGAGTATTCATTCACAGGGTTCGACACCATGTTTTATCGATGCCTCATGAGCATTGATAAACATTATAAAGCCCTGTAGTACCTACACATCAACAAGACACAGAGAAGCATAATTAAATCAAAGAGTATCAGTGTTGAAGACCCAATCGAACCAGAGATGAAGAATTAAAGATTAATTACACAGTTTGGGTGGATTGCGGCTAGGATTGAAAATCCAAAGCCTAATCCACTAAATTAAACACAATTAAAGAGCTGAAGACAGAGTAATTTGTGATTAAATAAGTTAGGCTAAGAAGTGAAGATGATTGCTGACCTGAAACACTGGACTTGAAGATTGTAACTGGTTTGAAGAATCCATACAAGCTGATTTGTGGGATCCTGGTCTATGTCAATAGTGATGTTTTTCTTATTGTAAATTGTTATTTTATTTCTGTTTTCGCTCTGTCCATCTTCTCTGATAAAGAATAGCAAGCATAGAGTTAGGATTTACTGTTTACAGTACCCTTCTCTAACTGATAAGCTTTATCTATATGTTTTCTTCCGAATTGTGTTGTTCAGGAATGATTTAACTCATTTTAAGCAGTTAGGAATGCTGGCGTTCCCTCATCCTACTGTCTAAGCTAAATATTGTTCTTGAATGTTATTTTCAGTTTATGTTAAATAGAGATGAACTAAGGAAGTGATGGTGAGCCCTATCCTTTAGTTTTATTCCCAAAAACTATCTGAAAGTTTCCCTAAGAATGTGTTGAAAGCAGGCTAGGTTCAACGTCCTTACCTGATCTTAGACTATTCTTTGTTATCTTATGTGTTTGTCTTGAAAGTTTACTAAGTAAAGCAGAGCTAGGGAAGTCTATGGTGAGCCATGTCCTCTCGTTTCTTCTCCAACAGTTGCTTTTAAAGTTTCCCTTTGTGTTTAAAATGTTTTCTATTGAAAGTGCATCAAAATTTGGCTAGTTTCGAAGTACTTACCAAATCTTAGATTAATTTTATGTCTTTCTTAAGTGTATGTCGAAAGCAGGATAGTTTCAAAGTACTTACTTGATCTTAGGTTGTTCTTTGTTATTCATTTTTTTAAATTCCCCTTCTTGTTGTATCATTTCATTCCATAAAATAAACTTTAAAGAGATCCTTAGACATAGATGACTTGCCCCATGGACCAGTCTTGAAATTTGTTGTTTCAATTAAAACCCTCTTATGACTCCATAGCCCAATGGACTAAAAACCAGCGTTATATCTATCTAATCAGCCAAAGCTTGTTCTAATTACTTGCAACTTCACACCTTTGAAACTCTTTCCTTTTTAAGACTTTCCACTCAACTAATAATCATGCTCAACCATCCAAAACAAACAAAAACACTCGGTCTTCATAACTAGCCTAATATCATTACCAAAAACCCTTAAAGATAAATCAAATCTTTGCACTTTATTGGAGAGATCCCTCTCTGGATTCAGGAGGGCTAGATCCTAGAATCCCAAAGTGGTTCAAGTGTTCTCTCCATAGTTCTGGTCTCACCAATCTGCTATAATTACAAGGAGCTAACATTTCTGGCGACTCCGCTAGGGAATTTTTGAGTGTTTTTGGCCTAGGTACCTTTAAAGACCTCAGAAAACCCTTTATTCAAGAACATTGCGCGGTGAGTAAAAGAAGCCCTCTTCAAGCACTACCAAGAAAACGGTAATCATGATAAAACTTGTTTGAATCAATGACAAACTAAGGAGACCTTAGGATTCTCATAAGATCTTATCAAAACCTTGACGGATCAGCTAGATTAGCCATAAGAGTAAACTGTCTTTGTCTCATCACTGTAGCTAAGTGTTCAAACAGATTTAGGACACTCTTAGAACCCATAGGACTGAAAATAACTCAGAAAACCCAAAAATATTTCATATTGGTATCCAATAAACATGGTGGTGGACCATAAAACCTTTTACCTCCAAAAGAGCTAAAAAATTCCACTTGGCAACTCCACAATCCTAAAAATACCTTAAGACTCCACTGGGAAGAACCCTTATCATCATAACATCATTTAAACTCAGTAAGAGGATTTTATGATTAAAATTTTCTTGTTTAAAAGATCAGTTAACCTCTTGAAGATTGTCATATTTGGTTAAACTTTTCTTGTTTAGTTGGGTCTGAAAAACACAACGTAGTGGCTCCTAGAAAGATTCATACTAGAGAATACCCTAACCCAAACCCACCTAAGATAGTTGATAACCCTGAAAGTATCCTTAGGAAGTCTCCTAAGATTAAATTTTCAACTGTTTTCATATTACCCTTGAGATCTAATTCAGTTCCTGAAAACCTTGCAGCTCTACAACAATCGCAAGTTGACTTAAGAAATCCATTTAGAACTAGGTCGCTTAATGATTTAGATCAGCTAGATTTAGAGTCCTCATTTTCATCTCCAGAGACAAGTGAACATCCTGGTAGTAGAGAAACAACACCACCTGATTTACATTTCCTTTACAATTTAGGTGTCTCTCATCCAAGATCAGCTCAGCAATCTAGTGCTATTCCATCCACATCTGTTCATCCTACATAAACTGTCCAAACCACTCTACATCAGCCCACTTTCCCTTTTGTTAATACACCTCTTGTAAATCCACCTCCACCCCCTATCATGGCAGCATGGTATGCCCCGTTGGTCCTTCCTTTACCATTAGTCAATATTCTACAGGACTATCAGTACAAAATACCATTGTATGATGCCAGTAATGCTACTACTACATCACAACATGTGGATAAAATGAATGACTACTTTGATAGAAATGAAATTGATGATGAATCTGTCAAGCTTAGACTGTTTGCTCAGAGTTTAGGGGGAGAAGTAAGAAAATGGTTTAAAGGCTTAACCCCTCACAGTATTAATGATCTCCAAGCCTTCCATCAAACATTCTTAAACAAGTGGGAAGTAAGGAAAAACCCTCTTCAAATACTTTCTGATTATAAAAATCTCCAAAGAAACGCAGGGGAAAGTGTACAATCTTACTGCACTAGATTTGACAGTGTATATAATGCCCTTCCCCCAGACCGAAAACCTCCAAAAGGCTCAGCATTAAATAATTTTCCTGAAGGATTAGATCCTGAGATGGCCTATTAGCTGAGAGAAAGAGATCCTTTAACCCTTGAAGATATGCAAAAAGGGGCTCTTGCTGTGGAAGTTAACTTAATTGAGAAAAGAGCAAGAATGAAGAATGAGAAGAGAGTGTCTTTGAGAGAGGAATCCACACCTTCCACTTCCAACTCAAAGATGTAAAGAATGATGGAGGAGATGATGAAAAAGATGAGCATTCTTGAGAGAGCACAAGCAAGTCAAAATCAAACTGCTCCTCAAAATAAAAACCAAAACCAGAATCAAAATTTTAGAAGAAACCAGCCTCAAAACAGACCAAGGGAGGATGATCAATAGATTACTCCTCCTTTTCATCAAAACTATGTAAGTGAGGTTGAAGAAACATTAGAACAAATAGAGGAACATGATATCAATACGTTGGTAGTAGACAACGATGACTTTGAAGTTCATTATGATAGAAAACAAGGTCTATATACACCCTATGATGACAAAAGAGATGATGATGAAAGTTATTATTAAGATATGGAAAATGTTATCATAGAGCCTAAAAAGAAATATGACCTTAGGAGTAAAAAAAATCAACAAACTCCCAACAACAAAACCTCTGACAAATCTTCACAAAATGGCACTATAAATAAACCCAAAATTGTAAAACAAAAAGACAAAACAATAGTTGTGAATTCTGATAAGAACAAATAAAAAGGTACTCAAAACAATGAAAAACAGAGTGCATACCTTAGTAGTGTTAGAACCTCAGCTAATACTCTTGTTAAAACATTTTTTTCAAATGTAAATAGAAAAAATTAGCAAACTGATGTTGTTGATAGAGTGGCAGTTAATAAAGCTGAAACAAGTACTTCAAAGAATCAGATTCCTTTTAGCTTGGAGTAGGAAATTTCCAGAATTAAAATCTTTGTTCCTCTTACTGAGTTAGCTGCCCAAAATTTATATAGAATCCAAATTTTGAAGGCTTTAAACATAGAGGAGAATAATGACACTGTCAATCTTAGCGATGACCAGCCAGAGCTCATTTTCGGTCCTAAGATTGATGGCAGATATCAAGAGGGACTAGTTCCTCATTTTTATGTAAGCTTAAATGTTCATGACAAGATTTTTCATAACGCTATACATGATTCTGGGGCCTCTCATAATTTAATGCCCAAAGCTGTAATGGAGAGCCTGGGTCTCGAAATCACTAGACCTTACAAGGATCTTTAATCCTTTGACTCAAGCAGAGTAAAATGTTTAGGATTAATCAAAAATCTCTGTGTTAACTTAGTACAAATCCAAGCCAAATGTTTGGTAATGGATATTGTAGTGGCTGATGTCCCCCCAAAGTATGGAATGTTGTTATCTAGATCTTGAGGAGCTAAGTTACAAGGAACTATGCAGATGGACATGACATATGGGACCATCCCTGTGTTTAATCAAACAAGAAGACTTTACAGGGAGTCCCATATGTAGTACATAGTTACTAGCCAAGATAGACCACAAAACTCTCCTCTGTATTCTGTAAATATAGGCCTTGATTCTTTTATTGTTTTGAACGATGAAACATTCAGTGAACAAGAATCGCTAAACCCGAATTAATGAGTGACCGAAGGAGAAGTGAGCAGAAAGTTTCTAAATAGTTTGTTGAACATGGTGTAAACCACATGAAGCTTATGGGTCTTGAGCTACAAAATTTGCATCATTACTTTAAACTTGGGAACCTGGAAAGAAAAGCGTTAACTCAACCATGCAAAAAAAATCACAATTAAAACAAGTTCATGAAAGTGCTGATACTTAACAACAATCTGAAATCACCCTAGTTGAACAGGATGGTAACCCAACTGATCAACCTGAAACTAATCCTCTATGGAGTATGAAATTTGATGGGTCCTACACTAGGATCAATGCTGGTACAGGTGCAGTGGAATCGCAACGAAACAACCACAAGAAAACCTGTACATTAAACTTTAGGTATTGAATGTATAGTGAAGTAGATCCCTTCTTTAGGCTTGCATTTGTTGAAAAAATTAGGAGCCAAAAGAATTAAAGTTCATAAGGATTGATTATTGATGAACAAGTAAATGGGGGTAATACTATCTTGAGACTTAGAAGACCTATCGCGAAATGTTGTCGTGGATTTATTAAAAACTTTTGAGGAATCCCAATTGATTTTTGTCCCAACAAGAAAGAATAACATGGCCCACAATTTGGCCTTTGCTGCTAGAACATGTTTAACGCCATATGAAACCAAAGAATGTACAACTCAAATTAAATTCAGACCAGTCATTCCTAACAATGAGAAATATTGGCAAGTGTTTGATGGAGACAAACAACTAGAAGACTTCATGCAGTTCAGAAATGAATTTGAACTACCAAGTTTGGATTCAGACTATGAAACAGACTGCCCTAGTGAAGAAAAATTTCTTGATGAGGAAGAAAAGTCTCCTAAGATTGCTAATGTAAACCTGTTATCTAGCAGAATTGAAAACACAATAGAAATGAATGCAGAGTTATAAATAGAGGATTTAGAAACTCTGCAGTCTAACAATCAAAGTTTTCCAAAAGGTCTGCCTCCTTTAGAAGAGTTTTTTTATTTCAACGATGTGGCTAAGAAGCCAAAACTGGAGCCTGTAGAAACTGAAGTTGAAGAGTACAATATAGGCAGTGAACTAAAACCAATGATGATTAAACTGTCTAAAACTTTACCAGCTCGCATTAAACTCAAATACATAGAGCTATTTAAAGAATTTTCTGATTTTTTTGCACAGAGTTATGAGGATCTGAAATCCTATGACACTGAAATAATTCAACACAAAAATCCCCTCAAGGAAAACCAAAAGCCATTTAAACAAAAGCTGTGCAGAATAAACCCTGTTTAGTTGCCTTTGGTTGAGAAGGAAATCAAGAAAATGTATGAAGTTGGTATTATTGTCCCTATTAGATATTCTAAGTGGGTGTCTAATCTGGTGTCAGTTAGGAAGAAAATAGGAGAGATTAGGCTTTGTATAGACTTTAGAGACTTAAACAAAGCTTCACTCAAGGACAACTACCCTTTACCCAAGATGGACCATATTTTACAAAGGGTAGTTGGTTCAGAAAGAATTTCTTTGCTTGATGGCTATTCAGGATACAATCAAATTTTAGTTCATCCTGATGATCAATTAAAGACAGCTTTTACTACACCTTGGAGCACTTTCATGTATGTGAAAATTCCCTTTGGTCTAATGAATGTTGGAGAAATTTTTCAGAGAGCCGTGGACATAACATTCTTGGAAGAACTAGGCTACTTCATCATCATTGACCTTGATGATGTCACTGTTTTTTCAAAGACAGATGAAGAGCACTTAGAACATTTGAGAAAAGTATTCGAGAAATGAAGAAAGTTTGGGATATCTTTAAACCCTAAGAAAACATTGTTTGGACTCCAAGAAGGTAAACATCTTGGGCACATTATTTCAGAAGAAGGAATTAAGATAGACCCAAAGAGGATTGAGGCCATATTGCAAATCTCTCATCCTCGAAACATCAAGGAACTCCAATCTTTCATTGGAAAGATTAATTTCTTGAGAAGGTTCATACCCAACTTGACTGAGCTCCTTAGAAACATTACAAACATTCTGAAAAAGGAGGAAGGGTTAAAGTGGACCTTGGAAGCAAATAATTCCTTTGAACTGGTGAAACAAGCGTTAACCAAAACACTAGTTCTAATAAGTCCTCATTTTTCAAAAGATTTTTATATTTTTTCATTTCCATTAGAACATAAAATAGCTGTTGTCCTTTTACAGAAAAATCCACAAGGACAAGAGCAGCCTATTGCATTCTTTAGCAAAGCATTGAGAGATGCTCCTCTGAAGTATAACATCATGGAAAAGCAAGATTTTTCTTTGGTCAAAGCTTTAAAATACTTTAGAGTTTACATCCTCCACTCACACATCATTGCCTTTATCCCAAATTTAGTTATGAAAGAAATTCTAATGCAGGACCCAGATGGTAAGAGAGGTAAGTGGATAGCTGTTATTCTTGAATATGATTTAGAGATAAAGCCCACTAAAGTCATCAAAGGCCAAGGTCTAGCTAGATTAATGGCCGAATCAAATTTTGAAGTTCTTGATATTAATATGATAAATGCTCTAGATGAACAAGAGGAACTCTCAACCGCCATTATTGAAGACCATTTTATGAATTCCTCTTGGTATGCTGATATTCTATATGTTTTTCTTAATTTGAATACACCTCCCAGATTATCAAAAACAAAGGCAAGGTTTCTAAAGTTAAAAGCTGTAAACTACTGCATTATAGATAAATGTCTTTATTGGAAAAATGGAAGTGGAATATTTCTTAAATGTTTGCCTGAGTATGATGCAGAGAAGGTTAAGCACGAATTCCATGAAGGAGAATGTGGAGGCCACCTCTACTGGAAGACAACAACCAAAAAAATCCTAAGGGCTGGTTACTATTGGGCCACTCTTTTTCTTGATATATACAAGATGATAATTGCCTATCATAAATGCCAAATTTATGAAGGCAATAGAAAGCTACTGCCCTTACCTCTGTATCCAATCACTATTGAAGCTCCTTTTCAATAGTGGGGACTTGACTTCATAGGAGAAATCCATCCACCCTCATCTACCCAGCATAGATGGATTCTCACTACGACAGACTACTTCACCAAATGGATAGAAGCCATCCCTTCTAGGCAAGCCAATGACTCTGTCATAATAAAATTCATTGAGACCCATATTCTCTCTAGATTTGGTTGTCCTAGGAAGATCATCACTGATAATGCTACAACATTTGGATCCAAGAAGATGGTTTAATTCTGTCACAAATATCAGATAACATTGGGTCATTCCACGACCTATTACCCTCAAGGTAATGGACTAGCAGAATCCTCAAACAAGAGTTTGGTGAACATAATCAAGAAGTTGTTGGAGGACAACAAGAAGTCTTGGCACACAAAGCTAGTTCATGCATTATGGGCTGATAGATTTACATTGAAGAAATCTATTGGGATGTCACCCTACCAGCTTGTGTATGGAACAGATGAAATTTTTCCAACCAGCCTTGGTGTACCAATTATGAAGTTAATTCAAGAGGTGCATTCTGAAGAAAATGATATGATCAGAAGGATAAATCAGACTATTCATCTTCAGCGAACCAGAGAAGAGGTTTACAACAAAGCATTACAAAAGCAAGACAGCATCAAAAAGCTTTTTGACAGAAGAACAAAGGCCAACAATTTCAATGTTGGGGAAAAAGTGTTAAAGTGGGATTCAAGGATAAAATACAAGGGAAAGCATGGAAAATTTGACAACTTATGGCTTGGCCCTTATCTCATTCATTCTGGTGCAGGTAACAATGCCTTTTTCTTACAGGAGTTGAATGGAGCTGAACTGTTTGGGGGTCATGTCAATGGCAGGATGCTCAAGAATTAATTCTCTTGATCCTATCATATTTTGAAAGCATTTTTATCTTTTTTCTCATTATAAATATTTCATCCATCATTGCATTCAAAGTTACAAAGTCAAAATACAAAAACAATGAAAAGAGAAAAGAGGGCAAATTGTAAAAACAATAAAGGTACAACCCCATACCAAAAACAGAAAGAAAGTCTGAAAGTGTGCAAGCTCAAATGCCACTCCTGAAAAACACACTCCTAGTTAGCCATACAGCCTAATCATGGCTAATTAGTTTTAAATTGACTGCTGATAGGTTAGTGAATCAGATTTTCCAAATAGCTTAATCTTGGCTTATTAGTTAGGTAGATTAGGATATAAATTAAAGGTTCAAACAAGCTTAAAATTTGAACCTCATTTTTCAAGAGAAGAATGACTCAAATTTGTTTAAAATTCTGAGTCAAAGACTGAGTTAAACTGGTTCTAACAAACACAAAATCTGAACCAGAGAACAAGGAAAAACAACTTGAATAAACTCAAAAACAGAGATGAAGAAAAGAGAAGGTCGTGCTTAAACTTTTAGATCTTAAGCCTTCCATTTTGATTTAATTATCTGCAAAATAATATCTATGTGAAGCTTGTTTTTTATGCCATAGATCAGCAACAATTTGGACTGTTCAATCTCAACTTGTATGCTTTTAAATTTCTATTTTAGAAATTAGTGAATAAAATCTGTTAGACTGTTTAATCCTAACATATAGTAGATTAGGTAGAAAAACTTATGGACTCAACTGTTTAATTTCATGGAGAAATAAGAAGTAGACTTAGATTAGTTTTTTTCTTTCAAAAGAATAAAATGTTTGTAAAAGAGTTTTCCAATCCAAGTGCACTTTGATAGAAGAAAAAATGTTAGGTCAGTAGGATTGGGTAGGTAGAAAGCTTGTGTTGATGAAGTTCCATTGATTTTTAATGGCTGCTAACATTTTCAAAATAGAAGAAGACCATACAAGTAAGGAAGGTTACAACCCAATAGATGAGGCATTGATCAGCCTCCCAGAGAATACAAGTGTAAAGTTCTTTATGCCTTCAAGAAGGCGCCATCCCCATGTGGAGCCACTGTTAGCCACCTATAAAATTTGTCATATCAAATGGTCGCTAAATAATTCTTTTGAGCCTTCGAGAAACAAGTTTTATTGCTTAAAATGTTATCTCTTAAAGTCTCATGATGATATCTTATCCTCTGATTAATCTTCACTGCTGTTTCCCTTTTGATTATGAAAATCTGTTGTTTTCATAAAAATAGACTACTGCAAAAATCCCCATTTTTCCCTCATTTAACCCTTCCTTTCACCTCCAATTAACCTTCTTTTTACCCCTTTATTCCCCATAAAATTCCTTCATTTTTAATTTGTTCCCTTCTTCCCTTCATAAAATCCATTTTATAAGGTTTAAAACTCACTTTTGAATCTTGCCGAAACCCCCAAATCCATCAAAAAACCTTGAAAATTTCATAAAAAATAAGTTTTTTAAACTATGGGTTTAAGCCCCTTTGGGCTAAGTCCTAAAACCACTTCCCCACATATTTCCTAGCACTGGAACTAAGCACTAAATCCATTTGGCACTTATCGTATCAGAGAAATCGGAGCACACAAGTCTATTTCTTATGTTGAAACATCCGATGCGATTGGTCGTTTTTATATAAAGCCCCGAGCCTTTGTCACTTCACAAAACCAAAGGCCCGCAATCGCGTGCTTAAAACTTGTGAATAAACCTTTCCCAATCGTATTTTTCCTTTGTAAATTCATAAAACAGACTTTTTCCTACGTTTTTTTTAAACCCGCCGGTTCAATGTTTTTTATGGAAATGACCGTCGATCTAAAAAGCTGATCGACGATCCACAAAATCTCACATCAGAGATTTTCGAATGGGTAGATTGAAAAGGCCTGCACCATTGTTCTGATGCAATTGGCCCTTTCATATGTTTGAACCCCTGTCCCTTTATCATTCTCATATATCCTAAGGCCCCGCAACTAGGCGCCTAGCCTCATTATAAAACTCTCCCTGAAGCCGAAAAACCTTTGTGTTTCATAAATTTTTTATTTTCATATGTTATAAAGGGTCTCGCCCGTTCATTGACTAAACCCATTCCCAACTGTTGATCTTGGACCAATTAATGGCTTGCACAATCTTGCATCGAGAGATTTCATTGGCGCGTTAAATATTTTATTTGCCACCTCCGATTAGCCACCTTCCGATCCATCCTCCACCATCGATCTGATCCACAGATCGATGGCCCACAGTCAATTGCTTCAACGTTTCTTATCCCTCGCCTCTTTCGATTGCGAACCTTCTGATAGGATCTGGACTGTCCATACATCCAAATCCGACGGTCCAAATTGCACCTCGCCACTTTTGTTAAAATCATATACTCTGTTGTGTAATGTTTCAGGGCCAGATCTCAGCCGTTGATCCCTGCGGATCGATGGCCCATGTTAACCCTTTCTCTGCCCTCTGTATCATTTCATTTTAAACCCATATTCGTTCTCCACCATTGATCCTTTACATCTAACGTCACAGATTAATCTCAACAGGCCCACCTCCTGTGCGTCCTGCCTTCCTCCAAATTTGATCACAGCCGTCCAATCTCTGATCCAACGGCTCATATTGAAACCACTCTACCTGCTTCTGCCCATGCATCTTGCCGATATCGCGCTCACTCCCCGCCATTTGATCTGAGGCCACAGATCTAATGGCTGACGTGCGTTTTCGCGTAAATTCATGCTCAGGGGTTAATGATTTTAAATCACGCGATGTAAGCGATTTTCCAGTGCCAAGTGTCAGGCGGGAACACATATCGCGTTCAAAAAGGAAAAACTGCCTACCTGCCTTTTCATCGCGTGATATTGCTGGTTTCTTAAGCCAAAACCACTTTCCTCATTTTGTATTACATTTTATCACGTTCGCACCCCGCCGTTGATCTCTGCAGATCAATGGCTCAGATCCAATCTGGCCCTGACACTATTGCTCTCTGCCAATCACCAAAGGGTCTTCATCAGTCAATCTTGAACATTGATCTCCGTGGGCCAAACTGATCTAATGGCCTACGATAGCTTGGGAAACCCCAATTTCCTGTCAATATATCTCCTCTGCCAAAGGGATTTTTCACCCTTTTTCCTTTGTATTTTTCTATTTTACGAAAAATTGGCCCTTCTCCATGATGTTTCCCTGGTTGCTCCCCACCGTTGATCTTTGTAAGATCGATGGATCTAACTCAATTTTCTCCACCATTTGTTCCAAATTGCCTCCGTTAAACCTCAACATGCAATCTCTGCCATTGGATGCTTTCATCCAAAGGCCACGCTCTTAACCTAAGCCTCCAAAGCAGTCTTACCCTAATACGCAGGATTTTCTTACTTTTCCTTGTTTATGCAGGTTTTCATAGTTTTTTCAAATGATTTTAAAAAGAAAAATAAAAGCCAAGGATGAAAATCCTCCAGGCTTTTGTTTATCAAAGATTATCCATTCACAGGGTTCGACACCACGTTTTATCAGTGCCTCATGAGCACTGATAAACATTATAAAGCCCTGTAGTACCTGCACATCAACAAGACACAACAAAGCATGATTAAATCAAAGAGTATCAGTGTTGAAGACCCGATCGAACCAGAGATGAAGAATTAAAGATTAATTACATAGTTTGGGTGGATTATGGCTAAGATTGAAAATCAAAAGCCTAATCCACTAAATTAAACATAGTTAAAGAGCTGAAGATAGATTTTAGGCCTGATTAAGCCTAATACATAGAATCAAATCAAACTAATAGTGTTTAAAGAGAAATCAAAATATCTATCAGACAGAGAAAGCCTCCACCACCACATAAGAGGCTAATTTATTCCTCTCAGATACCTAATGCCACCTGTAGCCTCACAGCATTCAACAGAGGCTGAGAAATGACTAGAATAGAGGATATTTTCCTCAATACAACCGAACAGTTATTCCAAGCCAAACAGAGTTATTGCAAAGATGACACAAAGCCCTAAAGTCAATAAAATCTTCCAGCAATATTAATACTTATTGTAAAAACAATTAATACAGAGAAAATATATGTAATCTTCTCCATTAAGCCCCTCAAAGGCCAAGAAGCATTAAAAAATGTATTAATTGAACCTTTAGATCTTTTCTCTCTTCGACCTCCTCATTTTCCTATAAAATCTTCTTGAGGAGCTCATTGTAAAGGGTTGGTTGCAGAACTTTGAAATATACTTGTGCACAAAACTTCTACATGTAAATAGTGTTCAAAGGCTCTTGAAGCTCTGTTTGTGATTAAATAAGTTAGGCTAAGAAGTGAATATGATTGCTGACCTGAAATACTGGACTTGAAGATTGTAATTGGTTTGAAGCATCCATACAAGTTGATTTGTGGGATCCTGGTCTATGTCAACGGTGATGTTTTTCTTATTTTAAATTGTTATTTTATTTCTGTTTTTGCTCTGTCAATCTTCTCTGATAAAGAACAGCAAGCATAGAGTTAGGATTTACTGTTTACAATACCCTTCTCTAACTGATAAGCTTTATCTATATTTTTTCTTCCAAGTTGTGTTGTTCAAGAATGATTTAATTCAGTTTAAGCAGTTAGGAATGTTGGTGTTCCCTCATCCTACTGTCTAAGCTAAATATTGTTCTTGAATGTTATTTTTATTTTATTTCAAATAGAGATGAACTAAGGAAGTGATGGTAAGCCCTGTCCTTTAGTTTTATCCCCCAAAACTATCCGAAATTTTCCCTAAGAATGTGTTGAAAGTAGGCTAGGTTCAACATCCTTACCTGATCTTAAACTATTATTTGTTATCTTATGTGTTTGTCTTGAAATTTTACTAAGTAAAGCAGAGCTAGGGAAGTCTATGGTCAGCCCTGTCCTCTAGTTTCTTCTCCAACAGTTTCTTTTAAAGTTTTCCTTTGTGTTTAAAATGTTTTCTATTGAAAGTGTATCAAAATCTGGCTAGTTTCAAAGCACTTACCAGATCTTAGATTAATTTTATGTCTTTCTTAAGTGTATTCCAAAAGGAGGATAGTTTCAAAGTACTTACTTGATCTTAGGCTGCTCTTTGTTCTTCATTTTTTTAAATTCCCCTTCTTGTTGTATCATTTCATTCCATTAAATCAAATTTAAAGAGATCCTTAGACATAGATGACTTGCCCCATGGACCACTCTTGAAATTTTTTGTTTCAATTAAAACCATTTTATGACTCCATAGCCCAATGGACTAAAAACCATTGTTATATCTATCTAATCAGCCAAAGCTTGTTCTGATTACTTGCAACTTCACACCTTTGAAACTCTTTCCATTTTAGGACATTCCACTCAACTAATAATCATGCTCAACCATCCAAAACAAACAAAAACACTCAGTCTTCATAACTAGCCTAATATCATTACCCAAAACCCTTAGAGATAAATCAAATATTTGCACTTTATTGGAGAGATCCCTCTCCAGATTTAGGAGAGCTAGATCCTAGAATCCCAAAGTGGCTCAAGTTTTCTCTCCACACTTCTGGTCTCACCAATCTACTGGAATTACGGGGAGCTAACATGAGTGACTCTTTCAAAACAAACTTTTTGTTGAGGCTTAGTCTCCTCAACCTGAGAGGGCTCTCTCAATAGGTTTAAGATTTTTGATTAAGGATTAGATGGCTAACTCTAGGAATAAAATGGATAAAAATGTATATCTGGTTGAATTACTGATTAGAAAACATCTATTGGGCTATGGAGTCAATATATATTTCAACAAAACATTAAAATCATCTCAACATGGAAGTCAGGGCACTTAGATTTTTAGGTTGATAAACAAAACAATAACACAGTGAATAAAACACAGTCTACAAACATGTGAAGGAAGTTAGAAAATTTTCCAATGAATTCTAAGTAACACATGTTTGTACCACTGTAAATATGTAGATAAGGAAATCCATAGAGAGATCAAACTGTACCAAAAATTCTTTATGAATCTTGAGTGGTAAAATCAATTTGTATTAAGCTGAAAATACACAGTTTGCTACAATAACATAGTTTGCTTGCTAATGAAAAATGCCTACCTTGAGGAATTCAACCTCATGTCTCTTATAGATTCATCATTGAAATCTTGGATTCCCCTATCCATCTTGAGGAGAATTTGAATTTCTAATTTTGACACCTATGTATTCTAAAACAGACTCTTAATTACAATTGACAGTTAGCTGTCTCTTTTAGGAGTCCTAATACAAATATGATTTAAACTCCTTATTATGTCTAAAACAACCTTATCTAAGACTTAAATATTCTCTTTGACAGCTTCTTCTCCATATCTTCGACCTTGATGATGCCTTTAACCTTGTTATGAGATCCTGCTAACTCATGTCTTATCTGTCCTGAAAACCTGGGAACATGTTTTTTGCAATTAAGCCTTTATCTTCATTGATGATCTTCAAACATTTTTGCTGGAAATATTGACTATTACAGATAGGTGACATGTGCTATCATTGCCTTGTAACATTACCCTTCCACCTGTTCAAAAAGAAACTTCGAAAAAGGTATAAAAGAGATGAGATATATCTGCGCTACGAAAATAGCAGTTGTTTTCGTAGCACATAATTTGTATTTCTTTAAAACATTCCTTTAACCATTCATTCATTTTATTTGATACTTAAATCATCATATATGATCATTACTCGATCATCAGTATCATCAAAACTAGGAAATGAACTGTTTTTACCCCCAAAACACCTATGAAAAATGCCCAAAATTCACCTACAGCAGTTTCGTAGTGCGCTACGAAACTGCTGTGTATGCCTTTTTTACATAGATTTTTCCAAAATTTGTAGTCTTAAGGATATTTGAACTTCTGCAATGATTTCCATAGATATTAACAGGAAAAACAAGTTTACTTTGAAATGTTTTTTCCTCAAAAAGTAATCTCCTTCTCAATGAAAAAACTGATTTAAGGATTTATTACTTGTTGCCCTGTTTTATCTCTGTTGCAAATTACCTTCAGATTTTGTCAATTGAATCTCTAGGTCTTCAATCTACCTCTTCAACCACCTGTTAGTAGCCCTTAATTTAACATTTATCATTCTCACAAATCTAGCCTCTTTGATTGCAGGAACAGTCCAGGTAAAATACTGAGCTTCACTGCTGACTGTTTCAGGCTTCGAAACTCTTTCAACCTCCCACAGAGCCTTTATTCTTTTGAAATTTGTCTTCTAAACAACATGTCTTCTTACTTTCCTCTTGAGCTTAGCAATTTCAGAATTAGCTAATCTCAACTTCTCTTCAATTTCTTCATGACTGCTCTTTTCTGTTCGAGTATGAAAAACTATGTTTTTGTCAGCTTCAGGCATTGGCGATGATAGGTCTATATGTTCTTCATAAACATTGGAAACTTTTCCTGTCATTTATAACTCCATATCTAGCTCTTGCAGCTTTTTTGATTGCCTGGTTAAAGGCTTTCCGGGCTTGAATGCAAACTCTAAAATCTCTTAATCAAAATCCAGCTTTTTAGTAAATCTCGTCTTCTTAAATTTCCCTTCATCCAATTGTATGAAGTCTACTTGGACCGAAGGAGATTCTTCAATATCAATAGCCTGTAAAATATCATTCAAATCACCCTTTAAATGTAGACTTTCTCCTGAAACCATTGTTTTACCCTTTTCCTTTTCTATTTGACTTCTAGTCAATCTTTTGTGGACTGATTTGCTAGTTGATTGCTCTTGTACTATTTTCTTAACTTTAGTTGTCTTCTTTTGTGCAGGTTGAGGAGTCTCTTGAATGAACACTCATGTTTTGATTTCTGGATTTTTCACTTGCTTTATGGGTTTCAACTTGACAAATCTTTTTGATCTTGTCTCTGCAGGATCATTGGTTTCTGATGGTGATTTTTCTTTGGCCTTAGGGCTAATACCTGTTTCTTTTGTTTCCACCCCAAATCCACAAAAAAACAAAAATGTAGACCATTATCTGTTTATCCTCTGAATTTCATCTAAAACTATCAATTTAACTAGACCATGATGGAAAAGTGAAGTTTCACAGTATTAATTTTTCATTTCCACTTTATCTACCATCTTAGCTAAACTTCGAAACAAGAAGAAAGGAAAATCCAAAGAAATCCTTCCAGCAAAATGCAACAGGAGTTTGAAATGATAAGAATACACCTTATGATATCTTCCCTCATAGGTGAAATACCTTTGAATGTTGTCGAGCAGGTTGGCATAGGTTTTATTGATGTAACTTCTTGGCAATGCTTTAGTTAAGTCTTTCTCTACAAACCCTAGCTTCAGAAATATTTTACAAGGTTCCATCTCAAACCTGAAATTTTGACCCATATTTCTTCTTCCCTTGGAATCTTTGTCACTAATGATATGATCTCAGGGGAAATTGGAATGTTTAAGACTCCAAATTTTTTATTTGAACCTGTGAAATGAAGAGCAAACTCTTTTGTCACTTGATTATGACCTCCTTGCAATTTTTCACAGAATTTCCAACATCCTGTCTTCTTGAAGACCTCCTCAACTGATTTTTCCTTGGTTAGAGCCTCTATGCTTTCAGGCCCCATCCTTAAAAAGTGGCCTAACCTGTGGTTCTTTCTTTATTTTGTCATATTTCCTTTGAAATTCTTGTGTGTTTCTTGAAAACTGATAATATCAGCCTCACTTGATTTCATAATAAGCTGCCTCGCTTGGTTTAGCAATTCAACTTCGCTTGATTAGGGATTCAACCTCGCTGGATAACTGAGAGAAACTTTAATTCCTGCTGACCATGAGCCTACCATTCGAAACAAGGGCATGCATGAGGTGTTTCTTGCATAAGAAGATAAAACCAGGAACCAGCCCTTTTCGAATTTGAAAATGACTAACATAAATGACCTCTAAAAAATTTCATGATGGTTATGAATGATGGCATGTATGAGAAAAGACTCCTAAATGACACCTAATCATAAAATATTAACATAATTTTGATGGATTTGATAACTTGACAAGACATGCTACGAATCCCCGATTTCGTAGCACGCCTAATGTAATTTCGGGGTTTTTTTCTACGAAAAGAGTATCATTTTCATACTACAAAAGAAGTTTTTAACACTATCTGTGCTATGAAAACGTGGTTTCGTGGCTTAATCAATATTTTTTTTAAATGGTTAAAAACTAGACTTTCTAAACATGATATGAGACACTCAAGGTATAAGATAAGGTTGTTGGACTTTACTTTGTAATGAAAATGAGACTCTAACCCTATCAATTAACCTCTAAAAATTTAAAATGACTTAACACCTATCTAAGACCATGATTAAAACAAGGTAAACTGTCCAAGTTTTAAAAAAAACTTTTATGGTGATAACACAGTCCCTCATCAAAATGATTTTCTTACACCAATTGGAGAAACAAGGCATCCGATGGGAATTTTTCATCACCCATGGTATTTTCACAAGCCCACAGCCTCTCCCTTTGCAAATTTTACCATCATCATCTCATCTTCCTCCTCACATACCTCCATCACCCTCCACTGACCATGATACATCCTCTTCATATGACTCTTCTCCCCAAACAAACATCCCTCTTTCACCTTCTCCTAAAATATCAAAAGAGGAAGAAAACAGTGACAGCGATGAACATGACAGTCAAAAATAAAATGGCAGTCAAGGAGAAGAAACAAGTGATGAAGAGGAGGAAAGTGAAAGTGAAGAAAGTGAAAATGATGGAGAATATACAAAATACAATGAAGAGGAGGCAGATGAAAGAAATAATGATAAGGGAAATAACAAGGAAGAAAGTAGTGAGCCAAAGGATGAACAAGAAGACCAAAACAGTGAGCCAAATGGAGATGAAGAAGCAGATGAAAGAAATAAAGAAGACAGTGACCAAGATGAAAAATAATCAAACAAAGAAGATAGTGATGACAGAGAGGAAGAAAACAGTGACCAATATGAACATGGCAGTCATGAAGAAATTGATTATGATGATGAAGAGGCAGTTGAAAGCATTGAAGAAGACAAAGAAGGCCAAGGAAGTGAGCTAGGTAAAGATGAAGAAATAGATGACAGCCAAGAAACAAAAAAAAAATTTGAGGAACAAAACAGTCAAGATGAAAGAGAAAACAATGAGCCTAATGACAGTGATAAAATGGACAGTGACAAAGATGGAGATAGCGGGCAAGAAACAAAGGCAGCTTTAGAAGAAGAAGACAATATGCATGATAGTAAGGAACATTAAAATAGTGGAGAAGGTAGAAATGCAAGCAGTGATACAAAGATAGAGCTCGAAAGTGAACACAGTGGGTCAAATATTGAAGAGGAGGACAGTGATGGAGATGAGAATGCATCAAGCCATGATGAGAACACCTCTAATCATGACAACATAGAAAATGAAAATGAAAATGATAATGATGTAAGTATGGAAGATGACAATGTAGACAACATGGAAGAAGATAACAATCATGAAAATCTTGGCAGTGATGCTAGCATAAGCGAAAGTGAAAATGTCTCTCAAAAAGGCAGTCAAGGGCAAAGTGAGGAAGACACACATACAAAAATCCTCAATGAGAAGACAAACAGACCTAAGGTCACCAATGATCAAGGTATTCAAGTGAAACATGTTAAAACTTGTCATCTCACTTACCAAAGAGGATCAAGGCAAGCGTTTGCTGCCTCTAAGAGGCAAGGGACCTTGCCATATACTTTAGCTTGACCATTTGCCATCTACTTCAGCTCGACCATTGGACAAAGGTAAGAAAAAAGTGAAAGAAGAAGAGGAAGATCATGAAAAGGAAAGGGAGATTGAACTCATTCACTTAGATAGTGATGATGAGAATGAAACAAGAATTTCAAAGTCCCTCCTCCAAGACAGGAATTCACAAATAAAGGATTTGGAGACTAAATTGTAAAGAGAAAAGGATGTCATTCAGTTTTATCAAATGCAAAACAAGCAAATGAGTATCCAATAAGCCATCCATTAAGAAAGAACACTCAGGTACCAGAAAGAGGCTCAAAGGGCACAGGTGAAATTGGCAGAATTCATGGGCACTTATGAGGAGAGTAGTGATGAGGAGGGTCAAACTAGAAGAATACCTAGAACTATGGGTCTTAGGAAATCATTGGCAAAGCAGAGAGAAGAAGAATCAACCCAAGCGGAACAAATTTCTCTCCAAGAACTCCTTGCACTAGAAACTGAACATGATAGGGAATCATGTCTTGAGAGGGATAACACACACCTTGAGGCCAATTTGGAGAAGGGAAATAGAGACTTGGATCTATAGAGAAGGATGGCTAAACATTATGCTCAAAGAGAACAATTTTCAAGGCAAGAACTCATGTTAGTCATCAGTATTTTTTACCTATTGTTGATGACTAGATTCCTTAGCTAAAGTTTTCTAGAAGCTAATCTCAATCTGTCAATTTTTCATCTAGAAAACACCCCAAACAAATTTTTGTCCTCCTACCCCCCCCCCTGTCAGTCTATGATGAGCAAAAACTCCAGTTTTCAAGTCCTATCTTGTTTCAGTAAAATATCCCTGTCTAGGGTTGTTTTAGCTTGGTTTCCCTGCTATCATTGTCTCCTTGTTACTCATGCCATTCACTATCCAAAGGTTGAAAAAGTGTCTTCTACTCTATCCCTGATTATCTTGTCATATGAAAATCTGATCAGGCCTAAGAAAACACTCAGAATCTGTGAAAATTGTCCCTAAGTTAGACAGTGGTGTTTAGGGAATTTTTCCTTTGGCTAAGATATCCTAGGCCAAAAAGCCTCTGTCTCGTACCAGTCAACTATGAATTCTCTCCCTATTCTGAAAATCAAGCATTGTTCTATCCATAGGTCACACAACACTAAGGGGTCACTTTGTCTCATTTTAGAAGAAGTTCAACAAAGATCCAAATCAGGAAAAGAAAGGGTTTGTCACTATCTGAAGAAATATGCTTAGATCAGGCATAATCTCCATGAAACACCAAAAGAGCTCTCCAAGGTTCCAAAGCATCTATTTTTACATCTTTGCACGGGTGTAATTGAATGATGATCAGTGTGCACATAAGAGAAAAAAGACAAATTCATACAAATCTTCATGCTGACATAGTTTTCCATCAAAGAAAGAAAAGTACAGTAAGTAAAGAGCAGCAAATGTACATGTTATAAATCCAAAGGCTGCATGAAGAGCAGAGATCATTCCTCATCAATGAAGCAAATGAAGTAAAATGAGATGCTGATCTCCTCCAAAAGCAGTGTTGCATAATCTTTCTGAAGGGCATCATCATGGAGGGCATAAGAAGAGAGATGGTTCTTATGTTACCTTGAACCTGGTTTTTGAAAAGTATTCAAAGGCAATTTCAATAAACCTCTGACAACACAGTCAAGGGAAAACCCAGTTCAATGATATCTAGCAGCAAACACTCTCCATGTACAAATAACATTTCTTCTGGTGTTGTGTTCACAGTGATATTTTACAAAGGATATATACATCTCAGACAAGGCCTCATAAAGCAAGAGGGCATGATTTTCAAGTGATTTTATCAATAATGAATTTAAAATTCCACTTTGTTTCCTATTTGCATTCTTCAAACAGACATACAGAGCAAGATACAGTGATTGAAGTAGATGGAGATCCTGTGTTAAAGAAACCTCCTTCATATAAAAGAAGAGGGTTAGAAGAAACATTGTTGTGACCTCATTCACTAATAAGCAGAGGGTCGAACATGTTTCTGAGAGACTTCAGTGGCTGCTTGGTGCTTTTTCTTCCAAAAGATGAACATAAGATGCATAGCAGGGTTTAAAATTATGTTTGAGAATGTTTTCTTTTGAAAACCTAGTTGAAAAACAATGGTGAGACAATAAGAATTCATAGTTTGAAGGCCTTTGTTACATCACAAGTAAAACATTGATATGATAGTGTTAACAGGCCTATGTTCTTATGTTTATGAAATCCTCCTTCAAAGGACAAATCCGAGGATGAATTTCTATTTAAAAGCACCCTCATCTAAGTGGTAAAGTGGTAGACCAAGCCGGGTTTAAATGACTTCTGCAAACTGATATAAATGACCTCCTTTACTTCACAAACAGTGGGTTTACATAATGGTTTCAAAAGGCTGCAGTGGTAATGTTTTTGTGAGCCTCTTTCAGATGATATATTAGGTCACAGTTTTGGAGAAGACCATTACCATCTATCTAAATATCTCTTCCAAAGGATAGACAGAGAACTCTTTCATAAACAAATCATATCTAGGTCTTCGCTAGAGTTTCAAAATAATATAATGCTAAGGGAGATAGGTATCACACGTAAATTTTTATAAAGAACAAAGGGATTGTTTGAAATTATTTTCATGGGTGACAAATGGACAAAAACACAGCTTACCCCTAATGGTCTTTTCAAAGCAGCAGAGAAAAACACATCTGATAAGACCTCCTTCACTTCATAAACAAGTGGATTTGCATATTATATTTTCAAAAGCTGCAGTAGTGGTTTGTATGTAATCTTACTTCAGATGATAAAGACAAGGTATTAGTTTTAAGGAAAACCTCTTACAAACTGAAGACAAGGCCTCAAAGTTATAAAAAGTTGGAAATCTGAGTATGAAATAAAAATCCCGGAAGAGTATGTAGAAAGAGGCCCCTTTCATCATAAGCATAAGGCCTAATAGTGATTATGAGCAACTTAGATAATTACAATGAAATTAACTCCTCCATAATGAGTAGAGGGTCACAACCATCATTAGGAATGACAACATTCATATTTGCAAGAGATAGTTTTCAAATGATAACCTTGGTCAATGGTAAGAGGTCTCACAGGGCTGATAATTAGTTGAAGGGATATTTTGAGAAATACTGCTTTAAAGAGGTAAAAGTAGTTGGTAAAAAGGCAACCCCTAAAAAAGGGGACAAAGTTATTTTGTCTCAAAACAGATGCTAAGGCAAACAAAAAGGGAGAAGTTTGAAATTTATAAAAGATGTTTTAAAACCCTGTTCAAATATAAAGGAGCTCGAGCACATATCATTCATCATTATGCAAAGCCAAGTCAAGGAAAAGAGAAACAGTTTTAAGCACTTTTTAAGGCATTTGCAGCCTTTGGAATGCGTGGCGCGCCTGTACCTTTGCGTGGCGCATCTGTAGGTGCTTACCGAAGAAATTTGTTAAAGGCATGGCGTGCCTGTGTGGTTGCGCGGCACGCCTGTGCCGGCGTTCAATGGGTGCCCAGGGCCGACCCGACAGCTTGAACGTGACGTGTTTTTCCCTTTCAGGCCTGCCCGTTCCAACAACCATTTCTGAACGCAGCGCGTTCTTCCCATTCAGGCCTGCCTGGCCTAGCAACCACTCCTGAACATGGTTCTGCCCACCTCGACCAATACTAAAAAGGGCTGCAGCAAAGAGCAAAAGGCCACCAAATGTGTTGAAGACCAAATTTTTACACAATAAGCTTATCTCCAAATACAACAGGGACATTTTTCAAAGGTATTTACATCTCTTAGGCCAAAAAATTTGTTTTAAAGTAAGGTTGAAGGAAAATATCAGTAATGTCAAGAAGCTAGAAGTCTGTTGTTTTAAGAGGCATGTTTGTCAAAGTGAGGAGCTGAACATAGTGCTGAAGGGAAAGTCACTATGTGAAGAAAAAACCTATTACAGTTTAAAACTTGTTTCAAACTCAATACAAAGAAAACAACACAGTCTTTTAGAAAGAAAACAGAGTTTGTTTTGAAGACATTTTACTCAGTAACAAGAGAAGATATTGCTATTGACAAACAAACTAACCTTCATCCAAAAATAACTTTCTTGCTAAGATCATCACAGAGAAACAGTGATTGGGGGATAAAGGCTTGTTATTAGTTTAAAAGGAGTCTCTTAAATAGTGATGTAAATGAAAACAGTGATTGAGGGGAAAATAATTTTAGTGTCAAAGAAAAAGGAGACCTAAATCAGTGTCAAAGGGGCCCTTATATTGGATAAGGAATAGAGCTTAGTTTAGCAGGGAGACTCATCATTCCAGGTCAAGAGCTTATACCACATAAAACAGAGAATCATTGTTTAAAAAACTAGTGCCTTGTGAAAGTTTAAACTTGTTTTTCAAGAACATAAAGGATCATACAGTTTATAAAGGGAAGACAGAGTTCGTTTTGAAAGTTTTTTACTAAGTGACAGGGAGACTACTTTTTTAGAGAAACAGTGATCATCAAAGAGGAAACATAGCTATTTCCAAACATATTTTTTTTATCTAAAAATCACAGATGAGCAGTGATAAAGGAGGAAAGAATTGTTGTCAGTTTGAAAGAGTTTTCTTGCTATGTGTAATTAAAGATAAACATAGTCTTAAGGGGAGGAAAGAGTTTCTGTGTCAAAAAAAAAGGGGGACTTGTCTTCAAAAACCACAAATAGATCTTATTAAAGGCCTCTTTGCTCAAGACACAGTGCTAGAGAAAATCAGTGCTCAAAGAAGGGGTCTATTTTTCAATACAGTTCAAGGTCTTGTTTTGGTAAGTCAGTGAAGGGTATCAGATAGCAAAAATTCCTCCAAAGAAAGACAACAGAAGTGGGTATCACAATAGGTATGAGCCTATTACAACTCAGGAGGTGAATGAATCCCCTTCAGTACTCTTCAATTTTCATGAAGTAGGGTGCTTGGATTTTTGCCAAAAAGTCCAAGAAGTAAAAAATCACCCTCCTTTGACTCATTTGCTTGCTTTGAGGCTGTAAGGAAAGCATGTTCATCTAGCAGGTCTGGACTTCAAACTCACTCTTAGGGCTATCTCCAAAGCTACTAAGATCCCCTATATAGGAGAAAAGTGGTTCAAACAAACATACCTAGATCTGAATCACTATAAACCCTTTCTAAAACCAGACCATCAGGATGCTTGCCAAGCTACTTTCCCTTTTTCTCACATATTGAGTAGCTATGCCACCCTCATGAAAGTCATCATGAATTATTTCACATGTGAAGGAGTTTTTCCCAGATTTATGCCTATCACATCAAGCTTCTTATGGATTTCACAAGAACTCAGCTGCTGAACCTACCTTTCTTCCTTTATAGAAGCATTGACAAGATGGCCTCTATTGTCCAAAAGAAGCCCTCCTCTCAACAAAAAGCTTGTTTATTTCATCATTCCCTTATCAAGATCATCATTCTCCATAAACTTGAGAAAAATGGAGTTTCTTGGGACTCTTTCATCTCCCATCCCGATTTTGCCATTGCCTCTTCATCTCATGCGCCTTCCTTACCATCCACTCATCATGTTTCTCCTTATTCTATTAAATCCACTCATAAAAGGCAAAAATCCCCTATGATTGAGAGTGAAGAAGAGAAGAATCAAACTACTGATGAAGAAGGGCAAAGTGACAAGAAGAAAACTAGTAATGATAAGGGACAATTTAAAAAATCTAAACCTGACAGTGAGGAAGAAGGAAATGATGGTGAGCATGAACAAAATGATGGTGAACATAGCAGTCATGAAGAGGAACATGATGGAAGCCAAAAAAATGATGATGAGGGTCATAAAATTCTTCAAGAGACACTAATGATGAGAAACAAGACAGCCCTCAAGCAAGCAATGAAGATGGCAAGAAAACACCAAACAGTGAGCATTCTGAAAGGGGCAACATGGAGCAAAAAGATCAAAGAAGTCCTAAGGGAAGCCAAGACAAAATCAGTGACCATGAGCATAACAGTGGTGGAGACAAACAAGGAAATCTTCAAGTATAAGAAAACAGTGACAAAGTTGAAGCTCGAGCAGATGATGATGGAGGCAGCAAGGTAAAAGACCAAGTTGAGCAAGTACAAATATATAAACCACCTCTCCCTTCTCCTTAACATAGCCAAGAGTGTGTGCTAGCTACCTCTCCTAGGCAAGGGGCCATGACTCTTCCTCCAAAAGGGGTGAAGCCTAGAAACACTATATCTGCAAATAAGAAGAAGAGCATCCAATGAGAAAGAGGCCTACGACTATGGGTCTCAAGAAAGCTTTGGAGAAAAAGAAGGAAGAAGAGGCTGCCCTTGTTCGATCTTATCCTCTCACTCAATTGCTCGCCCAAGAAATGGAGAATGATAAAGAATCATGGCTTGAAAGGGCCAACAAGAATTTGGAGGATAAATTAGAGAAAGCTAACAGAGACTTGAGTCTACAAAAGAAGATGACTGGGCACTACAAGAAGTTGAACCAATTTGCCCGAAGAAAGCTCAAACTTGCTCAAGAAAAGATCAATGCTGCCCGAAAGAGACGCCCGGTAGAAAAAGTGGAGAAAGGCACATCAGGGCTTGTAATATTGGCCTCAGCTTCCTTACATGCATCTAAGAATCCATAAAGGGCTTTCTCCCCAAAATTGAGCAAATTTTGACATGATTTTGTTTTTTGTGTTTTTTGGCCATAATTGCACGTTTTTCAAGGCACTGCCATGGGTGCTAGGAGCATCCTCAGCTCATGAAAGTCATTTTTTTGGATGTAATTATTTCAAGGGCAGCTAATCACACATTTTCAGATCCAAAGGAGGTGTTTTGGTCCCCCTAAGAGGCGAAAAACAGTGATTTTTTAACTTTCTGCCTCACATATTAGCAAGGGCTACTTTTTTGGTTTTTTCAACTCAGTCCACCTTTTGACATACTTCCAGGGATCAGTTTGGGAAGAATTAAGTAGTTAAAAAAAATATACATCTAGGGCTTTCCAACAAAGCATCACGAGCCTCATTTCGACATCGAGAGGTCCCTCAAATGTTGTTCGCAAGATAGGCAAATTTTTGCTGCTACGTTCCTATAGCATTTTGGCAAAAAAGGCAGATTTCTGAAGATCCTCATCCAAATGTGCGTTAAGCATTTTTTGGCCATTGTCAGTCATGAAAAGTCAATTTTATTTACATTTTAGCATTTTAAGATATTTTTAAAGATATTTTGTGCCTTGGGCTTTGCAAAGCCTCAAGGACAAAATCAGATATTTGTAATAGGCCAATTGCTTTCTAGATGTTCTTGGATAGTTTCTTTATCTTTAGCCTATATATTCCAAGAGATTTCATTGTATCAAGAGGCTGAACTTGATGATATAGAGCAATAAATGATATTACAAGCTTTGAAGAAACACCTTGTCTCATGATGTGGATGATTTCTTTTTTTTCTTGGATGGTGGAAGAGGACTGTTTGTTGGATTCCTTGGCTTGGTAAATGGTATAGTGTTCCTTATCTGTATGTTTTCCTTAGTTTATCATACATGTTTTCATGTCTAATGCTTGTTGTAGATCAGTAAATAATATATTTGAGACATGTCCATGGAGGTAGCTCAAGTTTCCTGATTTCATTACAGCTTCTATGTTTTTCTTCTTTCTTAGTTATGTCAAAGAATTCTTAACTGCTCTTTGATACCCTAAGAAATTGTTATCAATTTCATTAATGGTTATTATGTATGCTATCTAGTATGATTCACGGTATGCCCTGCTTACTCATAGCTATCCAAAACCCCATCACTGAAACCTTTCTGTGAATTTTTTATTGTCCTAGTTGAACCAAAGAGGTCTTGTTTCAATCTTGCCCTTTTCCTATGCTCTGAAATCTTAGTTCAAAGTTCCCGATAGCTCAAAATATGATGTCTAGGAGTTCCCTCTTCATGGATTGAGTTCTTTTTTTGACTTATTTGTTTTCCCCAAAGTCTGAAGGTGATTTTCCCAAAGTTAGAGGGTCTTATACTTCTATGTATCACCTGAATGCCTATTTTATGCATATATCAGTTTGAGTTTCATCTATAGTGATTAATGGTTAGCCCTACCACATGGATATTTGCTGTAAAACCATCTGTGCTTAAATTTTTTTCATCTTTTACAAACTTAGTGTCCATCCCATTTCACTCCACCTAAAGAATCTATTTTACCTCGACCAAATCGGCCCTGCAATATACCTTGTCCACCCTTTCAGGCAGTCTCGAACTTATCAACCCCATAGCCCAGTTGATCTGACAAAATTTTGATCTAGTTATCCTTTGATCAGTTCTCCCTCAAAAAACCTAAAACAAACCAAAACATACTTAAAAACTAGCCTAAAATCAGATACATAGAAAGCAAACTAGTTCACTTCCTTTGCACAAATAGAGAGAGCCCTCTCTGAGTCCTGGAATGCTACGTCCTTGGGCTCCAAAGTTGGTTTGATGTTACCATGTTATTTGGCTTGCCAATCTGCCAAATCACGAGACCCTAAGAACTCAAAAAGGTCAAAATTGAGATCCAAGCACTAAAAGATGAAAAGGACCAAGCTATCCTTGGTATTTTAGCTAAGGCTTCTCTACAGGTCTCTCAAGATCCATGAGGCACCTATCTACCAAATTTGGGAGAAATTGAACAAGTTTTTTTTTTTTTTTGCAAAATTTTGAGGCTAGGAGCACAGCACACCCCGTACTACGCTCTTTTTTAGGGCATATTCAGGAGAAAATTCTTGAATTTGTGGATTCCTCATCATGAGAGGAGCATGCTCACCAATTTTCAGCTCAATTGGAGTTGTTTTGGTCACCCAAAAGGGTAAAAAACACTCATTTTTTCACCATTCTGCCCACTTTTCAGAGCATGTGCTATTCTCCTACCAGTCTTGGAATTTTCAATTTTTGGACAGGTTTTAGAGATCATATTTAAGACCCAAAGTAGATCTGGAAATTAGAGTTCAAGGGCTTTCCAACGAGCCATCCCAGAGCCTTTTTCGACATCGAGAAGGCCTTCAAAACATGGTTGTAAGAAGACCCAGTTTTTTTGTTTCGTGAGCCGCCCCCGGCATGCAAATTCAAATTTGACACACAAGGTTGCGATTCCTGGCATGCAAATTCAAATTTGACATAGAGTGCTACAATCCTATGGTTGAAAAGTAAAAATGTGCATTTGGTAAGTTTTTTTAGGTTTTTTAGAGCCTAAAGGTCAATTTAATTGCTAAAAATGGCTAGAAAGATATTTATTTTAGATATTTTTGTGCCTTGGGCCTTGCAAGGCCTCAAGGACAATATAGATACTTTTGATTAGCCAATAGACTTCTAGATGCTCTATTAGGATTTCCTCCTTCTTGCTTGTTTTATAAGGCATAAGGATTTATTGTAACATTGGGCTTTTGATGTGTTTAAGAATGATACATGGTTTTTGGAAGTTGAAGAACAATATTGTGTTGTGGAGCTTGTGGATGATTTCCCTTGGTTGATAATGATGAAGGCTTGCTTGCAGGATTCCTGAGTTTAGTTAATGGTGAAGTATCTCTTATTTTTTCATGTTTTCTTGTTTTTCATATGTCCATATTTCTATATTGCAATAGCTCAAAAGAGTATAGAATGATAAATTTTGTTTGAGGCACCTTAGCTCTGTTAGTACCCGTTTTGCTATTCATTGTTTCATTGGGCTTTGAGGTGTTTAAGAGAAATACATGGTTTTCAGAAGTTGATGAACAATCTAGTGTTGTGGAGCTTGTGGATGACTTGTCTTGGTTGATAATGATGAAGGCTTGCTTGCAGGATTCCTGAGTTTAGTTAATGGTGAAGTATCTCTTACTTGTTAATTTTTTTCTTATTTTTCATATGTCCATCTTTCTATATTGCAATAGCTCAAAAGAGAATAGGATGAGAAATGTTGTTAGAGGCACCTCAGTCCTCCTGTTTTCTATTCATTGTAACATTGGGCTTTGATGTGTTTAAGAGAAATACATGATTTTAAGAAGCTGCGGAACAATCTAGTGTTGTGGAGCTTCTGGATGATTTGCCTTGTTGATAATGATGAAGGCTTGCTTGCAGGATTCCTGAGTTTATTTAATGGTGAAGTATCTTTTATTTTTTCATGTTTTTCTTGTTTTTCATATGTCCATATTTCTATATTGCAATAGCTCATAAGAGTATAGGATGAGAAATGTTGTTAGAGGCACTTCGGTCCTCCTGTTTGCTATTGTCTTCATGTTTTCTTCTGCTGGGTTAGTTTAAGGAATTCTTAGTTGCTCCTTAGGCCCACCTAAGCTTGTCTATTTCATTATTGGATTAATATGCTAGTTTACAAACATGATTCATGGTGAGCCCTGCTTGTTTGATGTTATCTAAGCTGTCTCAAAATCTCTCTTTGATGTATTGATTGATTAGGTTAAGCTAAAGAGGTCTTGTTTCGATCTTGCCCTTTGTATATGCTTATTAGTTTGCTTCAAAGTATCTTTATAGTTGAATGAATGATGTTTAGGAGTTCCCTCTTCATTTATTAATTCTATTTGTCTCTCATATGTTTTCAAATCTTTAAAGTACAATCATTGAAGTTAGATAAGTTGTCTTTCTTCATTTTATCCACTGGATTGTATATCTTGAATGTGTATTTGTTTAAAAGTATTTTTATTGAGTAAATGGTGTGCCCTACCTCATGACTAGTACCTTTTTCTTATTAGTATTCAAGATCTCTCTATTCATAGGTATTTGACAAAGGATTATTAACTGCCCTTTTCCCTACCTTGGTTCCCAAACTTAATGTCCATTTCACCTCACACATAAACTTTAAAGATCCATTAACTACACTAGATTTTATTTGTGATGTACCCCGATTCATTATCAAGATATCAATGAATTCATAGACTCCATGGCCCAATTGGTTTGATAACCTCTCACTCCACCTATCCTACTTGATCATCTTACCCCAACCAAAACAAAAAATAAACCTACACTTACCAACTAGCCTAAAGTAAAAACACTTAAAACGAACAAGCTCACATCATTCGCACAATAAAGAGAGCCCTCTCTGAGTCTAGGAAACCTAGGTCCTGTTAGTCATCAATATTTTTCACCTGTTGATGATGACTAGTTGTTAAAGCCAAGTTTTCTAGCAACTGATCTCCAATTTGTCAAATTTTCCTGCTGGAAAACACACATAAACATTTTTTCCCTCGTACCTTTCCAATCAGCCCATTATGAGATAAAACCTCATTGTCAAGCTCTATCTAGCCTCAGCCATACAAACTTGTCCATCAGCTCCAAAGAGAATACTCCAAATCTATCCAAAAGTCTCCCCTAAGTTAGGTTATGGCACTTTAGGCGACCCTCCCCTGGAAAACCATCCTAAAGCCAAAGAACCTCTATCTAATATCGACCAGTCATAGATAACCTTCCTACTCTGCAAATAAATCTTGATACACTCTTAATTCACGCCACTAACAAACCTTGATGTCTTAGCAGTGCATATGCCATAGGTCAAACTGATATTAGGTGGATTTACAATGTTTCAATGTCTTTTTCAAGAACAGAAGTGTACCAGTGTTCTAAAAGACATTATTAAACTTAACATGAGAAGACAGTTGCTTCTCATGTGTTTTTGAGCCTGGGATGCAAGTACTAGACAGAGAGTTATTTCAATAAGCTCCTACAAAATCAGTCCAAAGGTTAGTGATTCATGAATAGTAGATACTGGTGAGGTTGCTTTTGATGTCTAAAGAGGCACAAAAGTATCTTAACAACAGGATTACATGTCTCAGAGAAATGCCCAACATGGCATATTGTCAATTTGTCATTTTTATATGCTTAAGAATGAATAGGCAGTGAAAAGGAAAGATGACACTGTTTGAAAGCATATGAGATGATTGACTATGTAAAACCTCCTCCATACATAAGCAGAGGGTTGATTGACTGTGTAAAACCTCCTCCATACATGAGCAGAGGGTTGATTGACTGAGAAAACCTCCTCCAAACATGAGCAGAGGGTTGGGTCACCTATTGTAAAACCTCCTTCATTTTACAAGAAGAGGGTTTGGCAATGTGGTAAAGGCTTCCCTCATTTAATAAGTAGAGGGCCAGGAACAGAGGTATGGCCTCATTTAAGGGCACATGGCAAAAAATGATGCAAAATGCCTAAAAAAACTTGTTTAACACCTTGTCTCAAATAGAGTCAAAACCACTAACACAACAGTAGTGTTTCAAAGATTGACTATAGGTTTCACTGATTGAAAGGCAGGGTTTTAAGTGCAGTGGAAAAGCAACTAAAGGCTTATGGATAGAAAAATGGTGTTAAAAATGAAGGGAAAGAAGTGGTACTGTAATAATCAAAGAGGTTTGACTTGTCTTCTATCAGAGATTTCCTCCAAAGGAAATCTGAAGCCAAAATGAACAAACTCTATTGAGGTATGAAATTTCATTAAGATTTTCCAAAGATCCTTCTCCTTGATCAACAAGCATGAAATCTAGCCATTTTTCCTTTAAAAAACAGAGTTGAAATTAGTAGAAATCCATTCAAGGTTTATGAGTTGAGAGATGGGTTAAACATAGGCCAAAGAGTGATGTTGATGTTCAAAGAAGCTTTTCTCTTCCTGTCCATGAAGATGTTTTTCAAAAAACTCATCAAAATGGACAAGAAGGTAACCTAAGCCTGGCTTCTGAAGGAGGCTTTGCAAATAGACACATAAGTTCATCAATGTGTAAGAAAGGATATGGCATGTGTTTCAAGTTCAGGAACAACACTCAAAGAAAATGAAGCATGCCACTGTCACAAACAAAGGCCTGTTCCTTATGAAAACATGTAAAAATACCTTGCTGTTGCATTTGGTTGAAGGAGGGGTTTTTAAAGGAGTTCCTTTTGATAAACAGATGATGGTAAAACCTAGGTGAATGCAACTAAGCTTCACCCGTAGTCAAAGAGAAATGTCATGCAAAAGATGCATCTACAATCATTTATTTGTCTTTGAGCAGGGTTTTTCTTTTAAAAAGTCAGCAATAGGCAGAAGTGACAGAGTTTCTTATTTAATAAGAAACAATGAAAAGGCAGTAGAAGGGGTTGGTAGCTTTTTAAAAAGGCCTTTTTACTTCAACGAGAACCATCACTATGTTGCCTTTCAAAATTTGACTGCAACATCTTGTCAAATGAATTGTTCAAAGATGAGTCTTTATAACGTTTTAAAATGATAAAATTGCAAAGGCAATGGCTCATGTTTTGACAAAACAAAAAGTCTTTTCAAACACATAAACGCTCTAAAGCATTATATGAAAACATTTGATTTTTCTTTCATATAAGAGGTGGGGAGACCGTTGCAAAGCTCATGTTGCAAATTTAAAACTCACCAAGTGCTTCCCTAGCTGTTCCCCTGACGGAGCAAGACGTTTCGAGCCATTTTGCAGAGTGTTTTGAGGCTTAAAACCTGCATGATGCACCTGGAAAAGCGCACGGTGCGTTTAGCGAAGAAAATACAAAGGCTTTATATAGTGGCACACAGCGTGCCTGTGTGCACTATCAACCTTTGCCCGAAGGCCGACCCGACTCCTCTACACAGCGTGGCGCTCTTCCATTTGAATGTGTAGCTCGCTCATAAGGCCCTCGAAAAGCATCTTTGGAGCTGCCAAATGATCAAAAAGGGCCCATGACAAGATTTCAAGGCATTCTCCATTGCTCCTTACTAGTTGTTGAAAATCTAAAAGGGGTGACAACGTTATTTTCCCAAGACAAAAAGAGTGGTTGGAGAGTAAGGTGTTTGAGAAAAATCCAAGTTTTTTTTTTTGTTGCCATGATTGCCCAAGATTAGTATAGTGAAAGGTGGTGGGTTTGTATCAGTTTCAAAAGGCCTAAAATTGCCTTCAAGAACAGTGATAAACAATAACACTAATTGCAAGGAAAAAAACACAGTGGTAGAGGTTTTCAAGTTGCTGTAAGGTGTCCTAACGGTAATAAAACAAAATTACCTCTGTCTACACAATCTAAGGTGAAACAGTATTTATAAGGTAAAGCCTTCTCATTTTGAAAAGGTCCTCTCTGTGTGATGAAACAGCCAAATTTGTGTAGCCTCCATTTTTCCATAAGATAGAGTGTGGTGAGAGATTTTGCAAAGTCAGTAGAGGGTATTTTTTGTCTACCTCTGTAAAAACAGTGAATAGCAGAAGAGTGTTGTTTGGGGAAGGGTGATTTTTTTTTTTTTTTTGACAAGGAGATCCTTGTTCTAAAAAGAAAAAACAGATACCTCTTTTCAATAGCTTGCCCAAAACATAGTAATAAATTGACTGTGTGCTTTTTATTTTACAAATACTTGTTATCTGGCATAAAAGAGGACAAAATAGTGATTTATAAGGAGCACAAAGTTGGTGTTGGGGGACTATTTCACAAAACATTTGAAGTAGTTTGTCTTGGTCAAACAGTGACTGATAAGGAAGACATAGGTGTGGTTGAGAAAAACATTTCAAGGGCCATTTGAGAAAGCTTGGTTTTGCAAAGAACATTCAAACAAAATGCCTCCCAGGCAAGACAGTAGGAGTGGCCTTCACAGGAGGTTCGAGCTTGTTTCCACTGAAGAGTTAAATGCCCATCCATCAGTCCTATTTAACTTTCATGAGGTTGGGTGTCTATAGTTTTGTAAAAGGGTGCAGGAGGTGAAAAGCTATTCCCCTTTGACACATCTTTGTGCTTTGATATTTCAAGAGAAGCATTTTCAGCTAGCAGGCCTAGATTTCAAATTCTCTCCAAGGTCCATTTCCAAGGCCACCAAAATCCCTTATTCAAACTGCCTCTTCCATCACTCCCTCATCAAGGTTATCATTCTTCATCATCTTGAGAAGAAATAAATCTCTTGGGATACTTTCTGTTACCGTCGATTTCGCCACAGTCAAGAAGGCAAAACTCGAGGCAACATCAAACCAACCTTAGCCTCGTAGCTAGCCCTACGAGGATAGGAGAGGTCTCTCTCCGGGTCAAACTCAGTGAAAGATGTCCAATAGGATCCGAGATGACCAAAAGCATAACTGATCTTAGGCTAGTAAACTGATATGAAAGGGTTTTTTGATAAATGTTGGGTTTCTGGGCTGTGTGGGGCAAAGACAGCAAGAGCAGAGATTAAATAAAGAACGCAGATTATCTCCTGAGGCAAGGTAAGCATGAAGTTTAGCAATTAAATTGAGATATAACGGAATGACAAGACTGCTTAGAAGTCGACAAGGGCATAGAAGATGGATCCTTGTCGAACAGAAGAAAACATTAACTATGAATACTTCCTCAAGACAGAGCAAATAAATTGAATTCTGCCTTTCTCACTTAGAAACATTCAATATTGAAATGGCGATTAATGAACTGTGAACATAACGATGACATATGAAACAAAAGGAAAAACATTTGCTAAATTTCAAGCCACGGGAATCTCAGAAAACAGAGTTGTATTTCTTCATTAAAATCTCTGTCTAAGACTATACAATAAAGCTCTAATTTTCTCCTACATCAACTCTCAGAACTCTCCCCTTTACAAAATGATTTACAATACATTAAATAAATGTTGCTAAGGGAAAAAACAAATCGACCCCAAGACCAGGGATTTGTTTTATTATTATTAATAAATAAACCTAAAAAGAAACAATTAGCGCTCAGAAGATGGAATAGCGCTCCTTCTACTCGAATCTGTTGAATCTGATGAACAGGTGGCATTACAGGTGTCAATCCCATTACTAAAAATAAGCATAGGCAATTGCATCTTGGAATGCCACTTTGCACTGCTCCCGAATGTTCTGGAAATGCGTTGGCCCTTCGAATTAGAAATCTTGTTATAAAATAGGATTCTTAATCCTATTCTTCGTTGTTTGTTGTGTTTGGTAATCTACGTTTTAATTTGGGTTTTTACTTTGATTCTATCCTTGACTTTTCACCGTGGCTATAAAAACTAAATGGAACTGACTTTTAATACATTTCGTTGATTCTTCAAGAAGTCATTTCAACCAAGAGCGCCATATAAATATCGGACTCTGTGTTGGTTAAGAATTTCGATGCCATTTGGGAATTTGTTTGATTCATGTTGAGATTTGTATTCCGCCCATTCCAGCTGCAACGTAGCCTATTATATGACAATGAAAACACCTACGGAACTGATAACGCATCACCATTGTCACCATTATAGAAAATGTTTCCTTGCACTAACTTTGTCATTTAAAATGAACATCCACTCTGCAGCAAAGCAAACGCTGCAATCTGTGCTTCCACCAATCACAAATCCGATTGAACAATGAGCCACTTCTGTTCCACGAGGAAAAATCCAAGCCTGGGCGCAAAAATGAATTTCTGGGTTCTGATTTTAAGTGGGTCGCTTTTTCCCAAGTGGGTCGCTACGCGTTATAATTTGCACTGGAGAAAACGCCTACAAATTTTCTTGCCTGTGAGTCGCTTTTGCCCAAGTGTGGCTTGCGCCTCCAAAATGCCAAAGCACATAAATGGGAAGACACCACCACTTCTCTCGTGGTCTTAACTCCATGGATGGAAGGCAAATAATTGAGAGAATAATGACAACAGAGGACGTCAATGGATGAACGGATACAAAAAAGTCGATGAAGACACTGCGAAGCATTGCGAAGCACGTGAGTAATTTTTGTCACCATGAGTACTAAAGAAGACTCCAAGGAGAACTGTAAACAGGAGAACTGTAATGTATGGGTACTGAGATCCATCGTGTGTTTTGTCACCTTACCAATTTAACCAATAGAGTGGGTGCCTTGATGATATATCATTAAAGATAACTCATTGTGAGTCCGTTATGCCGATGTTGTATGGACCCTAATAAAAAATGGTGATTCAAGTATCCATTGGTGCCAGGGCATGAAATTGTTGGAATTGTGAAAGAAGTTGGCATCGATGTAGTCCGTTTTAAGGTTGGCGATCATGTTGGAGTGGGTACATATGTCAACTCCTGTCAGCAATGTGAATATTGTAATGAAATAATAGAAGTTAATTGTGCAAAAGGGTCTATTTTCACCTTTAATGGTATCGATGTAGATGGCACAGTAACGAAAGGAGGATATTCTAGTCACATTGTTGTTCACCAAAGGTACTGCTTTAAGATACCAGACAATCTACCAATGGCTGCAGCTGCACCTTTGCTCTGTGCAGGAATTATTGTTTACAGCCCTATGATTCGTCATCACATGAATCATGCAGGAAAGTCTCTTGGAGTAATTGGGCTAGGAGGTCTTGGTCATATGGCAGTAAAATTTGGAAAGGCTTTTGGACTGAATGTAACAATTTTGAGCACATCTCGCATCAAAGAAGGATGGTAAGGTCACATTCTTTATGGATCGTATAAATTTATATATTGTCATCCGATAAACACAGATAGAGGCTTAGTCGTTAAAAACCTCTTGATTTCATCATTGACACCGTTCGTGGGACCACCCAATTGATCTTTATATGCCACTTTTGAAGATTCCAGAGTGTTTGTAATTTTAGTTTCCCTAGAAATCAAGATCCATCCCGCCAATCTTATTATTGGCATGAAATCAATTGAGGGAGGTAACAGTGGCACCAAAGACATTCAAGAAATGATTGATTTTTGTGCAATGGAAAGAAATATCTCGGCATTCATGACCTATGTTCCACTCACAAAGTATTGAAAATGTTGCAATATAATCCAAAAGACCAATTAATGATAATTTTCTTGCAAGTAGTAGAAGAGAAGACCCATTAAAATGTCCCTGTATGTAAAATGATCCAATAATGAAGCAGCTTATGCACATTCCTCCTGCAGCAATCATTAGAAGTGGGCACCTTCCATATTTGTCCATAATCAATGATGAGTGCACCGCCACCATCTGATGAAATCCTCTTTGCAATATTCTTTGCCAATTATGCTCCAACACATTATTACAAACTCTGTTTTCTAATTCCCTTTTTAAATTTGCTGATTTTGAATGAGAGCTTTTTCTTTGTCTGCTTGCAGGGATAATTAATATTGAACTTTGGCAAGGAGAACCAGCATCTGCAATTGAGGAACTACATGGTGAAAAGATACATTCGATGATTTCTTCTTCAAAACCCTGTTTTGAAGAAGAATCAATTTCACATTATTGATAATGACATAAAAAAACTTACTGAACCTTCCTCTAGTCTGCAGACAAAACCCTGGACTCCAGAATTACTCTTTAATGACTGCAAATAAGGAGAAATGAACCCTGGTGAATTTGAATGCAGCAGACTGACAAGACGGAGTCTAACATTGGCTCCAATGGGGATGGCAGCTGCCGCTTCTTGGAGGTGCCAAGAACCGCAGAGCTTTGGGAGAGCAGACAGTGCCTCCATCCATTGGGCGATGGAATCATTATTCTGAAAAAAAAACTAAAGACTGATAACTCAACTGGAAAATTGACTCAAACTGACTTAATGCAAACTGAAATGACTGAATTAAACAAAAAACTTTCTGAAAAGGGCAGCAGTCCATCAAAATTTCAAAACCCTGATGGCAACCCCCAGCATACTGATGTGATATGTACAATCATGTATAATTTGCTTTCCAATGCAACCAATCCAGCAAATGGCTGCACCCCAAATTTCTGCTCTTATTCTCCTTGAGCAGGCAGAATGATGAACCTGTAGGCAACTCAACACAATCACTGAAACCAAATCTCATGATAATAAACCAGGAAATATTTATCCTTTCTAATGTTTGCAGAAGAATGCTGAAGGGGTCTTGAAAATCCTGAAGCGCTGGCTTATCTGGGGATCCAGCTGCAAAAATACTAGTAATCACCTCACTCTGATCTGAAAGGACAATTGATTTCTGAGGGATAGAAATGCACAGATCTGCCATCTGAGTGTTAGCTGTAGGTTCCTTGACCATTAAAAATTCTGACATATACTCTTCAACTTCATGATCTAGATCATTTTTAAACAAAAAACAATCTTCAAGATTATCAAACATGACAACCTTATCATCTTTGTGAAGGAAAAAATTATCTGTTTGCTGATCTACACAACTGATTACAAGACAATCATCTTTTTCAACAGAGGAAGAAATTTCACCAACACTTTCCTGATTATGTATGCACTGCAAATATGTTGTAGTTTTGGCTGAAACATGACCTTTCAAAAGTATATCTATCTCATCTTCAGACAAAGGAGACAATGCCTTTTGTTTTCTTCTGCTTAAACAGTAATTATCTTCATATGACAGGGCATTCAAACTATCATTCATTACTGAGTTATTGAAAGGAGATTTATCACTTACTTGCACAAAGATCTCATTCTGTCTTTCATGAACTGACTGGATTGCTTCTTCATGAAGGTTGTGTTCTAATGATGATCTGACAGTATGACTGAGAACATTTGGATCCATTACTGTGTTTTCTGCATCCCAGATGATTTCAACAGCAGAGTTCTCCTTGATGGGCTTCAGAACAAGATATGCTTGGTCATCCTGATCTGAATCTGAATCTGAAGTAGCTGTCTGGACATTATCACAATCTGCAATTGGAACTGGACTTACTTGCATGCTGCTGTCTTCTGTGGGCAGATCTGAAATGACATTCCGCCTTTCATCATTTTCAGCCATATGGCCATCAACCTGCTGCAAAGTCTCCTGAGCACCTTGATAGGTATCCTTTAGGTTTTCTTCATGTTGCTGAAATGGATTCTCATACAGGGCCTCCATGATTTCATCATTCATGAAATTATCATCTTCATAATATTTCTCCAGGCTTTCAATAAAAGAATAAGCATGTTTGCAACAGTCATGAACTAAATTTAATGATGGATAAGACATTTGATATCTTTCAATGAACAGGGCATGAAAGTCCTTTAAACAATAAATACAGGCCAGCGGCAAATTTTCATACCAAGATTGGGCTTCACCTTCCAGAGTGGCCAGGAATATCTTCATCAAGCAATCTTCAGGAAAATCCACTTTCAACTTGCGAATATGCATATGAAATCTAACCAGATGTAAAGCAGCATCCTTCTTACCATCATCGTTAAACGTAGGCAGATTCCTCGACCAATCCACCTTGGGCATCTTATTCGGAAAACCTGGAATGTGATCTCGGCTCAAGGGAGCATATCTTCTCGTGATCCGGTCCATCTTGAAAATCTCACAGCTACTGATCTCCCTGCAGTGAAATCACCATGAAGCATCGATTTCTGGATTGTTCAGTGAATGAAGTCGCCGGGTGAATGATTTCAGCCTTGCGGTGTCTGACTGCTGTCCACCATCAGCATCAGATCTGCAACTTTGTTATCCTTTACCGGGGAAAGATCTTCCCCAGTATGGTCGCCACTATGTTAGCGCTCGAATCTGCCACAGGCTGAAAGAGGCAAAACTCGAGGCAACATCAAACCAAGCTCAGCCTCGTAGCTAGCCCTACGAGGACAGGAGAGGGCTCTCTCCGGGTTAAACTCAGCGAAAGATCTTCAAAGGGGCTGAGATAACTGATAGTAAATGCTGATCTTAGGCTAGTAAAGTGATATGAATAAGGTTTTTAATAAATGTGGGGGTTTTTTTAATAAATAATGGGGTTTTCTGGGCTATGTGAGGCAAAGACAGCAAGAGCAGAGATTAAATAAAGAATGCAGATTATCTCCTGAGGCAAGGTAAGCATGAAGTTTAGCAATTAAATTGAGATAAACGGAATGACAAGACTGCTGAGAAGTCGACAAGGGAATAGAAGATGAATCCTTGTCGAACAAAAGAAAACATTAACTATGAATACTTCCTCAAGACAGAGCAAATAAATTGAATTCTGCCTTTCTCACTTAGAAACATTCAATATTGAAATGGTGATTAATGAACCGTGAACATAACGATGACATATGAAACAAAGGGAAAAACATTTGCTAAATTTCAAGCCACAAGAATCTCAAGAAACAGAGCTGTATTTCTCCATTAAAATCTCTGTCTAAAGACTGGTAATAAAGCTTCCACTTTCCTACATCAACTCTCGTAACTCCTCAAATGTTCTTACAACATTAAATAAATGCTGCTAAGGGAAAAAACAAATCGACCCCAAGACCAGGGATTTGTTTTATTATTATTAATAAATAAACCTAAAAAGAAACAATTAGCGCTCAGAAGATGGAATAGCGCTTTTTCTACTCGAATCTGTTGAATCTGATGAAGAGGTGGCATTACAGGTGTCAATCCCATTACTAAGCATAAGCAATTGCATCTTGGAATGCCACTTTGCACATTTCTGCCCCCAAATGTTCTGGAAATGTGTTGGCACTTCGAATTAGGAAATCTGGAGTTATAAATAGGAAATTTAATCCTATTCTTCTGCTGTGTTTGGTAATCTACATTTTGATTTGGGTTTTTACTTTGATTCTATCCTTGAATTTTCACCGTGGCTATAAAAACTAAATGGAACTGACTTTTAATACATTTCGTTTGAGGCACCAAAGAACATAACAAGTGTATCTTTGCAACCATTATAACACCTCCAAATTATTGCGGATTACCAACATATATGCACCAGTGAGGACGCCGCCCTAGCTGACACACTATACAAACCAGCAAAAGACAGAAGCTCCAATTCTCGGGCCGGCCTTTCCAAACTCGCAACGTAGCCTCCTATATGACAACAAAACACCTATGAAACTGATAACGCATCATCATTGTCACCATTATAGAAATCGTTTTGCACTAACTTTGTCATTTAAAACGAACATCCACTTCGCAACAAAGAAAACGCCGCAATTCGTGCTTCCACCAATCACAAATCCAATTGAACAATGAGCCACTTCTCGTTCCACGAGGAAAAATCCAAGCCCGGCGCAAAAATGAATTTCGAAGCCCGTATTTTAAGTGGGTCGTTTTTTTCCCAAGTGTCGTCGTTTCATCTTGCATCAAAAGAGCCCCAATACGAACACCTGAGCCTGTGGCCGTTTTCGCTGGCGGTGGCTTGCGCCTCCAAAATGCCAAAGCACATAAATGGGAAGACACCACCACTTCTCTCGTGGTCTTAACTCCATAGATGGAAGGCAAATAATTGAGAGAATAACGACAACAGAGGATGCCAATGGATGGACGGATACAAAAAAGCCGATGAAGACACTGCGAAGCATTGCGAAGCACGTGAGCAATTTTTGTACACCATGAGTACTAAAGAAGACTCCAAGGAGAACTGTAATGGATGGGCAGCTCGAGATCCATCAGGTGTTTTGTCACCTTACCAATTTAACCGAAGAGTCCCAGGCCTTGATGATATCTCATTAAAGATAACTCATTGTGGATTCTGTTATGCCGATGTTGTATGGACCCGGAATAAACATGGTGATTCAAAGTATCCATTGGTGCCAGGGCATGAAATTGTTGGAATTGTGAAAGAAGTTGGCATCGATGTAGTCCGTTTTAAGGTTGGCGATCATGTTGGAGTGGGTACATATGTCAACTCCTGTCAGCAATGTGAATATTGTAATGAAATAATAGAAGTTAATTGTGCAAAAGGGTCTATTTTCACCTTTAATGGTATCGATGTAGATGGCACAGTAACGAAAGGAGGATATTCTAGTCACATTGTTGTTCACCAAAGGTACTGCTTTAAGATACCAGAAAATCTACCAATGGCTGCAGCTGCACCTTTGCTCTGTGCAGGAATTACTGTTTACAGCCCTATGATTCGTCATCACATGAATCATGCAGGAAAGTCTCTTGGAGTAATTGGGCTAGGAGGTCTTGGTCATATGGCAGTAAAATTTGGAAAGGCTTTTGGACTGAATGTAACAATTTTGAGCACATTTTCATCAAAGAAGGATGAAGCATTGAACATTCTTGGAGCAGATAAATTTATATTGTCATCTGATAAACAGCAGATAGAGGCTTCTTCAAAGACCCTTGATTTCATCATTGACACTGCTTTCAGGGGACCACCCAATTGATCTTTATATGCCACTTTTGAAGACTGCAGGAGTGTTTGTAATTGTAGGTTTCCCTAGTGAAATCAAGATCCATCCTGCCAATCTTATTATTGGCATGAAATCGATTGCAGGGAGTGTAACAGGTGGCACCAAAGACATTCAAGAAATGATTGATTTTTGTGCAATGGAAAGAAATATCTCAGACATTGATGACCCATGGAATTCCACTCGTGCACATTGAAAATGTTGCAATATAATCCAAAAGACCAATTAATGATAATTTTCTTGCAAGTAGTAGAAGAGAAGACCCATTAAAATGTCCCTGTATGTAAAATGATCCAATAATGAAGCAGCTTATGCACATTCCTCCTGCAGCAATCATTAGAAGTGGGCACCTTCCATATTTGTCCATAATCAATGATGAGTGCACCGCCACCATCTGATGAAATCCTCTTTGCAATATTCTTTGCCAATTATGCTCCAACACATTATTACAAACTCTGTTTTCTAATTCCCTTTTTAAATTTGCTGATTTTGAATGAGAGCTTTTTCTTTGTCTGCTTGCAAGGATAATTAATATTGAACTTTGGCAAGGAGAACCAGCATCTGCAACTGAGGAACTACATGGTGAAAAGATACATTCGATGATTTCTTCTTCAAAACCCTGTTTTGAAGAAGAATCAATTTCACATTATTGATAATGACATAAAAATAAAAACTTACTGAACCTTCCTCTAGTCTGCAGACAAAGCCCTGGACTCAAGAATTAAAATGACTCATGTTCTGGACCACAGTAACATCAGTGACTGCGCATAACAAGGAATGAACCTTGGTGAATTTGACTGCAGCGGGATGACAAGACGGAGTCTAACACTTGGTTTACACATCCGGATTTCACCACTGTCCCTTCATTTCATACATCTCCTTCACCTTCCACTCACCATCCTTCGCCTTCTTCAAGCAAGCCCATTCCCAAGAAGATAAAATTTCCCATTGAACAAGAAAAAGAGCATGATTAGGAAGAAGAGCATGAGCAAGAGGAGGAAGATGATGATGAGCAGCATCATGATGAAACAGAGAAACAAGGGGAAGAAGAGCACAGTGAGGCAGAGCAGCAAGGGGAAGAAGGGCATGATGAAGAGGAAGATGATGATGAGTAGCATCATGATGAACAGGTGTAGCACAGTGAGGATGAGTAGCCTCATGAAGAAGAAGGGCAACATGATGAATAGGTGCAACACAGTGAGGAGAGGCAGCCACATGATGATGAACAACAGCCTCATGAAGAAGAAAGGAAGCATGATGAACAGGTGCAACATAGTGAGGAGGGAAACCCTCAAAGAGAAATACAAAAGGACAGTCAAGGCATCCATGAAGAAATCCAAGACAGTGGAAAGAATGATGAGCAAAGTAACAAGGGCAAAGAGCCAATAGATCATGTGGTAGCTGAATCTCCTAGGCAAGGGGCCCTGCTCTCTTCTCCAAAAGTGGCCAAGCCCCAGACATCAAGGAAAAAGGTGCCTAAAGTTGTAACTCCAAATGTTACTAGGGCCCTCCGAAGCAAGGGGAAATTTCCCAAGAAACCCATTTTCGAATTTCCCAAGAGGAGGAAGACTAAAAGAGCCACCCAAATCAAAGGAAAGGAGAAAAAAGAAAGCAGACATGAAAAGGAAAGGGACTTCGACATAATTCAAATCCAAAGTGATGATAGCAACAATGAAGCCCGAATCCTAGAAACCCTCATGATCAATAGAGAAAACCAAATTGATGCTTTGAGGACTGATCTAGAGATGGCTAGAAACTTCAATCACTTTTGCAAATTCAAAACAAACATATGAGTGTCCATATGGTGGTATATGAGACACGGGCCATCAAATACAAAAAAGAGGCCTCCAAGTCACAAGTGAGATTGGAATAACTCATCGGTGAGTTCGATGAGAGCAAAGATGAAGATCAGCCCAGGAGAAAAAGGCCAAGAACCATGGGGCTCAAAATATCCCTTGAGAAATAAAAGGAAAAAGAAGCTGCCCTTCTCCAATCTACCCTTCTCAATACATTGGTCACCCAAGAAATAGAGAACAATCGAGAAGCATGGCTTGAGAGGGTAAATGATCACTTGGAAAAGAAGTTGGAGAAGGCAAATATAGACTTGGACCTTCAACGGAGGATGACTGAGCATTATAAGAAGCTCAATCAGTTTGCCCGGCGGAAATTGAAGGCCACACAAGAAAAACTCAAAGAGGCTCAAAGGAGGCGCCTGACACCAAAATTGAAGAAAGACACCTCAAAGCTCCAAATTTTGGCCTCAGCTTCACAATATGTTTCTGAAAACCCTTGAGGGTCATGCTTGCCAAAATTGGGCAAAATTCAACAAGTTTTGGTTTTTTTTTCACTTTTGGGTTTTGGCTAAAACTCATGGGCATCGCCATTTTAGTTTGGGGCATCCTCAAAAGATTAAAATGGTATAATTGGATGCCATAATTTCAGGGGTATATATTCAGAAATTTTCAGATCATTTCAAGATGTTTTTCTCCCCCAAAATGGCAAAACAAACTCACTTTTTCCACACTTTGCCCCATTTATCAGCAAGGCCTATTTTTTGGGTTTTTACACACATGTTTGTTTTTGGAAGACTTCCAATGGAAATTTTGGAGAAAACTAAATATTTTCAGATAATAGACATTCAGAGCTTTCCAACGAGCCATAACGGGCCTCGTTTTGACACCGGGAAGGCCTCCAAAAGTTGCCCGCAAGTCAGGGGACTTTCTGCTGATGTATTTCTTAAGTATTTTTTGTAAAAAATGTACCTTTCAAAAGTGACTTTTCCTCATGTGCGCTTAGCTATTTTTGTGCATGGTTAGTTAGGAAAAGTAAATTTATTTTCCTTTTTTAGCATTTTCTAGATATTTTATTAGATATTTTGTGCCTTGGGCTTTGCAAAGCCTCAAGGACAAAATCAGATATTTTGGATGGGCCAATGAGATTGCAAGTTGAACTAGGAAGTTTTCCCTCATATTGGCCTATATATTCCAAAGGCTTTCGTTGTAAACAAGGATGAACTTGATGAATAGAAGCAATATATGGTCATACAAGCTTGGAAGAAACACTTGTCTCATGCTTTTGGATAGTTTATTGGATGATGAAAGAGGATTGTTGTTGGATTCCATGACTTGGTAGAATGGTATAGTGTCTCTCTCTCTATTTTGTTTCTTAGTTTTCATTCATAATTCAATGTTCTTGCTTGCTATAAGATAGTAGAGAATAGATTTGAGACATGCCCTTGGAGGCACCTCAAATTTCTTGTTTCTTTATAGCTTCTATGTTTTCTTCATTCTTAAACATATTAAAGAATCCTTGATTGCTCTTTAATAACTCAAGAATATTTTTTTCTTGTTTCATTTATGGTTTTATGCATGCTAAGTATGATTCATGGTATGCCCTGCTTTCTCATGGCTAGTCATAGCTCCAATTTTGAAACCTCTCTTTGATTGATTAGATTGTCATTTGTTGAACCAAGGAGGTCTTGTAATGATCTTACCCTTTGCCTAAAACTATGAAATCTTGCTTCAAAGTGCCCAAAAGCTTGAAATACTATGTTTAGGCATTCCTTCATATTGATTTGAGTTGTTTGTTTGTCTTAAATGTATTTCCCCAAAGTCTGATAGCCATTTCCTAAAGTTAGAGAGTCATATATCTCTATGCATGGCTTGAATGTTTATTTCTATGCATTGATCAGTTTATAGTTACATTTTTCATGATTAATGGTTTTCCCTACCATGTTTATGTCAGCTATTAAATTATTTATGTTTGAAATATTTTTTTCTTCACAAAATTAATGTCCATCCCACTCCATTTTACCTCGCTCAAATCGGCCCTTCAACAACCTTGTATCACCACATGAAATCTTTCTTGAAATTTTCGACCCCATAGCCCATTTGATCTGACATATTTTTACCTATCTTATGTCTTTGATCGGTTCATCCCTCACAACCTAAAACCAAAACCAAAAACCTACTTCATAACTAGCCTAAAATCAAGAACACAATAAGCAAACACACAAATATCCCTTACACAAATAGAGAGAGCCCTCTCTGAGTCCAGGAAGGCTAGGTCCTTGGGCTCCAAAGACTGGTTTGATGTTACACTGTCATTTGGCTTGCCAATCAGCCAAATCACAGGACACTAACATAATGGTGATCACAGTGAGACTCTGAGTGATAAACAAACTTAGATTCCCTACACATTTCAACAGCCTTAGGAATACTATATGATTGACTTACCCACCGCTCCCTAACATAATGGCGATCACGGTGGGACTAACTGAGTACATAACAGTCTAGAAAACTCTTGTAGATTCATTAGTCTTTAAAAAATTTAAACAGGCAAGCAGTCTATAGAATCATTTAGAGTAAACTCTTTTTGTTTTCACCACCCTAGCAAAGTCATGAATCAGGTCTAGAGCACTCTAAAAAACCATAGGCTGCACATAAAAACTCAAAAAACCCCAAAACATTCCTAGATTGGCTTTTCCCTAGTTATTGGTGGTGGACCATAGCTACATATTTACAAAAAACAACCAAGTTCCACCTGGCGACTCCACTAGCCTCCAGTAGGCCTAAAAAACTCCATAAAAAAACCAAGAAACTCATAAACCATACCTTTATGTTGACTCATCCTTTCCAAAACTTAAAACTTATGGTGAAAACCCTGTAATCAGTGACAAACTAAGTATAACTTACCGATTCAGAATACTTCACCTAAAACATAGGAGATAAACATAAATAATATTGCAAATAGAACCATTAGCTTGTCCAAACAGCCTACCAAACGGTTGAAACCAAGTGATTCACTCTTCCTTGCAAGTCTTCATCTCAAAGTTTGCAAGAAAACTTTTTCCCGAAAGTATCTTTGATAGTGTTGGTGGTGGACCATAGTTCTCACAAAAATCCACCTGGCGACTCCACTAGTCCTCATTTTTGTTTTGACCATCCTTCACATTAGCAAAACCCCTAGAGAGGCCATCCATCCAAAACAACCACAAATTCCATCCTCTCTAAGCTCTAGATTCAAAATCTGGCTTCATGAAGAATCAACACCAGATCTCATCCATACCCAAATCCCCCTATCATAGTAGATGACCGAGAGAAGATTCTTTGGCAAGCTTCTGAAACTGGCAATTTAGCTACCGATAGGTCCATCCATAAAGCAAGATCAGTACCTAAGCACCTCACAGCCTTGTAGGATTCCCCATTTGACTTAAAATTATCAAAAACCCTTTTTAGAATAAAGTCACAAAGTAAGGTAAACTTTGACGATCTTGAGCCCTTAGATCTGCCACAGAGTCCTAGTAGACAAGCCTCGTGTACTACACCTCTAGAATTTTAGCTTCTCCATCACTTTGGCTCCTACCACCCCATATCTGCTCAAAATCAGATCACTAGCCCAAGTACATCCGCCACACCCATCCAAACCACTACTGTTCAAATCACCTCAGCTCATCCTACAAGCCCTCATTTTGTACACCATCCATTAGCTCCCACCATGGCAGCCTAGTATGCACCCTTGGTGTTGCCACACCCTTTGGCTCCTTTACAAAATGACTATCAATCCAAAATCCCACACTTTACTGGAGTTGAGGCTACTACAGCTCAGCAACATGTAGATAGAATTAGCGATGCTTTTGAATACATGGAAATAGAGGACGAGACCATAAGAATGAGGATGTTCGCCCAAAGTCTGGGTAGAGAACCCAAAAAATGGTTTAAGAGCTTAACTCCGAACAACATCCACAATCTCCCAGAACTTTACCAAACCTTTATAAATGAGTGGGAAATCTGAAAGAACCCCATTCAAATCCTGTCAAAATACAACAATCTAAAACGGGAAAATGGGGAAAGTGTCCAGGGATACTGCACTAGGTTTAACAGTGTTTATAATGCCCTCCCACCTCACATCAAACCTCCACTTGGCTCAGCCTTAGCAAAGTTCCCTAAAAGCTTTGACCTAGACATGAATTATCAACTAAGAGACAAGGACCCCCCTACCTTAGAGGAAATGCAAAAAGTGGCCATAAGTGTAGAAGCCAACTTAGCAGAAAAGAGAGCTAGGACTAGATCAGAAAGGAAAGTCACATACCGAGATGATGTCTCCACTTCAGCCACTTCCTTATATCCTAGAATAGATGACTTAGTTAGATCCATGGCGAAAATGTGGGAAAAGATAAGTGAAAAGACACCTCTCAGGGACAACCAGTCAAACCCTCCAAACAGAAACTGGAACAAAAATTTTAGAAGGGAACAACCTCAAAACAAACCAAGCGAAAATGACCAACAAATTAGGCCCCCCTTTAATGAAATTATGTGGAAGAAGATGAAGAGGATAGAGAAGCCATTGATGAAAATCATTTGAACCTTACAGGTTCTGATAACGAGAGTGAGGTTTGTTACAGCATTTTTTGGTCATCTAACCTATTATCATTAGATGAACCCAAGTACACCATGTAAGACCAATTTTACCATAAGTAAAATTGCTTTCACTATGTGAAATAACTTAGTAAAACACCTTTATTAAGTTTTTTATGGTCTAAACAGGAAACCCCAAAAGGAAATAATAAACAAATCTATATTTGTTTATATTTCCTGGTCATATTTAACCCAAAACAAGGAAATCAATTAAATAAATCCTTATTTATTTGATTATTTCCTAGGAATAATTTATTTAAATCCTTATTTAAATAATATTCCTAGTTAAATTTGACTAAATCATTTATAAATAATTAAATAAATCATTATTTATTTAATTATATTCCCACCATTCCCTTAAAATAATAAATAAATCATTTATTTATTTATTATTTATAAATAAAGGAATTGACCCAAGTCAAAAATCATTTTCCCTCCAACAAATATAATAAAATATTCCTAAAGGGTGGTTCTAGAATTTGATTAATAATATTTTATTCATGCACCAAGTTCTAGACTGCCCTAATATTTTGTTATAAATAGAAGGGTTTTCCCCATTCATTAGTCACCTTTCATTGCATTAGATCACTCTAGATCTATACTTTTGGTCACTTTTTCCATTTTTTCCTTTTGAGCTCCCTTTGAGTTCTATGTTTGTTTGGTTTTCTACACCAACAAGAGAGAGAAATTTTAGATCTGAAATGCTGAGGACTTTCAAGAACCCATCCCATTGAGGAGAACCAGAAAACACCTTTCTTGTTTTCCTCCCAGGTGCCCCCTTTTAATATAAAAAATTCTTTCAAATACATTGATCTTGTCTTGTATATTGGATGCATGGAGCCACATTTTACTTTTACTGCTTAATGTCTTTTATCCTTAGATCTGGATTTGTGTAGCATTATTTGGATCAGCTAACTGTAGATTTAAAGATATTGGCAGCCATAATTGATGTTAGGGCTATTTGTTATACGTAGCTAAAGTGGTCTTTTTTGACGAAAGATTCATACTAACAATTGGTGACTCCACACACCATTTTTTGGTCATCTAACCTATTATCATTAGATGAACACAAGTACACAATGTAAGACCAATTTTACCCTAAGTAAAATTGCTTTCACTATGTGAAATAACTTAGTAAAACACCTTTATTAAGTTGTTTATGGTCTAAATAGGAAATGCCAAAAGGAAATAATAAACAAATCTATATTTTTTTATATTTCCTGGTCATATTTAACCCAAAACAAGGAAATCAATTAAATAAATCCTTATTTATTTGATTATTTCCTAGGAATAAGTTATTTAAATCCTATTTAAATAATATTCCTAGTTAAATTTGACTAAATCATTTATAAATAGTTAAATAAATCATTATTTATTTAATTATATTCCCACCATTTCCTTAAAATAATAAATAAATCATTTATTTATTTATTATTTATAAATAAAGGAATTGACCCAAGTCAAAAAATCATTTTCCCTCCAACAAATATAATAAAATATTCCTAAAGGGTGGTTCTAGAATTTGATTAATAATATTTTATTCATGCACCAAGTTCTAGACCGCCCTAATATTTTGTTATAAATAGAAGGGTTTTCCCATTCATTAGTCACCTTTCACTGGATTAGATCACTCTTGATCTATACTCTTGGTCTGACTTTGAGCCATTATCATTGTCACATTTTTCATCACTTGCTTTGTGAGCTCCCCTTGAGTTCTATGTTTGTCTGGGTTTTCTACACCAACAAGAGAGAAATTTTAGATCTGAAATGCTGAGGACTTTCAAGAACCCATCCCATTGAGGAGAACCAGAAAATACCTTTCTTTTTTCCCTCTCAGGTGCCCCCTTTTAATATAAAAAATTCTTTCAAATACATTGTTCTTATCTTGTCTATTCGATGAATGGAGCCACATTTTACTTTTACTGTTTAATGCCTTCTATGCTTAGATCTAGATTTGTGTAGCATAATTTGGATCAACTAACTACAGATTTAAAGATATTGGCAACCATAATTGATGTTAGGGCTATTTGTTATGTGTAGCTAAAGTGGTCTTTTTCGACAAAAGATTCATACTAACAAGGTTTACCTCACAATAGAAGAACAAGCGTTCTTCTCTCCGAATCAAGATGAAACCAACTATGAAGATCCCAAACATCCTGCCATAGATTTTCAAAATACCATAATAGAAGCTCACAGGTAGTATGACCTTAGAAGCAAAAAACTCCAAGAATGGTAGCTCAGACATTGCTAAAACCCCTGATACCATCCTTAAAAAGGCAATGGATAGCAACAAGATCGTGGTCAAGAAAACTGACCAAAACAAAGATAAAGCTATTCAAACAAGTCTTGGCTTAGATGCTCCTAGTACTTCCACAAAGATTCCTGAGATGGCTGTGTCAAACGAAATCCAAAAACAAAGTCAGTAAACTTAGAACATAGAGAAAGTCATGGCTGAAAAAACTGAAGCAAACTTGTCTAAACTACAAGCACCTTTCAGTTTTGAGGGATAAATCGCCAAAATAAATACTACCATGCCCCTCACTAAACTTATCGCCCAAAGCTCTTATAAATTCCAAGTGTTAAAGGTCCTGAATATAGGAAATGATGCAAACACCCTTAGTCTAGCTGATGACACCCCTGAAGTGTTGTTTGGTCCAAAAATAGAAGGGAAATTCCAAGAAGGAACCACTCTTCCCTTTTACATCAGTTTCAATATCCATCACCAAATCTTACACAATTCCATGCTAGACTCCAGGGCCTCGCATAATCTCATGCCGAAGGTCATGATGGAAATATTAAGCGTAGAAATCACAAGACCATATAAAGACTTATATTCGTTTGACTCAAGTAGAGTCAAGTGTCTGGGTTTAATCAAAAATCTTTGTTTCAGTTTGGCCCAAGTACCTGCAAAACATCTTATCATGGACATAGTGGTAGCAGAAATCCCTCCCAAGTATGGAATGCTTTTATCCAGATCTTGGGGAGCCAAGCTTCAAGGAAATATTCAACTTGATATGTCCTACGCCACTATTCCTATGTTTGACCAAACTAGAATACTCTATCAGGAATCACATATGAAATATATGATCAACAGCCAAGAAAGGCCAGATAACATTCCGATGTACTCCTTGCATTTTGATTTGAACTCTTTCATTTTACACACTGATGAGGACATTGAAGAATAGTCAGAAGGATTTGAAACAAACTTAGACCCACCACATCAGTTGCCCCAAGTTCTCTATGATGAACTAGACACTCAAAATTATCATGATCATGAGTAGCTACGTCTTGAGGAAAGAGAGTTTGTTCCTTTTGAAACATGGATAGAGCAAGAAGCACAAACCATTATGTACTATCAAGAAAATTGCTCAAACCTTAGGCAAACATCAGCACTAACATCAGGAGACTTTTTCAGAGTAAAGGCATTAGAAGACTTATATATCACAGACCTCTTTGGAAATCAATGGCAGGGGAGCTTAATGTTCTTACCATACCCTAAATATTTACTAGTACATAACTCTACCCCTTAAAATGAAACCTTGACTATAGCCATAACATTTCAAAATCCAGAAAAAATGCCTGATAAACTTCTTATGAAAGGATATGATGACTGCAGTCCAAATATACCTGAGTTACTTGAACTGGCTAACATTCTGTCACTCCGCCAAAGACTTAGAAGTGTTAGCATTTGCAATCTTGTTCAAAATACTACTTCATATAGAGAAAACAGTGAGAAACACCATGCCACTACCATCACTCCTAGAAACAACTTCGACAAAAGAAAATACAAAAATCTGAACCAAACACTAATAGTCAAAGATAAAATAGCTAGTCATAGGATCTGTTTTGACTTTAGAAACAATAATTCACACCCAATACCATGATATACCAATTATAAGTGCTTTTAATCATATGTCTTTGCAAGATTATGTTTCAGGTTATAGCCAAATAATTCCTTTGCAAAGCAGACAGCTCAAAGAATTTTTCAAGTATGTTGGAAGTAGTTCCATTTTCAAACCCGGAATTGAAAAACCACTAGATATCAAAAATATCCTCCTAAAAGCCATGTTTGTAGTTCTGAGTTTCTGTATTCTGACATACCTATATGATGTAATCATATACTTCAAAAATGACAAAGAATATCTGCACATACTTCAAAAATGACAAAGAATATTTGCACTATTTGAAAAATATGTACAACAAAAGAAGGAGTGGAAATCCGAGGTATAAAGAGGTACAGCGGGAAGATACAGGGTTGTTTAAAGATTCATGCATGAATCCTTATGTCATGCTTGAAAGAGAAAATTTTCCAAATTTTTCTTTTCAAGATCTGAGTGGACCAAGAGTGGCAGGAGATCCTTATGAAGATAAGATGCTTAAGTTTCACCATTTCCAACATTTATGAGTTAAAACTTTTTCAATCATTGTATATACCATTGTTTGAAAAATAAATCAAAAACAGAAAATTAAAAAACAATAGAAAAATAGAAAGAAAGCCCCATGTTCGAAAAATAGTCATTCGGAAAGCGCGCAAGTCTAAATGCCTCTACTAGTGCTCAAATGTCTTGTTCAATTATCTAGCCTAATTATAACTGAACATGTTTTAAATTTATTTGCTGATAAGTTAGTGACAGGAAAAGATAGTCAACATTGTGTAAGCTTGACTTATCAATGAGAGTAGATTAGGAAAAGATATTGATTCCACATGCTCAAAATAGAACCAAAGAGGAAAGCAGGGATGAAAACAAATTGTGTATCCTAGCCTTGTTTTTCTAGATTTCATTTTATGCAAAATAATATTTGTGTGCAGCTTGTCTTTCATGCCACAAGTATATGACAAATCAAACTGTCTAATCCTGATTTGGTCATTTTTCAATTTCATGTTTTAGATTAGAGAATAAAATCCTGTCAAATAGCTTAACCTTGACAGTTGATCCAGCATAGGTAGAGAAATGAAGGAGTTCATCAGCTTAATCTATACTCCCGGCGGATATAAGTGTAGAACTAGATAGTGTCATTTTTCAAAAATATTATGTCAAAGGGTTGCTAGTCCAAATGCACCCAAAAGAAGAAAAAATTCTATGAAATATAGTGGGCAGGTAGAAATATCATTGATGCTAATCATGCTGTCAATTTTCAGAAATAGCATCAAGGAAGAAAGAAATTTGTGCCAATGGATAAAGGCACTAGTCTTCAAAGAACCGAGATCTGAAATTCTGAACACCTCCTGAAAAGGAGCTGCCCTCCCTAAATGGAGTCACTGTTAGTCATAAGAATTTTTCACCTGTTGATGATGACTAGTTGTTAAAGCCAAGTTTTCTAGTAGCTGATCTCCAATTTGTCAAATTTTCTAGCTGGAAAACACCCATAAAATTTTTTTCCCTCCTACCTTTCCAATCAGCCCATGATGAGATAAAACCTCATTTTCAAGCCCTATCTAGCCTCAGCCATACAAACTTGTCCATCAACTCCAAAGAGAATACTCCAAATCTGTCCAAAAGTCTCCCTTAAGTAAGGTAGTGGTGCTTTAGGCAACCCTCCCCTGGAAAACCATCCTAAAGCCAAAAAACCTCTATCTAATATCGACCAGTCATAGATAACCTTCCTACTCTGCAAATAAAGCTTGATACACTCTTAAGTCACGCCACTAACAAACCTTGATGTCTCAGCAGTGCATATGCCATAGGTCAAACTGATATTAGGTGGATTTACAGTGTTTCAATGTCTTTTTCAAGAGCAGAAGTGTACCAGTGTTCCAAAAGACATTATTAAACTTAACATTAGAATATAGCTGCTTCTCATGTGTTTTTGAGCATAGGATGAAAGTAATAGACAGAGAGTTATTTCAATAAGCTCCTGCAAACTCAGTCCAAAGGTTACTTATTTATGAATATCAGATACTGGTCAGGTTGCTTCTGATGTCTAAAGAGGCACAAAGATATTTTAACAAAAGTATTACATGTCTTAGAGAAATTCTCATCATGGCATATTGTCAAATTTTCACTGTTATTTGCTTAAGCATGAATAGACAGTGAAAAGGAAAGATGACACTGTTTGAAAGTAGATGAGATGTTTGATTGTGTAAGACCTCCTCCATACATAAGCAGAGGGTTGATTGACTGTGTAAAACCTCCTCCATACATGAGCAGAGGGTTGATTTACTGAGAAAACCTCCTCCAAACATGAGCAGAGGGTTGGGTCACCTATTGTAAAACCTCCTTCATTTTACAAGAAGAGGGTTTGGAAATGTGATAAAGGCCTCCTTCATTTAATAAGCAGAGGGCCACAAACAAAGGCATGGCCTCATCTAAGGGCACAAGGCTAAAAATGATGCAAACTTCCTAAAAAAAAAACTTGTTTTGCACCTTGTCTCAAATAGAGTCAAAACCACTAACACAACAGTAGTGTTTCAAAGACTGACTATAGGTTTCACTGATTGAAAGGTAGGGTTTTAAGTGCAGTGGGAAAGCAAATGAAGGTTATTGATAGAAAAATGGTGTTAAAAATGGAGGGAAAGCAGTGGTACTGTAATAATCAAAGAGGTTTGACTTGTCTTCTATCAGAGATTTCCTCCAAAGGCAATCTGAAGCCAAAATGAACAAACCCTGCTGAGGTATGTAATTTCATTAAGAGTTTCCAAAGATCCTTCTCCTTGATCAATAGGCATGAAATCTTGCCATTGTTCCTCTAAAAAATAGGGTTTAAATTAGTATAAATCCATTCAAGGTTTATGAGTTGAGAGCTGGGTTAAACATAGGCCAAAGAGTGATGTTGATGTGAAAAAAAGCTTTGCTCTTCCTGTCCATGAAGATATTTTTCAAAAAACTCATCAAATTGGACAAGAAGGTAACCTAAGCCTGGCTTCTGAAGGAGGCTTTGCAAATAGACACATAGGTTCATCAATGTGTAAGAAAGGATATGGCATGTGTTTCAAGTTCAGGAACAACACTCAAAGCAAATGAAGCATGCCACTGTCACAAACAAAGGCCCGTTCCTTATGAAAACATGTAAAAATACCTTGCTGTTGCATTTGGTTGTAGGAGGGGTTTTTAAAGGAGTTCCTTTTGATGAACAGATGATGGTAAAACCTAGGTGAATGCAACTAAGCTTCACCCACAATCAAAGAGAAATGTCATGCAAAAGATGCATCTACAATCATTTATTTGTCTTTGAGTAGTGTTTTTCTTTTAAAAATTCAGCAATAGGCAGAAGTGATAGAGTTTCTTCTTTAATAAGAAAAAGTGAAAAGGCAGTAGAAGGGGTTGGTAGCTTCTTAAAAAGGCCTTTTTACTTCAATGAGAACCATCACTATGTTTCCTTTCAAAATTGGACCGCAGCATCTTGTCAAAGGAATTGTTCGAAGATGAGTCTTTATAACGTTTTAAAATGATAAAATTGCAAAGGCAATGGCTCATGTTTTGATAAAACAAAAAATCTTTTCAAACACATAAACCCTCTAAAGAATTATATGAAAACGTTTGATTTTTCTTTCATATAAGAGGTGGGGAGACCGTTACAAAGATCATGTTGCAAATTTAAAACTCACCAAGTGCTCCGCTACCTGTTCCCCAGACGGAGCAAGAAGTTTCGAGCCATTTGCAGAGTGTTTTGAGGCTTAAAGCCTGCGCAGCGTGCCTTGAAAAGTGTGTGATGTGTTTAGCGAATAAAATACAAAGGCTTTATATAGTGGCGCAGTGCACCTGTAGTGGCGCACAGCGTGCCTGTGCGGGCGATTAACCTTTTCCCGAAAGCTGACCCGACTCCTCTACATAGTGCGGCGCTCTTCCATCTGAACATGCCGCTTGCTCATAAGGCCCTCGAAAAGCATCTTTAGAGCTGCCAAATGATCAAAAAGGGCCCGTGACAAGATTGCAAGGTATTCTCCATTGGTCCTTACTAGTTGTTGAAAATCTGAAAGGGGTGACAATGTTATTTTCACAAGACAAAAACAATGGTCAGAGAGTAAGGTGTTTGAGCAAAATCCAAGGTTTGTTTTTGTTGCCATGATTGCCCAAGATTAGTATAGTGAAAGGTGGTGTGTTTGTATCAGTTTCAAAAGGCCTAAAACTGCCTTCAAGAACAATGATAAACCATAACACTAATTGTAAGGCAAAAAACACAGTGGTAGAGGTTTTCAAGTTGCTGTAAGGTGTCCTAACAGTGATAAAACAAAATTAACCTCTGTCTGCAAAATCTAAGGTGAAACCGTGTTTATAAGGTAAAGCCTTGTCATTTTGAAAAGCTCCTCTTTGTGTGATGAAACAGCCAGATTTGTGTAGCCTCCATTGTTCCATAAGACAGAGTGTGGTGAGAGATTTTGCAAAGTCAGTTGAGGGTGTTTTTTGTTTACCTCTGTAAAAACAGTGAATAGCAGAAGAGTGTTGTTTAGGGAAGGGTGATTTTTGTTTTTTTTTTTCACAAGGAGATCCTTGTTCTGAAAACAAAACACAGATACCTCTTTTAAATACCTTGCCCAAAACACAGTAATAAATTGACTGTGTGCTTTTTATTTGACAAATACTTGTTGTCTAGCATAAAAGAGGACAAAACAGTGATTTATAAGGAGCACAAAGTTTGTTTTGGGGAACTATTTCACAAAACATTTGAAGTAGTTTTTCTTGGTCAAATAGTGATTGAAAAGGAGGACAGAGGTGTGGTTGAGAAAAACATTTCAAGGGCCATTTGAGACAGCTTGGTTTTGCAAAGAACATTCAAAACAAAATGCCTCCCAGGCAAGACAGTAGGAGTGGCCTTCACAGGAGGTTTGAACCTGTTTCCACTGAAGAGGTAAATGCCCATCCATCAGTATTGTTTAATTTTCATGAGGTTAGGTGTCTAGAGTTTTGTCAAAGGGTGCAGGAGGTGAAAATGTATTCTCCTTTGACACATCTTTGTGCTTTGAGATTTCAAGAGAAGCATTTTTAGCTGGTAGGCCTAGATTTCAAATTCTCTCCATGGTCCATTTCAAAGGCCACCAAAATCCCTTATGTCGGAGAGAAGTGCTTCAAACAAAGCCACCTAGATTCAGAACAAGACAAGAATTTTATGAAGCCTGAGCATAGAGATTCATGTCCATCCATTTTTCCCTTCTCATATCTATTGACTAGTTATGCCCCCCTCATGAAGATAATCATGAAATACTTCACTTGCAAGGGAAGATTCTCGCGAGTCTATGCTTACCATGTCCGATTTCTCATGCATTTCACGAGAGCCAAATTGTTAAATCTCCATTTCTTCCTACATAGAATTATTGAGAAAATGGCCTCCACTGTTCAGAAAAAACCTCCTTCTCAGCAGTCAGCCTGCCTCTTCCATCACTCCCTCATCAAGGTTATCATTCTTCATCAGTTTTAGAAGAAAGAAATCTCTTGGGATACTTTCATTACACATTCGGATTTTGCCACTGTCCCTTCATTTCATACATCTCCTTCACCTTACACTCACCATTCTTCGCCTTCTTCAAGCAAGCCCATTCCCAAGAAGCTCAAATTTCCCATTGAACAAGAAAAAGAGCATGATGAGGAAGAAGAGCATGAGCAAGAGGAGGCAGATAATGATGAGCAGCATAATGATGAAACAGAGTAGCAAGGGGAAGAAGAGCACAGTGAGGCAGAGCAGCAAGGGGAAGAAGGGCATGATGAAGAGGAAGATGATGTTGAGCAGCATGATGATGAACATTGGTACACCATTTTTTGGTCATCTAACCCATTATCGTTAGATAAACCCAAGTACACCATGTAATACTAATTTTACCCCAAGTAAAATCGCTTTCACCACATCCGTTTACATTTTTTGGTCATATTTAACCCAAAACAAGGTAATCGATTAAATAAATCATTATTTATTTAATTATTTCCTAAGAATAAGTTATTTAAATCATTATTTAAATACTATTCCTAGTTAAATTTGACTAAATCGTTTTTAAATAATTAAATAAACCATTATTTATTTAATTATATTCCCATCATTTTCCTTAAATAATAAATAAATCATTTGTTTATTTATTATTTATAAATAAAGGAATTGACCCAAGTCAAAAACCCTTTTCCCTCCAACAAATATAATAAAATATTCCTAAAGGGTGATTCTAGAATGTGATTAATAATATTTTATTCATGCACTGAGTTCTAGAACACCCCAATATTTTGTTATAAATAGGTGGGTTTTCCCCATTCATTAGTCACCTCCATTGCATTAGATCACACTAGATCTATTCTTGGTCACCAATTTCATTTTTTTTGCATTTTTTGAACTCCCATTGAGTTCTATGTTTGTTAGGGTTTTTCATATCAACCAAAGAGAGGAATTTTAGATCTGAAACACTGAGGACTTCCAAGAACCCATCCCACTGAGGAGGACTGGAAAACACCTTTCTTGTTTTCCTCTCAGGTGCCCTATTCTTTAATATAATATAAGATTCTTTTTATACATTGTTCTTGTCTTGTTCATTGGATGCATGGAGCCATTTCACATTTTATCTGCTTAATGTCTTTTATGCTTAGATCTAATATTATGCATCAAATTTAAGGATATTTTGCAGCCATACTTGATGTTAGGGCTACTTGATATGCATAGCTAAAGTGATCTTTTACGATGAAAGAATCATACTAACAATTGGCGACTCCACACGGGTTTTCTTTTGTGACCACTGTCGTTTTCTATTCTCCTACATATCCAGTTGTTTCAGACCCTAGGGTTTCTCCTCAATTTTTCTGTTTTTCCTATTTTTATGCTATTTTTTTCCTCTAAAACCCTCAAACTTTCAAATTTCTCACTTTCGTGTGTTTCTGGCCTTATTACGCAGGTGACCGACATCAGTTGCAGCTGAGACGACACGATTTTCTGAAATCTGCCGCAACCAGCCCTGGATTTGCAGGTCGCACTTATCTACCCAAAAAGTGCAACCTGTCCTTGAGGGCGCACTTTTCTGCCCTAAATCTGCGACCTGGCCTGAAAACAGGCCCAAACCTGCGACCTGCAATTTTTTCTGCCATCTGCCAGCGCTTTTTCTGGGTTTCACTGAGGCTTCTGTCAGGGTTTTCCAGCCTCTGTCTCTACTTGTTCAGACCTGTTGATGATATATTTCACTCACCTAAGCGGGACTCTTGCCCCTTAGGGCTTTAGTTCCCTCCACCTTTGTGGGAGAGTTTGCTGCTGTTTTCAGCAATCTGAATTTCCAGAAGTTTCAGCCTTATTTCAAATCTGCTACCTCCTGTTTAGATCCTCACAGGTTAGCTTTTTTTCCCTTTCTATAAACTTCCTTTCACTTTGTTTGGGTTCATCTCTTGGGTCACCTCTTTGACCCCCCTCTTTTTAGCTGATCTCCTATTTTTTTAGCAGCAACCTTGCACCTACCTCTTTGCTGCTTTCTGCACCACTTTCCAGCAGATATCTCCATTAGATCCCAGTCCCTCCGAACCTTAGATCTATTGCTCTCTCGTTAGCATGCTCTGCCCCTTCTAGACTAATTTTGAGAGACCCACCTTTTTGGGTTCGATTGTTGCCTTCTTAGTTGTTAATTTTCTGCTCGTTCAGTATTATTTATTGCAGAGTTCTTTTTCCATTACGCAGCACACTTTTTTCTTTTTCTCTCAAAACAACAGGGTTTAATCAATTAAAATTAACGCACGCCACACACTGACCCTAAGTGAAGAAGAGCCTGGTTAACACCGCCTGGCAAAGACTCTAAAATTAATCGACACGGCACCTCCTTGCCCTTGTCGTGTCTTGCTTTTGCAACTTTCTGCCCTTGTCAGTCTTTCTTCTTCCCGTCATCATTGCGCCTCCAAGGCGTTTATCCCGTCGACTTCTTGGCCTTCACCCTCAGTTTTTGGTTGGTTGACTTCCTCCTTCCCATCGTCATCGAGTAATTCCCCCCCCCGAGTCCGCCGTCCGACTCTTCCTCTGATTTTTTGGGTTCTCCCCGTCCTTTTGGTCCTCCCCCCTTTACCTCCACCATGTCTAGTTTTGGACCTAGCCCTAACCCAAATTTTACTGCCAGGTCCACTTCCAGTGGAACCACTACGGGACCTACTTCCATATATGGCCGGCCTGAGTCTCCCTGACTTCAATCAGCTTATTAACGATCCTATACGCCATGATGTCAGTTGGCTTGCTATGCCAACCAAGCTCTCCTCCGACATTCCTAAGTTCGAGGGCCTTGCTAGTGAAGATCCCTCTAATCATATCCGATCTTTCCACATGTGGTGCTCCTCTAATTCCATCACCGAAGACTCCATTCGTCTTCGTTTATTCCAACGCAGCCTTACCGGTGACGCATCCAAATGGTATGTGGATCAAGCCACCTCTTCCCATACCACTTTTACAATCATTGCCCAAGCCTTTTTGTCGTATTTTTAGCTCCCTCTCCACTATGAGACTGGCACTGAACTCTTGACCTCCTTCCAGCAATCCTCTTCAACACGTCTCTCCGCTCATGTCCAGGAGTGGCGACGACAACGTAGCTTATGCCGTGCTCCCCCCTTTGAAGATCGAGTTTACATGGATTGGTTCCTTCGCTCTCTTTTACCTCCCATTGGCAAAGATGTCACCTCTCATTTCCCCCAAACCGAAGAAGCCGCCCTTCAAATCGCCTTAAAATATGACCTTATCTATGCCCAGTCTGGTTATGTTTATACTGTCCTTCCTGATCTCCCCAAACCTGGGGGCACTAACACCTCCAAGACCTCTCACTCTACCGACGATATCATCGGAGACATATCTCACACCTCTGCTCAACCTCTTATGCCTTTCGGTTTTCCTCCCGGCGGGGCCACCACCTCCAACACCTTTCCCCATCCCGGTAACATGTATCCAGGATTTGGCATGCCTCCTCCTTTTTCCCACTCCCCTGCTTACCTTAATGTTTCCCATTCTCACCCTTACCCTTATCCCCAACTTGGTGTCCCAGCTCCTCCAGCATTTTGACCTCCCACTCCGTTGCCTCCTCCACCCCCACAGCCGCACTTACTACCCCCTCCAGGGCACGTATTTGCGCAACAATGGGAAACTCCCCCTTGTCAGAGAAGAGGAAATCCATCCATTTCTGGTAACCGCGGACCCAATCCTCCTAGTCTTGACTCGAACACTGCCAATCAGCCACAGGGCTCTCAACCCAGGCCAGATAGACCGCTTCGCACCAATAAGCCCTGTTCATGTTGCGGTATCTATGGTCATTACACTCATGATTGTCCTCTCCTACCACAGATGCGGCAAATGTGGGAGTCTCAGGCCACTGTGCGAGGACAACACTCCTCTCCTAATACCTCCCCACATCCGACTACTCCCCAACCCGTCGTGTTTATCGATCCTTTCCCTCATCAAGGATTCGTTGCTACTCAATCACCTCGTGCCCCTAGCACCACTCAACCTTCACCTTATAGCACCTCTGACTATCAAATTCTCATGATGGCCTCTGACCCACCTCTCACTGTCGACCTTAAACTGCAAACTCGGTCTCGTCAATACCCCTCGCCTCCCGTACTGTCTGTCTCTGAGTCCCCATCATCAACTTCTACAGAGCCTCTATCGACACCCAATGGTCCCTTACAACTCCTTCCGCCAAAAGCCGCGGTTCATCCCAAGCCTCCTAAGGGACCATTATGCCGAAATGCTACCTACGGACAGGCTGCCCATTCATATAGCATAGTAGATGATCTAGCCCACTCTCCTGCTGTCATTTCAACACTGGAGATCCTCCAGTCATGTCCTTCTCAAAAGAAGGCTCTACTATCCGCCGTGGGTGCTGTAGATCCCACTGATGACCAATTGATTGTTTTCAACGCCCGTCAGTCAGACCATCCCCTTCTTCCCCCTTCCGTTGCTTTCCAAATCCCAGTCAAAATCTGAAATGCCCATGTTGCTCGGTGTATTATTAATGAGGGGGCATCTACCTGCGTAATGTCCACTTCGGTTTGGAAAGAACTTGGATCTCCCGAACTGGCCCCTTCCACGATCACCCTTCATGCGTGGGATGGCCATGCCTCCCAGCCCATTGGCCTCTTCCATAACTGTCTTATTACCCTTGCCAGTAAGACTGTCTATGTCGACATTGAAGTTATCGATGCCCCTCTTGACGACAACATTCTTTTGGGGCGTAGTTACACCTATGCCATGTCTGCCGTCCCATCCGCAGTCCACCGCAAGATGTTTTTCCCTCATAATGGCAAGATTGTCACCATTGACCAGTTGACTTACCATGAACCAAACTCTCAGACCTCCCCTGAGTCCACTATCTCTACTGTCACCAATAAACCAACAGTTGATTCTTTGACCAGTGTTTCCCCTGGCGTCTACAAAGACTCCTCTTTTCTTGGAACCTTTCCTAGTCCTCCCCCTACTCCCATATCTGATCCTAACATGGCGAACTTCTGCATGATGCAATCCTCTTGGGCTGACCTTACAGAGCCCACTTTGGCTAGAGAGCAACCTCAACCCCAACCAACTCCTAGCCCTTCCCCCCCGTTAGCCACCCTTCTTCCTTCTGAATCTTCTACTTCTACGCACATTCCTCTTGGGTCGATCCCTCTTACCATCAACCCCCTTGGCACCATTCCTCCTGGCCATTTCCATGCTGGTCAGATCCCTTTCCTTGCTCCCCCTCTTGGAGCTTATTCGGTCCCTACCTTGGCCACCCTATCCCTCCCCAACTTGACCTTGGGTATACCCGTCTGGTATCTTGACCCTCCAGCCACTACTCCGCCCGGTCAACCTAAACCATATATCACTTTGACCCCAGTTCAACCAACCCCCATAACTTCTTTTGCTACGAGGGTACCTCAGTCACCTCAACAAGCACCACCTCCTGTCACACCCACTTTGAGTAAACATGGAAAAGATCATAGGGGGGTATCAACAGCAAAGCCTACCCCAACCAACCTTGTCCCTTCTCGGCCTCCCAAGAATCCCATCCAATGTGCTCTCTGTGATGTCGTTGGTCACGCCACTCATACCTATCCTAAACTTCCGCCTCTCAAGACCATGGTTAATGAAATGTTTCCAGAATCAACCATCCCAGAAGTCCACGTCACTATACCAAATTCTACCCCGAAACTTGAGAACCTGCGCACCAATCACCCTTGTTCTTTGTGCAATTGCTATGGCCACTATACCCATCTTTGCCCCCGCCTTGACGAGTATCATGCTTCTTTGGCCGCATACCACCAATTCGAAGCTGCACTCACCCGTAATCCTTCTTCCCTATCGCTAGACCACCTGTCTACCCCGATTACCATTTCTCCTCCTGATACTGAAATGACTAAAACTTCAGCCACCATTTCCTACCTTTCCTCATCACCGCGGTTCTCAACTTCCAATCCCTTAGTACCTTCCCCCGATGCTTCGCTTCATCATTCCACTGTTCACTCTGTCACCTCACATGACATCATACCTGTGAGCCCTTCCCATCACACCCAAGAGTCTCATCCCTCTACCTCATTAGGTCAACCTCTTCCATCCTCTCTTCCCATATTTTAGTTTGATAAAGACATCATGGAAGCCCTGCCCAACCCTGATTTTCCATGGGATGATATACACCATCATACATATTTCCTCCCTCATCTATCCCATTACCAATATGCCCTCGAATCCAAAGACTACATTCTTGATAAAGTTGATTGGTTCAAGAACCCTATCCCTCCCCCTGATGCTGATATGTTGGGACCCACTTCCCCCCTCCTCTACCTCTCATCCTCCTTGGAGTACATTCCCTCTGAATCCACTCCGTCTGTCTTGATTGATTCCGCCACACAACCAACCCCTAAACAAGTGCAACCTGACTTGTTTCTGAGCTCTAGGTACCTGTTACATTTCCATCACTTGATCCTTCACCAGGACACATTTTGTCCAAGAAGGGTCTCTTCACCTTTTCTCTAAAATGCATATCCTCACTCCTAGGTTTACGCACTAGTATTCCTCTTCCTATTACCCCCAAGGTAATGGCCAAGTTGAAGAGGTCAACAAAATTATTCAGACCATGCTTCAAAGAATCATGAATAAGCATAAAAACAATTGGCATCTCATGCTCTTCCCGGCTTCGTGGGCTTATCATATCTCTGTTAAAACCGCCACTGATTTCACTCCTTTCCACCTTGTCTTCAGAGAGGAGGCAGTCTTACCAATCGAGTGTGAAATCCCTTTCCTCCACTTGGCCGTCAAACTTCTCCCTAATACCCAACCTCTAGAACAACGACTTATCATGCTTGAGCACGCCTCCGAAGATCGTCGTGTTGCCTTGCAAACTCTTGAAGCGGCCAAAAAGCACATCAAAGCTCAGTATGACCATAAAGTACACCCTCGCCAATTTCAACAAGGTGACCTTGTTCTAGTATCTGAACAGGCCCATAATACCCTTGGTCATGGGATGTTCGACTCATTATGGCTCAATCCTTATATTATTAGTAAGGACCTTGGAAATGGGGCATACATTCTACAAGACTTTGAAGGCCATATCCTTCCTAATTCCTACCATGCACTCTATCTCAAGAAATATTACCCATAGCATTTCCCATTTGAAATGCTTGTTTCCTTTTCTTTTAGATAGCCAGCATCAGTTTGTCCTCGCCTTCTTGCTACTTCACCAGGACACATTTTGTCCATGAAGGCTCTATTCACCTCTTCTCAAAATCGAATTTCTTCACTTACGACACTTGTGCTTGGGGCACCACTTTGCCTCCTTACTCGTCTCTGTTCATGTTGATTTTCGTCATGAGTTACCCTATTGTACTCATGTTTTTACAGTTCCCCATTGGTCCTATTTTATGAGGCAGCACCACCGAGTCGCCCTTTTTTGGAGCATCCGCGTCGAGTCACCCGCACATTCATGGAGTCTACCCCGAGTCCCTTTGTACCCCACCCTAGTCCTCCATCCTTTCCTGCTTGGTACCTCTCTCACATCCCACATTATGGCCTTCAGTACCCCTGTCCACTATCCCTCCCGAAACTATGTCCGTCGCTGCCAAGCCATTCATCCACTTGATGCTCTAACAAGGGAAGTCGTCCAACTGCTCCTCCATTCCTCTCATTCCCCCATCATCATTAGTGTCCGTCTGTTCGTCGCTCCACTCTTTTCTCTCATGCCTTACTGGGCATTCCCTTATTGCGTAGATCTACTTCTGTCAACAACAACTCATTTAATCCATAAGTCAGGTCTAGGGGGCACTATACCTTGGCTCGAGCTCTTTTCAACTTGATCGTGATCTATACACTTGATGGTGCAGTGATGCAGCAACAGTTATTGGTGATACTCGGGTGTGTGTGAGATGTCTCAACCCTCAAGAGGGGGTGGCCCTGCAGGTAGCCCCCCACATACCCGGATGACTTCTTCATTCCAGCACTTGATGCAGCTCCTCTCATTTAATGATATCGGCCTCAGTCGCTTGCAGCGCCTCTTCGATTTGCACGTGTCGGTCCGATTTCGCGAGCCCTTCCTTGTGTGTAGGGGGCATTTGGGTGTATTAATATCTCATGTACTACCATATTATTGTATAAGTCTTGATGATTATTCCAGGCATTGCATGTATGTGGGATTCATCATTCTTGATTTCTGGCTCCTGATTAGGCCAGCACTGGTTTTACTATTGCGTTCTATGGTTTTCCGAGCGCCTTATTCTTTGTACTATTGTCTCGGCAGGCATAGGTATGCCTCCCCCGCCGCCTTTCACATTGGTACCACATCATACACTTGAGACTTGTTGCACCTGTAAGTCTCGTCTCCTCAGGGTCTAGTCCTCCACCACTTTAGATTACCTTACATTCCTCTCTTTCATTTCTCTCTTACTATTTAGTGATTCAGTTCTTACAACGTACTTCGGTCATACGATTTTCTCCTAACACTCGTACGTTGGGGGGCAATCTGTTACACCATTTTTTGGTCATCTAACCCATTATCGTTAGATAAACCCAAGTACACCATGTAAGACCAATTTTACCCCAAGTAAAATCACTTTCACCACATCTGTTTACATTTCTTGGTCATATTTAACCCAAAACAAGGTAATCAATTAAATAAATCATTATTTATTTAATTATTTCCTAAGAATAATTTATTTAAATCACTATTTAAATACTATTCCTAGTTAAATTTGACTAAATCATTTTTAAATAATTAAATAAACCATTATTTATTTAATTATATTTCCCTCATTTCCCTTAAATAATAAATAAATCATTTATTTATTTGTTATTTATAAATAAAGGAATTGACCCAAGTCAAAAACCCTTTTCCCTCCAACAAATATAATAAAATATTCCTAAAGGGTGATTCTAGAATGTGACTAATAATATTTTATTCATGCACCGAGTTCTAGAACACCCCAATATTTTGTTATAAATAGGAGGGTTTTCCCCATTCATTAGTCACCTCCATTGCATTATATCACACTAGATCTACTCTTGGTCACCAATTTCATTTTGTTTGCATTTTGAACTCCCATTGAGTTCCATGTTTGTTAGGGTTTTTCATATCAACCAAAGAGAGGAATTTTAGATCTAAAACACTGAGGACTTCCAAGAACCCATCCCACTGAGGAGAACTGGAAAACACCTTTCTTGTTTTCCTCTCAGGTGCCCCATTCTTTAATATAATATAATATTCTTTTTATACATTTTTCTTGTCTTGTTCATTGGATGCATGGAGATATTTTACATTTTACCTTCTTAATGTATTTTATGCTTAGATCTAATTTTATGCAGCAAACTTAAAGATATTTTGCAGCCATACTTGATGTTAGGGCTACTTGATATGCATAGCTAAAGTTATCTTTTACGATGAAATAATCACACTAACAAACATGTGCAGCACAGTGAGGATGAGCAACCTCTTGAAGAAGAAGGGTAGCATGATGAACAGGTGCAGCACAGTGAGGAGAGACAACCACATGATGATGAACAACAGCCTCATGAAGAAGAGGGGTAGCATGATGAATAGGTGCAACACAGTGAGGAGGGCAGCCCTCAAAGAGAAATGCAAAAGGACAGTCAAGGCATCCATGAAGAAATCCAAGATAGTGGCAAGAATGATGAACAAAGTAACAAGGGCAAAGAGCCAATAGAGCATGTGCTAGCTGCCTCTCCTAGGCAAGGGGCCATGCTCTCTTCTCCAAAAGTGGCCAAGCCCTGGACATAAAGGAAAGGGGTGCCTAAAGTTGTAACTCCAAATGTTACTAGGGCCCTCTAAAGCGAGGGGAAATTTCCCAAGAAGCCCATTGTCGAATTTCCCAAGAGGAGGAAGACTAGAAGAGCCACCCAAAGCAAAGGAAAGGAGAAAGAAGAAAGTAGCGATGAAAAGGAAAGGGACTTCGACATAATTCAAATCCAAAGTGATGATAGCGACAATGAAGCCCGAATCCTAGAAACTCTCTTGATCAATAGAGAAAACCAAATTGATGCTTTAAGGACTTATCTAGAGAGGGCTAGAAACTTCAATCACTTTTTGCAAATTCAAAACAAATAGATGAGTGTCCATATGGTGGTATATGAGACATGGGCCATAAAATACAAAAAAGAGGCCTCCAAGGCACAAGTGAGATTGAAAGAAATCATGGGTGAGTTCGATGAGATCGAAGATGAAGATCAACCCAGGAGAAAAAGGCCAAGAACCATGGGGCTCAAAAGAGCCCTTGAGAAACAAAAGGAAGAAGAAGTTTCCCTTCTCCAATCTACCCCTCTCACTACATTGTTCACCCAAGAAATAGAGAAAAATCAAGAATCATGGCTTGAGAGGGTAAATGATCACTTGGAAAAGAAGTTGGAGAAGGCAAATACAGACTTGGAACTTCAACAGAGGATGATCAGGCATTATAAGAAGTTCAATCAGTTTGCCCGGCGGAAATTGAAGGCCACACAGGAAAAACTCAAAAAGGCTCAAAGGAGGCGCCCGGCACCAAAATTGAAGAAAGACACCTTAAATCTCCAAATTTTGGCCTCAGCTTCACAGCATGTTTTGGAGAACCCTTAAGGGTCATGCTCGCCAAAATTGGGCGAAATTCAACAAGTTTTGGTTTTTTGTCATTTTTAGGTTATTGGCTAAAACTCATGGGCATCGCCATTTCAGTTTGGGGCATCCTCAAAGGATTAAAATGGTATGATTGGATGCCATAATTTCAGGGGCATATACTTAGCAATTTTCAGATCATTTCAAGATTATTTTCTCCCCCAAAACGGCGAAAAACACTCACTTTTTCCACACTCTGCCCCGTTTATCAGCAAGGCCTATTTTTTGAGTTTTTGCACATAGGTCTATTTTTGGAGTACTTCTAGTGGTTATTTTGAAGCAAACTAAAAATTTTCAAAACATAGACATTCAGAGCTTTCTAGCGAGCCATCATGGGCCTCGTTTAGACATTAGAAAGGCCTCCAAAAGTTGCCAGCAAGTCAGGGGACTTTCTGCTGATGTCTTTCTTAAATATTTTTGTAAAAAATGTACCTTTCAAAAGTGACTTTTCCTCATGTGCGTTTAGCTATTTTTGTGCATGGTTAGTTAGGAAAAGTCAATTTATTTTCCTTTTTTAGCATTTTTGAGATATTTTATTAGATATTTTTCGCCTTGGGCTTTGCAAAGCCTCAAGGACAAAATCAAATATTTTGGATGGGACAATAAGATTACAAGTTGAACTAGGAGGTTTTCCCTCATATTGGCCTATGTATTCCAAAGGCTTTCATTGTAAACAAGGCTGAACACTATGAATAGAAGAGATATATGGTCATACAAGCTTCGAAGAAACACTTGTCTCATGCTTTTGGATAGTTTCTTGGATGTTTTTGGATGATTAAAGAGGATTGTTGTTGGATTCCATGACTTGGTAGAATGGTATAGTGTCTCTCTCTCTGTTTTTTTTCATAGTTTTCATTCATAATTCCATGTTCTTGCTTTCTATAAGACAGTAGAGATTAGATTTGAGACATGCCCTTGGAGGCACCTCAAATTTCCTGTTTCTTTATAACTTCTATGTTTTCTTCATTCTTAGTCATATTAAAGAATCCTTGATTTCTATTTAATAACTGAAGAATATTGTTTTCTTGTTTCATTTATGGTTTTATGCATGCTAAGTATGATTCACGGTATGCCGTGCTTACTCATGGCTAGTCATAGCTCCACCTCTGAAACCTCTCTTTGATTGATTAGATTTTCATTTGTTGAACCAATGAGGTCTTGTACTAATCTTGCCCTTTGCCTAAAACTATGAAATCTTGCTTCAAAGTGCCCAATAGCTTGAAATACTATGTTTAAGCATTCCTTCATAGTGATTTGAGTTGTTTGTTTGTCTTAAATGTATTTCCCCAAAGTCTGATAGCCATTTCCTAAAGTTAGAGAGTCATATATCTCTATGCATGGCTTGAATTTTTATTTCTATGCATTGATTAGTTTACAGTTACATTTCTCATGATTAATGGTTAGCCCTACCATGTTTATGTTAGCTATTAAACTAGTTATGTTTGAAATCCTTTGTTGTTCACAAATTTAATGTCCATCTCACTCCATTTTACCCAAAGATCCATTTTACCTCGAATCAAATCGGCCCTTCAACAACCTTGTATCACCACCTGAAATATTTCTTGACCTTTTTGACCCCATAGCCCAGTTGATCTGACATATTTTTTACCTATCTTAGTCTTTGATCAGTTCATCCTTCACAACCTAAAAACCAAAACCAAAAACCTACTTGATAACTAGCCTAAAATCAAGAACACAATAAGAAAACATATAGATATCCCTTACACAAATAGAGAGAGCCCTCTCTGAGTCTAGGAAGGCTAGGTCCTTGGGCTCCAAAGACTGGTTTGATGTTACACTGTCATTTGGCTTGCCAATCAGCCAAATCATGGGACACTAACATAATGGCGATCACGGTGGGACTCTAAGTGATAAACAAACTTAGATTCCCTACACATTTCAGCAGCCTTAGGAGTACTATCTGATTGAATTATCCCACCGCTCACTAACATAATGGTGATCACGGTGGGACTAACTAAGTACATAACAGTCTACCAAACTCTTCTAGATTCATTATTCTTTAAAAAATTTAAACATGCAAGCAGTCTATAGAATCTTTTAGAGTAAACTCCTTTTGTTTTCACCACCCTAGCAAAGTGATGAATCAGGTCTAGAACACTATAATAAACCAGCGGCTGCACATAAAAACTCAAAAAACCACAAAACATTCCTAGATTGGCTTTTCCCTAGTTATTGGTGGTGGACCATAGCTACATATTTACAAAAAACAACCAAGTTCCACCTGACGACTCCACTAACCTCTAGTAGGCCTAAAAAACTCCATAAAAAAAACAAAAAATTCATAAACCATAACTTTCTGTTGACTCATCCTTTCCAAAACATAAAACTTATGGTGCAAACCCTGTTATCAGTGACAAACTAAGTATAACTTAGCGATTCAGAAGACTTCACCTAAAACATAGGAGATAAACAGAAATAATCTTGCAAATAGAACCATTAGCTTGTCCAAACAACTTAGAAAACTATTGAAACCAAGTGAATCACTCTTCCTTGCAAGTCTTCATCTCAAATTTTGCTAGAAAACTTTTTCTCGAAAGCATCTTTGATAGTGTTGGTGGTGGACCATAGTTCTCACAGAAATCCACCTGGTGACTCCACTACTCCTCATTTTTGTTTTGACCATCCTTCACATTAGCAAAACCCGTAGAGAGGCCATCCATCCAAAACAACCACAAATTCCATCCTCTCTAAGCTCTATATTTGAAATATGGCTTCACGAAGAATCAACACCAGATCTCATCCATAACCAAATCCCCCTATCATAGTAGATGACCCAGAGAAGATTCTTTGGCAACCTTCCGAAACTGGAAATTTAGCTACTGATAGGTCCATCGGTAAAGCAAGATCAGTACCTGAGCACCTCACAGCCTTGCAGGATTCCTCATTTGACTTAAAATCATCAAAAACCCTTTTTAGAAGCATGTCACAAAGTAAGGTAAACTTTGACGATCTTGAGCCCCTAGATCTGCCACAGAGTCCTAGTAGAGAAGCCTCACCTACAACACCTCCAGAATTTCAGCTTCTCCATCACTTTGGCTCCTACCACCCCAGATCTGCTCAAAATCAGATCACTAGCCCAAGTACATCTACCACACCCATCCAAACCACTACTGTTCAAATCACCTCAGCTCATCCTACAAGCCCTCATTTTGTACATCATCCATTAGCTCCCGCTATGGCAGCCTGGTATGCACCCTTGGTGTTGCCACACCCTTTGGCTCCTTTACAAAATGACTATCAATCCAAAATCCCACACTTTACCAGAGTTGAGGCCACTACAGCTCAACAACATGTAGATAGAATTAGCGATGCTTTTGAATACATGGAAATAGAGGACGCGGCCATAAGAATGAGGATGTTCGCCCAAAGTCTGGGTGGAGAACCCAAAAAATGGTTTAAGAGCTTAACTACAAATAGCATCCACAATCTCCAAGAACTTTACCAAACCTTCATAAATAAGTGGGAAATCCGAAAGAACCCCATTCAAATCCTGTCAGAATACAACAATCTAAAACGGGAAAATGGGGAAAGTGTCCAGGGATACTGCACTTGGTTCAACAGTGTTTATAATGCCTTCCCGCCTCACTTCAAACCTCCACTTGGCTCAGCCTTAGCAAAGTTCCCCGAAGGCTTTGACCCAGACATGACTTATCAACTAAGAGACAAGGACCCCCCTACCTTAAAGGAAATGAAAAAAATGGCCATAAGTGTAGAAGCCAACTTAGCAGAAAAGAGAGCTAGGACTAGATCAGAAAGGAAAGTCACATACTAGGATGAGGTCTCCACTTTAGCCCCTTCCTTAGGTCTAGAATAGATGACTTGGTTAGATCCATGGCAAAAATGTGGGAAAAGATAAGTGAAAAGACACCTTTCAGGGACAACCAAGCAAACCCTCCAAATAGAAACTGGAACCAAAATTTTAGAAGGGAACAACCTCAAAAAAAAACCAAGGGAAAATGACCAACAAATTAGGCCACCCTTTAATGAAAATTATGTGGAAGAAGATGAAAGGGATACAGAACCCATTGATGAAAATCATTTGAACCTTATAGGTTCTGATAATGAGAGTGAGGTTTACCTCACAGAAGAAGAACAAGCATTCTTCTCTCCGAATCAATATGAAACCAACTACGAAGATCCCAAAGATTCTGCCATAGATTTTCAGAATGCCATAATAGAAGCTCACAGGCAGTATGGCCTTTGAAGCAGAAAAAACCAAGACAACTCCAAGAAAGGTAGCTCAAACACTGCTAAAACCCCCGATACCATCCCTAAAAAGGTAGTGGATAGCAACAAGATCGTGGTCAACAAAACTGACCAAAACAAAGATAAATCTATTCAAACAAGTCTTGGCTCAAATGCTCCTACTACCTCCACAAAGAATCCCGAGATGGTTGTGTCAAAAAAAATCCCGAAACAAAGTCAGCAAACTCAGAACATAGAAAAATTCATGGCTGAAAAAAATGAAGCAAACATGTCTAAACTACAAGCACCTTTCATTTTTGAGGGAGAAATCACCAAAATAAAGATTACCATGCCTCTCACTGAACTTATTGCCCAAATCTCTTATAAATCCCATGTGTTAAAGGTCCTGAATATAGGAAATGATGAAAACACCCTTAATCTAGCTGATGACACTCCTGAAGTGTTGTTTGGTCCAAAAATAGAAGGGAAATTCCAAGAAGGAACCACTCTTCCCTTTTACATCAGTTTGAATATCCATTACCAAATCTTACACAATGCCATGCTAGACTCCGGGGCCTCTCATAATCTCATGCCGAAGGTTGTGATGGAAATATTAGGCCTAGAAATCACAAGACCATATAAAGACTTATATTCGTTTGACTCAAGTAGAGTCAAGTGTATGGGTTTAATCAAAGATATTTGTTTCAGTTTGGCCCAAGTACCTACAAAACATCTGATCATGGAAATAGTGGTAGCAGACATCCCTCCCAAGTATGGAATGCTTTTATCCAGATCTTGGGGAGCCAAGCTTCAAGGAAATATTCAACTTGATATGTCCTACGCCACTAGTATTCATGTGTTTGACCAAACTAGAATACTCTATCGGGAATCACACATGAAATATATGATCAGCAGCCAAGAAAGGCCACATAACATCCTGATGTACTCCTTGCATTTTGATCTGAACTCTTTCATTTTACACACTGATGAGGACATTGAAGAACAGTCAGAAGGATTTGAAACAAACTTAGACCCACCACATCAGCTACCCCAAGTTCTCTATGATGAACTAGACACTCAAAATTATCATGATTATGAGCAACTACGTCTTGAGGAAAGAGAGTTTGTTCCTTTTGAAACAGGGATAGAGAAAGAAGCACAAAACATTATGTACTATCAAGAAAATTTCTTAAACCTTAGGCAAACATCAACACTAACATCAGGAGACTTTTTTAGAGTAGAGGCATTAGAAGACTTACATATCACAAACCTTTTTGGAAATCAAGGGTAGGGGAGCTTAATGTTCTCACCATACCTTAAATATTTACTAGTACATAACTCTACCCCTTCAAATGAAACCTTGATTGTAGCCATAACAGCTCAAAATCCAGAAAAAATGCTTGATAAACTTCTTATGAAACGATATGATGACTGCAGTCCAAATATACCTGAGTTACTTAAACTGGCTAACATTCTGTCACTCCACCAAAGACTTAGAACTGCTAGAATTTTCAATCTTGTTCAAAATACTACTTCATATAGAGAAAACAGTGAGAAACACCATGCCACTGCCATCACTCCTAGAAACAACTTCGACAAAAGAAAATACAAAAATCTGAACCAAACAGTAATAGTCAAAGATAAAATAGCTGGTCATAGGATCTATTTTGATTTTAGAAACACTAATTCACACCCTTGTGACAGAAATTTTATCCTTCCTACCCAAGACCATGATATACCAATGATAAGTGTTTTTAATCATATGTCTTTGCAAGATGATGTTTTAGGTTATAGCCAAATAATTCCTTTGCAAAGCAGACAGCTCAAAGAATTTTTTAAGTATGCTGGAAGTAGATCCATTTTCAAACCCAGAATTGCAAAACCACCGGATATCAAAAATATGCTCCTAAAATCCATGTTTCCAGTTCTGAATTTTTGTATTCTGACATACCTAGATGATGTCATCATATACTTCAAGAATGACAAAGAATATCTGCACTATTTGAAAAATATGTACAGCAAAAGGAGTGGAAATCAGAGGTATAAAGAGGTATAGTGGGAAGATACATGGTTGTTTAAAGATTCATGCATGAATCCTTCTGTCATGCTTGAAAGATAAAATTTTCCAAATTTTCTTTTGAAGAGCTAAGTGGACCAAGAGTGGCAAGAGATCCTTATGAAGATAAGATGCTTAAGTTTCACCATTTCCAAGATTTCTGAGTTAAAACTTTTTCAATCATTGTATATACCATTGTTTGAAAAATAAATCAAAAACAGAAAATTCAAAAACAATATAAAAATAGAAAAAGACGGTGGTTTGAAAAATAGAAAGAAAGCCCCATGTTCAAAAAATAGTCATTCGGAAAGCGCGCAAGTCTAAATGCCGCTACTAGTGCTCAAATGTCTTGTTCAATTATCTAGCCTAATAATAACTGAACATGTTTTAAATTTATTTGTTGATAAGTTAGCGAGAGGAAAAGATAGTCAACATTGTGTAAGCTTTATTTATCAATGAGAGTAGATTAGGAAGAGATACTGGTTCCACATGCTCAAAACAGAACCAAAGAGGAAATCAGGGATGAAAAAAAAATTGTGTATCCTAGCCTTGTTTTTCTAGATTTCATTTTATGCAAAATAATATTTGTGTGTAGCTTGTCTTTTATGCCACAAGTATATGACAAATCAGACTGTCTAATCCTAATTTGGTCATTTTTCAATTTCATGTTTTAGATTAGAGAATAAAATCCTGTCAAACAACTTAACCTTGACAGTTGATCTAGCATAGGTAGAGAAACGAAGGAGTTCATCAGCTTAATCTAAACTCTCGACGGATATAAGTGTAGAACTAGATAGTGTCATTTTTCAAAAATATTATGTCAAAGGGTTGTTGTCCAAATGCACCCAAAAGAAGAAAAAATTCTAGGAAATATAGTGGGTAGGTAGAAATATCGTTGATGTTAATCATGTTGTAAATTTTCAGAAATAGCATCAAGGAAGAAAGAAATTTGTGCCAATGGATAAAGGCACTGGTCTTCAAAGAACCGAGATCTGAAATTCTGAAAACCTCCTGAAAAGGAGCTGCCCTCCCCAAATGGAGCCACTGTTAGTCATCAATATTTTTCACCTGTTGATGATGACTAGTTGTTAAAGCCAATTTTTCTAGCAGCTAATCTCCAATTTGTCAAATTTTCTAGCTGGAAAAGACCCATAAACATTTTTGCCCTCCTACCTTTCCAATCAGCCCATGATGAGATAAAACCTCATTGTCAAACCCTATCTAGCCTCAGCCATACAAACTTGTCCATCAGCTCCAAAGAGAATACTCCAAATCTATCCAAAAGTCTCCCCTAAGTTAGGTAGTGGCGCTTTAGGCGACCCTCCCCTAGCAATCCATCCTAAAGCCAAAGAACCTCTGTCTAATATCGACCAGTCATAGATAACCTTCCTAATTTGAAAATAAAGTTTGCTACACTCTTAAGTCATGCCACTAACAAACCTTGATGTCTCAGCAGTGCATATACCATAGGTCAAACTGATATTAGGTGGATTTACAGTGTTTCAATGTCTTTTTCAAGAGTAGAAGTGTACCAGTGTTCCAAAAGACATTATTAAACTTAACATGAGAAGACAACTGCTTCTCATGTGTTTTTGAGCCCGGGATGCAAGTACTAGACAAAGAGTTATTTCAATAAGCTCTTGCAAACTCAATCCAAAGGTTAGTAATTTATGAATAGTAGATACTAGTCAGGTTGCTTCTGATGTCTAAAGAGGCACAAAGGTATTTTAACAGCAGGATTACATGTCTCAAAGAAATTCCCATCATGGCATATTGTACATTTTTCACTATTGTTTGTTTAAGCATGAATAAGAAGTGAAAAGGAAAGATGACACTGTTTGAAAGCAGATGAGATGATTGATTTTGTAAAGCCTCCTCCATACATAATCAGAGGGTTGATTGACTGTGTAAAACCTCCTCCATACATGAGCAGAGGGTTGATTGACTGAGAAAACCTCCTCCAAACATGAGCAGAGGGTTGGGTCACCTATTGTAAAACCTCCTTCATTTTACAAGCAGAGGGTTTGGAAATGTGATAAAGGCCTCCTTCATTTAATAAGCAGAGGGCCACGAACAGAGGTATGGCCTCATTTAAGGGCACAAGGCTAAAAATTATGCAAACTACCTAAAAAAAACTTGTTTAACACCTTGTCTCAAATAGAGTCAAAACCACTAACACAACAGTAGTTTTTCAAAGACTGAATATAGGTTTCATTGATTGAAAGGAAGGGTTTTAAGTGCAGTGGGAAATCAACTGAAGGCTTATGGATAGAAAAATGGTGTTAAAAATGGAGGGAAAGCAGTGGTACTGTAATAATCAAAGAGGTTTGACTTGTCTTCTATCAGAGATTTCCTCCAAAGGAAATCTGAAGCAAAAATGAACAAACCCTGCTGAGGTATGTAATTTCATTAAGAGTTTCCAAAGATCCTTCTCCTTGATCAACAGGCATGAAATCTAGCCATTTTTCCTTTAAAAAACAGAGTTGAAATCAGTAGAAATCCATTCAAGGTTTATGAGTTGAGAGCTGGGTTAAACATAGGCCAAAGAGTGATGTTGATGTTCAAAGAAGCTTTGCTCTTCCTGTCCATGAAGATATTTTTCAAAAAACTCATCAAAATGGACAAGAAGGTAACCTAAGACTGGCTTCTAAAGGAGGCTTTGAAAATAGACACATAGGTTCATCAATGTGTAAGAAAGGATATGGCGTGTGTTTCAAGTTGAGGAACAACACTCAAAGCAAATGAAGCATGCCACTATCACAAACAAAGGACTGTTCCTTATGAAAACTGTAAAAATACCTTGTTGTTGCATTTGGTTGTAGGAGGGGTTTCTAAAGGAGTTCCTTTTGATAAACAGATGATGGTAAAACCTAGGTGAATGAAACTAAGCTTTACCCACAGTCAAAGAGAAATGACATGCAAAAGATGCATCTACAATCATTTATTTGTCTTTGAGCAGGGTTTTCTTTTAAAAAGTCAGCAATAGGCAGAAGTGACAGAGTTTCTTCTTTAATAAGAAATAGTGAAAAGGAAGTAGAAGGGGTTGGTAGCTTCTTAAAAAGGCCTTTTTACTTCAACGAGAACCATCACTATGTTGCCTTTCAAAATTCAACTGCAACATCTTGTCAAAGGAATTGTTCGAAGATGAGTCTTTATAACGTTTTAAAATGATAAAATTGCAAAGGAAATCGCTCATGTTTTGACAAAACAAAAAGTCTTTCCAAACACATAAACCCTCTAAAGCATTATATGAAAACGTTTTATTTTTCTTTCATATAAGAGGTGGGGAGACCGTTGCAAAGCTCATGTTGCAAATTTAAAACTCACCAAGCGCTCCCCTAGCTGTTCCCCAGGTGAAGAAAGAAGTTTCGATTCATTTGCAGAGTGTTTTTAGGCTTAAAGCCTGCGTGGCGCACCTAGAAAAGCATGCGGCGTGTTTAGCAAAGAAAATACAAATGATTTATATAGTGGCGTGGTGCGCCTATGGTGGCGCGCGGCACGCCTATGCATGTGGTCAACCTTTTCCCGAAGGCCGACACGACTCCTCTACACAGCATGGCGCTCTTCCATCTGAACGTGTCGCTCGCTCATAAGGCCCTCGAAAAGTATCTTTGGAGCTGCCAAATGATCAAAAAGGGCCCGTGACAAGATTGCAAGGTATTCTCCATTGCTCCTTACTAGTTGTTGAATATCTGAAAGGGGTGACAAGGTTATTTTCACAAGACAAAAATAGTGGTTGGAGAGTAAGGTGTTTGGGAAAAATCTAATGTTTTTTTTGTTGTTGCCCTGATTGCCCAAGATTATTATAGTGAAAGGTGGTGTGTTTGTATCAGTTTCAAAAGGCCTAAAACTGCCTTCAAGAACAGTGATAAACCATAACACTAATTGCAAGGCGAAAAACACAGTGGTAGAGGTTTTCAAGTTGTTGTAAGGTGTCCTAAAAGTGATAAAACAAAATTAACCTCTGTCTGCAAAATCTAAGGTGAAACAGTGTTTATAAGGTAAAGCCTTGTCACTTTGAAAAGCTCCTCTCTATGTGATCAAACAACCAAATCTGTGTAGCTTCCATTGTTCCATAAGACAGAGTGTGGTGAGAGATTTTGCAAAGTCAGTTGATGTTTTTTTTTGTCTACCTCTGTAAAAACAGTGAATAGCAGAAGAGTGTTGTTTGGGGAAGGGTGATTTTTGTTTTTTTTGTTTTTCACAAGGAGATCCTTGTTCTAAAAAGAAAACACAGATACCTCTTTTCAATACCTTGCCCAAAACAAAGAAATAAATTGACTGTGTGCTTTTTATTTGACAAATACTTGTTGTCTGGCATAAAAGAGGACAAAACAGTTATTTATAAGGAGCACAAAGTTGGCATTGGGGGACTATTTCACAAAAAATTTGAAGTAATTTGTCTTGGTCAAACAGTGACTGATAAGGAGGACAGAGGTGTGGTTGAGAAAAACATTTCAAGGGCCATTTGAGACAGCTTGATTTTGCAAAGAACATTCAAAAAAAAATGCCTCCCAAGCAAGACAGTAGGAGTGGCCTTCATAGAAGGTTTGAGCCTGTTTCCACTGAAGAGGTAAATGCCCATCCATCAGTCCTCTTTAATTTTCATGAGGTTGGGTGTCTAGAGTTTTTTCAAAGGGTGAAAAATGAGAAAAGCTATTCCCCTTTGACACATCTTTGTGCTCTGAGATTTCAAGAGAAGCATTTTCAGCTGGCAGGCCTAGATTTCAAATTCTCTCCAAGGTCCATTTCCAAGGCCACCAAAATCCCTTATGTCGAAGAGAAGTGGTTTAAACAAAGCCACCTAGACTCAGAACAATACAAGCCTTTTCTGAAGCCTGAGCATAGAGATTCATGTCCATCCATTTTTCCCTTCTCATATCTATTGACTAGTTATGCCCCCCTCATGAAGATAATCATGAAATACTTCACTTGCGAGGAAAGATTCTCCTGAGTCTATGCTTACCATGTCCGATTGTTCATGCATTTCACGAGAGCCAAATTGTTAAATCTCCCTTTCTTCCTACATAGAAGTATTGAGAAAATGGCCTCCACTGTTCAGAAAAAACCTCCTTCTTAGCAGTCAGCCTGCCTCTTCCATCACTCCCTCATCAAGGTTATCATTATTCATCAGCTTGAGAAGAAAGAAATCTCTTGGGATACTTTCATTACACATTTGGATTTCACCACTGTCCCTTCATTTCATACATCTCCTTCACCTTCCACTCACCATCCTTCACCTTCTTCAAGCAAGCCCATTCCCAAGAAGCTCAAATTTCCCACTGAACAAGAAAAAGAGCATGATGAGGAAGAAGAGCATGAGCAAGAGGAGGAAGATGATGATGAGTAGCATCATGATGAAACAAATTAGCAAGGGGAAGAAGAGTACAGTGAGGCAGAGCAACAAGGGGAAGAGGGGCATGATGAAGAGGAAGATGATGATTAGAAGCATGATGATGAACAAGTGCAGCATAGTGAGGATGAGCAGCATCATGAAGAAGAAAGGCAACATGATGAACAGGTGCAACATAGCGAGGAGAGGCAGCCACATGATGATGAACAACAGCCTCATGAAGAAGAAGGGTAGTATGATGAACAGGTGCAACACAGTGAAAAGGGCAGCCCTCAAAGAGAAATGAAAAAGGATAGTCAAGGCATCCTAAAACAAATCCTTCAACTAGAGGATGACCTTGCATTATAAGAAGTCAACTGATCATCTTCGCGGAAATTGAAGGCCACACAGGAAAAACTCAAAGAGGCTCAAAGGAGGCGCCCGACACCAAAATTGAAGAAAGACACCTCAAAGCTCCAAATTTTTGCATCAGCTTCATAGCATGTTTCTGAAAACCCTTGAGGGTCGTGCTTGCCAAAATTGAGCGAAATTCAACAAGTTTTGGTTTTTGGTCATTTTTGGGTTTTTGGCAAAATGCATGGGCATCGCCATTTCATTTTGGGGCATCCTCAAAGGATGAAAATGGTATCATTGGATGCCATAATTTCAGGTTCATATACTCAGTGATTTTCAGATCATTTGAAGATGATTTGCTCCCCCAAAACAGCGAAAAACACTCACTTTTTCCACAATCTGCCCCGTTTATCAACACGGCCTATTTTTTGGGCTTTCACACACAAGTCTATTTTTGGAGGACTTTACTGGTCAGTTTGGAGAAATCTAAGCATTTTCAGAAAATAGACATTCAGGGCTTTCCAACGAGCCATCACGGGCCTCGTTTTGACATCGGAAAGGCCTCCAAAAGTTGCTAGCAAGTCAGGGGACTTTCTGCTAATGTATTTCTTAAGTATTTTTGTAAAAGATGTACCTTTCAAAAGTGACTTTTCCTCGTGTGCATTTAGCTATTTCTGTGCATGGTTAGTTAGGAAAATTCAATTTATTTTCCTTTTTTAGCATTTTTGAGATATTTTATTAGATATTTTGTGCCTTGGGCTTTGCAAAGCCTCAAGGAAAAAATCAGATATTTTGGATGGGCCAATGAGATTGCAAGTTGAACTAGGAGGTTTTCCCTCATATTGGCCTATATATTCCATAGGCTTTCACTGTAAACAAGGCTTAAATTGATGAATATAAGCAATATATGGTCATACAAGCTTGGAAGAAACACTTGTCACATGCTTTTGGATAGTTTCTTGGATGTTTTTGGATGATGAAAGAGGATTGTTGTTGGATTCCATTACTTGGTAGAATGGTATAGTGTCTCTCTCTTTGTTTTGTTTCTTAGTTTTCATTCATAATTCCATGTTCTTGTTTGCTATAAGACAGTAGAGAATAGATTTGAGACATGCCCTTGGAGGCACCTCAAATTTCCTTTTTCTCTATAGCTTCTATGTTTTCTTCATTCTTAGTCATATTAAAGAATCCTTGATTACTCTTTAATAACTGAAGAATATTGTTTTCTTGTTTCATTTATGGTTTTATGCATGCTAAGTATGATTCATGGTATGCCCTTCTTACTTATCGATAGTCATAGCTCCACCTTTGAAACGTCTCCTTGATTGATTAGATTGTCATTTGTTGAACCAAGGAGGTCTTGTACTGATCTTGCCCTTTTCCTAAAACTATGCAATCTTGCTTCAAAGTGCCCAATAGCTTGAAATACTATGTTTAGGCGTTCCTTCATAGTAATTTGACTTGTTTGTTTGTCTTAAATTTATTTCCCCAAAGTCTGATAGCCATTTCCTAAAGTTAGAGAGTCATATATCTCTATGCATGGCTTGAATGCTTATTTCTATGCATTGATCAATTTACAGTTACATTTCTCGTGACTAATGGTTAGCCCTACCATGTTTATATCAGCTATTAAACTAGTTATGTTCGAAATCCTTTGTTCTTCACAAATTTAATGTCCATCTCACTCCATTTTACCCAAAGATCCATTTTACCTCGAATCAAATCGGCTCTTCAACAACCTTGTATCACCACCTGAAAGCTTTCTTGACCTTTTCGACCCCATAGCCCAGTTGATCTGACATCTTTTTTACCTATCTTAGTATTTGATTAGTTCATCCCTCACAACCTAAAAACCAAAACCAAAAACCTACTTCACAACTAGCCTAAAATCAAGAACACAATAAGCAAACACATAGATATCCCTTACACAAATAGAGAGAGCCCTCTCTGAGTCCAGGAAGGCTAGGTCCTTGGGCTCCAAAGACTGGTTTGATTTTACACTGTCATTTGGCTTTACAATCAGCCAAATCATGCGACACTAACATGTCCTATACTCCAAAGAATGGTCTGATGTTACCATGTGCATTTGGTCTACCAATATGCTTAATCACGGGACACTAACATAATGACGATCATGGTGGGACTGAGTACATAGTAGCCTGAGAAACTCTTACAGACTCATTTAACCCTCAGTTAAACTTTTAAATTCTATGATTTGTAACAACCTCATCACTATCACTAACACAATGGTGATCATGATGATACCTCTAAGTTAGTGACAATCTAAGTATCCCTTAGGACTTCATAGACCCTTGTCAAATCATAGAGAACTGAAGTTGTCAACCATAGAGTAGAATCTAGTTGTTTCACCATATTAGGAAAATGATGACTCAGTTATAGGACACTCTCACAAACCTCAAGGCTACTTAAGAGAACTCAAAAAACCCCAAAACGTTCCTAGATTGATTTCTTGTTAGTATGGGTGGTGGCCCATAGACACGTATCTTCAAAAAAACTAAAACTATCCACCTAGCGACTCCACTAACCTCAGTAGGCCTTCCGACTTTACTAGTGTCAATAAAATCCTATAGGATTGTGCTGAATCAACCCTGAGAAGTCTTGAATCCTAGTTACACATTGTGTGAGTTTGGCAAACACAAAAAGAGGTAAAATTTTCAAAAATGTTAAAAAAAAATCAGCCTCTCTAAATTTTTAGTTTGAAATCTTGCTTTGCGAAGAATCAATACTAGATCTCATCCAGACCCAAACCCTCCCAATATAGTTGACGACCAAGAAACGATTTTGTGGAAAAATTCTGAAACTGGAAACTTAACTACTGTTAGGACCATTCATAAAGCAAGCTCTGTACCTAAAAAGCTCACAGCCTTGCGGGATCCCCAGTTTGAGTTGTACTGTACAAGAAACCTTTTCGGAAACAATTCACAAAGTAGGATTTCTCATACTAACCTTGAGCCCATATACCTACAGCAGATTCCTAGCGGAGAAGATTCTCTTTCTACACCACCTGATTTCCAACTTCTCCACCACTTTGGCTCTTTTAACCCCAAGTCTGCTCGGAATCAGTTTACTGGTCCAAATATTTCCACCACACCCATTCACACCTCCACTATGCAAACCACTCCATCTCATTTCAAAAACCATCTTCTTGTAAATCCACCATTAGCTCCTATCATGGCAGCATGGTATGCACCCCTTGTGTTAGCACAACCATTGGTACCTCTGCCAAAGGATTACCAATCCAGAATCCCACACTTCACCGGGGCAGAATCTACCACTGCCCAATAGCATGTAGATAGAATAAGTGATGCTTTTGACTATTTGGAGTTAGAAGAGGAAACCATGAAGATGAGGATGTTTGCCCAAAGCCTAGGAGGAGAAGCTAAAAAATGGTTTAAGAAATTGACTCCAAACAACATATATGATCTCCCTTCCCTTTACCAAAATTTCATAAACAAGTTGGAAATCAAGAAAAAACCCCTCCAAATCCTTTCTAAATATAAAAATCTTAAGAGGAATACAGGAGAGAGTGTCCTAGATTATTGCACTAGGTTTAACTATGTCTACAATGCACTCCCACCTCATATGAAACCCCACTGGGCCTAGCCTTAGCTAAATTCCTGAAAGGTTTTGACCCCAGCATGGCCTATCAGCTAAGAGAAAGAGAGCCCCTAACTTTAGAAGACATGCAAAAGGGAGATATAACTATAAAGGCCAAATGAATTAAAAAGAGAGCTAGGATAAGATCAGAAAAGAGGGTAACCTACAAGGATGAAACCATGCCCTCAAAATCCTCATCTGATTCCAATATTGACAACCTAATTAGAACCATGGAAAGAATGATGGAGAGAATAAGCATAAACTAAAGAACACCTCCTAGGGAGAACCAACCAAATCCCCAAAACAGAAATTGGAATCAGAACTTTAGAAGAGACCCACCCCCCAAATCAGACAAAGGGAAAATGATCAACAAATTAGACCACACTTCCAAGATAACTATGTAGATGAAGTGGAAAGAGATATTGAACAGCCAGATGAAAATCACCTAAATTTAATAGGCTCTGATAACAAGGGTGATGTTTTTCTCACAGAAGAAGAACAAGGTTTTTTCTCCTCGAATCTAGATGAAACAAACCATGAAGATTCCAAAGACTACGAGTTAGGATTGGAAAACGCCATAATGGAAGTCCACAGGAAATATGACCTGAGGAGCAAGAAAAACCAAGACAACTCCAAGAAAAACAACTTAGACACTACTGTTAGAAAAACCCCCGAAAACATTCTTAAAAGAATAGTAGAAAATAACAGCAACATGGCTAAGAAAATTCATCCTAACAAAGGTAAAATTAGCCAACCAAGTGGTAACACAAGCTGCCCTAGTACCTCTACTAGTGGCCCTCACAAAAATATTTTGACCAAAGCCCCAAATAAGAGTCAGCAAATTAAAAATATAGAAAAAATTATGGTTGATAAAACTAATGTAAATATGTCTAAAACCCAAGTACCTTTCAGTTTTGAAGGAGAAATTGCTAAAATTAAGATAACCATACCTCTCACTGAATTGGTAGCTTAGGATATGTACAGGTCCCAAGTTCTGAAAGTTCTAATCATAGGAAATGATACCAATACTCTGATTTTGACAGATGACAAACCATAGTTGTAGTTTGGACCCGTTGTAGATGGAAAATACCAAGAAGGAGCCATTCCCCCTTTCTATGTTAGCTTAAACATACACAACAAAATCCTACACAATGCCATGCTAGACTCTGGTGCCTCTCACAACCTCATGCCAAACGTAGTGATGGATAAATTA